>LPNX010703220.1:148575-213440 GCA_001517045.1 Pseudotsuga menziesii | reverse complement strand
TATCGGAACGGCACTACCCATGATAAAATAAAATAATAATGAAAGAGGCGGTGGAAGGAGGTATAAGGAGGGGGATGGAGAGGTTGGAATGAAAAAAAAAAAAATTTGGGGAAAATTTGACTCTGCATGAGGAAAACGAAGAAGAAAAATACTTGAGGAGGGGGACAAATCAAGGATGAGAGTATCTGTAAATGACTGAGACTAAGAAGATAAAGAATGGAGAGGAAGCTGCTCTCGGTATTATTGGTCTGTGGGCTCGGGGGCTAGGAAACCCGTGGGTTTCCTAGGGCCAGCACATGATGAGAGCTGGTCGGCAGGGAGGCACATCATTTTGTTGATTAAGGCTCGGATGGAAAGATGGAAGAAGAAGGAACCAGGTTTACAGGTTTACAGCAACTGTTGGATCTACCACGAATTCCAGGTATTTAAATTTCAGGTATGTATATACTAAACTCATGCATGCTATTATGGTCTAATTTATGAAAAATTTATGAAGTTCTCAACATGTATAGCTCGAAATTTTCACTTGAATATGTTTACGGTTCATACTGATATTTACATATGTCTATAAAATTTATAGAACAGACCTCGATATATCTGTAATATGATTAAATGTCTTGATTTTTATAAAAAACTAACTTGGAATGAGCCTAGTATGACCTAGTGCTCTACCCGTTAGGCAGAGCATTACATGAACTATAAGATATTTGATTTTTCAATCCATATCATTTTTTCATACTTAAATTAATTAATATATGTAAAATTTCAATAATATTCTATTATAATCCAACAAATCACAAAGTCAATTAATGAATACATTCGAATGTTCAATAGAAAAACAACTTCATTGTAGCAGATGGAAAATATTTTTTGAGAAATTTGTTTCAATACAACATAGACATAATTATTAGTGAATCATTTTGTACGATTTGATATTTTTTTGAAATATATGGGAATTGAAAGTTATATTAATATGCATTTTTATTATTATTTATACTTGCTTTTGCATTGACTTTGTTGCAACACAATATATTTTTTTCTAGTGTAATTTTTTTTCCAAATTGTGTTGTTTTAATGAATTATTTGCTATTAAAATAATCTCATATGATCCATAGATGCACATAGTTATTTATTAATTTTTGTTCCTTTTTAAAAGGAAAATGTACTTAAGTTATTGATATTCTAATGACTCAAGGAATCTAATGTCAATCGGTACAAACATGTCACAAGTGAGATTTAAAAAATTTACTTGATAATAAATTCTAAGTGGACTATTCATGCTAGAATAAAGAAAATTTTGCCATAGCTAAATGCGTTGAACTATAATATATTTCATTTCTCAATCCATAATATTTAATAAATTTTCATACTTAAATTAATTAATATATGTAAAATTTCAATAATATTCTATTATAAGCCAACAAATAACAATGGAAATTAATGAATACATTCGAATGTTCAATAGAACAACGACTTCATTGTAGCAGGTGAAAAATATTTTTTGAGAAATTTGTTTTAATACAACATGGACATAGTTATTGGTGAATCAATTTGTACGATATGATATTTTTTTGAAATATATCAGAATTGACATATATTTTAATATACATTTTTATTATTGTTTATACTTTCTTTTGCGTTGACTTTGTTCCAACGCAATATTTTTTTCTAGTGTATACTTTTTTTTTCTAAATAGTGTTGTTTTAATGAATTATTTGCAATTAAAATAATCTCATATGCACCATAGATGCACATAGTTAGTTATTGCTTTTTATTCCTTTTTAAGGGGAAAATTTACTTAAATTATTCATATTCTAACGAATCAAGGAATCTAATGTCAAGCGGTACAAACATGTCACAAGTGAGATTTGACTACTTTACTTGGTAATAAATGCTAAGTGGACTATTCATGCTAGATTAATGAGAATTTAGTCATAGGTAAATGAGTTGAACTACAATATATTTGATTTCTCAATCCATAACATTTAATAAATTTTCATACCTAAATTAATTAATATATGTAAAATTTCAATAATATGCATTAATATGAATGTATAAATGTGATATGTAATTTTAAAATAAAACTATGTTATTATTCTTAAATTGTTGGTCATTATATGTATGACATCATGAATTATTTATAGAGAAATGTGAATCCATTGGAATGCTGAATAGAACATCGACTTCAGTGTAGGAGATGAAGATATGTTTTTGATAAATTTGTTCACAAGTACATTTTAATTTATACAACATGGACATAGTTATTGTTGAATCAATTTGCATGATTATTTTTTGAAATACACACACACACACACGCACACACATATTAAATAATTGCTTTTGCATTGACTTTGTTACATGGCACTAAATATTTTTCTATTGTATAATTTTTTTAATTGCATGTTCAATTTATTATTTGTAATTAAAATAATCTCATATGAGCAATGGGGGCACAATTATTTATTGATTTTATTCTCCTCTTTTAAAGGTCAATTTTACTCTCTCACACCATTCGATACAAACAACTCACAAGTGGAATTTGAATAATAATATTGATGATTTACTAAAAATAATTTAGTTGATAATAAATGCTAAGTGGAATATTCATGCTAAATTAATAAATTGTGTCATAGGTAAATGAGTTGAACTTTTTAAAATAAACAATATTTGATTTCCCAATCCATAACTTTTCATAAATTTGCATACTTAAATCAATTAATATTTGTAAATGCAATAATACCATATTATAAACCAACACGGCACAAAGTTAATTAATCACGTTAATTTTGATATAATATGGTTTAATATTAATGTATATGTAATTTTGAAAAAAAAATTGTTGTAAATAAAATTGCATTTCTTAAAAAAAAATTTGATAATGAGAACCAAGTGGACTATTCAAAGTCATTGGAGACGTTCCATAGATGGATTCATTCCATATAAGTTAACAATGTACATAGTTATTTTATTGACTTTTACTTATTTATACGATAATATGAGTGTATAAATGTGAAATACAAGTTTTAAAATAAAACTACATATAAACTAGTATGATGCATTTCTTCCAAAAATTCTTAGAAATTTTTTATTACGACTATTTATGTAGATTATTCAAGCAAACAAATGACTTCAAACTAAAAGGCTTCCTCAAATATATTAGACATAGAACCTTTGATAGTATATCATGAAATTAATATGCCATGTACAAATTCATTGCATTATTTCTTTATAATATATCTCAAATGTTTCACCATTCTTAGCATTTAACAAATTATGGATATTCATAGATTCATGATTTATGGCCTATACATGTAGTTTTAATTAAGAAAATATTTTCTTTTGAATGCTTGAATACTATTACTAAAGTTATAATAAATTGATTGAGTAAAGTTTTACTAAAAGTATTAAAAAAATTATATTGGAGGAAATAGTTCATTGTATTATTAAGGAAAGATTGACCTTGAATACACACGTAATCTTGAAAAAAAAATCTTAATTGATAGTTTATTTATAGTTACCTTAAATCATTAATATTTAGTGAGAATGAAGACCTATATAAAGTTCGACTAAAATTCATGAAAAATTAGTTTCAACATCTAACTCTTAATGATACAATGCATTTATAATTATTATCATTTTCTTCTCTTGGTGAAATTAATGCTAAAACATAGTTATTTATACAGGTGGTTGAAACTATTACATGAAGTTATTGGTTTTAAAAAATCAACAATGTTGACAAGGAGATATCGACACCAAATATTCCTTATGTACCACTCTTTTAAGACCTAGTGTCCTCCACTTCCTACTTTTCTGATTCAACTGGTTCTTATAGGACACTTTGTTTATTTCAAAATGAGACATTTCCCATCATAACGGACTGACTTGAATCCCCATTTAAACACTCTTAATTGATGTATTTGTATTTGAGTTAATTTATATTAATGGTACCCAACATTCTTTAAATACCCATATTAACAATATCTAGCCTTAATATACATGATAAATTCAATAGACTTATTCTCGTGTATTTCTTTCTCAAACCACATCCCCCACCAAACATCACAACTAAATGATCAACTCCTCCCCGGTGCTTCCTAAAGGCACTAATAGGTAAACAATTTAACACAAATATATTATTATTATTTTCTAGTAGACTAGTGTGAAATTAGACAATGCAAAGGAGGAACCCTCCCTCATCTGACAAGATCCTCACAACACTTCCCTTTGATGAACAACTACCCCACTCCTCCCAGCCCTCGAGGTTGTGGGAAAAGGGTAACTTGGAGTCCTTGGGAATTGAATTAAAACATTTAGTTTGGTATATTATGCATAGCTATAATATATTTGTTGGATATCCACCATACTAATAATAATTTATCTAATATTTATTTTTTATAAGCATTTATTTCACACTCCTACTATGTAATTATACTGTCGTACTTAGTACTCCACCGACTCCATTGTTTTCCATATTCATGGTCACTTGTTGATTTGAAATTACTAAAACTATTTTTATGATGAATTCCTCATGTTTTTCCTTCCATTTGTGCAATCTGATTTTCCTATATAACATATCTTTGTACTACTTTGGTCACCTCCAATATAGATAGAGAACGTATTGCAGCATAGCATGTAAGAGTGTGTGCAAATTCATTGGATCATTCATACATAATATATCACAATGTCTCAAATATTTAACATTTAGGAAATTAGGGATATTTTGAATGCCTACATATTAATGAAAAATAATTATTGAGGAAATAGTTCTCTAGATTATTTTTTCCAAATTTAATGGAATAGTTCTTTGAGTTAATTTTCTAGATTTAATAGAATATTTTAAAGATTTACAAAAAAATCAATGTTGTTGAAGTCTTCATAATATAAATGTTACAAATTTAATGAAATATGTGTTAATTGTTAACATTTGACCTTTTTTGTGCTTATGATATCAATATTTCAAGATGATATCATGCTTATTATATTATGGCAGGGGGGTACTCAGAACACACTTGCAACTTCTGGTCAGGTAAACATGAATGGCATATTAACACTAAAGTTTTTCTTCATTAATCACATTTATTAGACATGGTTAAATTTTTAATTTTCAATATGAATATGTCTTTCTTCTTGTATCATGGCAGGTTAACTGTGGGAAGTCACCAATGGTGTCGCATAAGGTAAATGTTAGCATAATAATACCTAATAGCATCAATGTAATAGTAATTCATGATTATATTATAGTTGTTAAAATTTGACCTTTTTTATGCTTATGAGCTCAATATTTCAATATGATATCATGCTTATTGTATTGTGGAATGGGGTACTCAGAACACACCTCCAACTTCTAGTCAGGTAAACATGTCTGTCATATTAAAACTAAAATTTTTCTTCAATAATCACATTTATTAGACATGGTTCAATTTTTACTTTTCAATATGAATACGTATTGCTTCTTATATTATGGCAGGATGAATATGGGAAGTCACCAATGGTGCCGCATTAGGTAATTTATAGCGTAATAGTACCTAAACATGATTAAAGTAATTAATTTTATTACTATATGCATGCTACTTTTTGACGTGAATTTTTATAATGATACAAATAAATTAACTACTTTTAGTGATTGATGTTTGTAGAGCACACCACATCAATATGATGAGGTGGTCGCTAAGGAAAATATATTTTATTCAACTGACCTAATGAAAACTGTGAAGAAGGCTTTGAAAAAGTCCAATCAAGAACTTCTTAGACTGATTGTAATCAAACCTAGGAATAAAGAAATCAAAGCAAGAATTGATCACTTGAGGAAAACAATAGAATAGTACAATCCTAGTGTCATATTTGAAATATTTTACAAACTATGAAATATATTCATTTATGTTATTTATTCTCTATTTTTTATATGATCTATTCAATTAAAGTTTTGTTTTTGTAGGACTTTTTGGAGATAACACCCGTACATTGAGTACTTAATGTAGAGGTCAGTATTGGTAGTAGAAAAGGTTCAACACATTTTAAATCTACTATACCAACGAGGCTATTTGATTTTGTTAACCAACAATTCCATTTAGATTCTACGACCTCACTGGATGTTGGAGATTAGCAGGGCCCTTCACCCACTACTATTTCAGAGGATGTTAGAGAGGACAATAACATTGAATGTGAAAGTTGTTATCCTGGAGAAGTACATGTGGTTAGCAAGGGATAATTTCCTGTTACCTTCTTGGTGGACCATGAATTTTTTCTAATCAAGATACCAAAGATTGCAGGTATTATTTAATTAATTAATTTTTTTTTCATGTAATTCAAAGTGACCTACCTCAAATTATTTTTAATTAATGATCATATTGTTTTTGTAGGAAATAATGTTTTTTATAAGAACCTACATGAGAAGCCGCTGTATATTTTTGGTCCCACCATTTGTATGATCTGATGAACCACATGGTCATCTTCTTTGGTGATACCTTCAACAAAAAAGGTGTCACCGCAGTAGTTGGCTTAAATTTGAAATATGTCAGGGTAGATTATAGGGACAATTTGTAAATTAACCCTAAGTATGAGTGTCCTCCAATGGTTATAGAGAAATATTGGAAGGTTCTCATGGATAATGCAAAGTAGAAGTCATTGAGAAAACAAGGAAAGGCTCGGACAATCGGTTCAAGAAGGTATGACACATATCATATTTTCAATGAAAAATGTTCATTTATTTTTTTACATTTAAATATATTTATGTTGTGATATCTAACATATTTTAAACATTTGATAGGCTCCCCAACACCTCTAAAGCGATAAAGGAAAGAGTAGAAAAACATGGGCATCACAAACTGGGACATAGTGGATACTATAAACCAAGAACATGAGTTGTAAGAATCAAACGATCATTATTTGTAGCCAATGTTTTTCTAAATGTAGTGAATTTAATAATTGACTTATCATGAGCAATTTTCATGGTGTTATGAATTGCAAGGAAATGCTTTTAAAGAGGCATCCACTGAACAAGACTCGAGATTCGACTTCAGGTATGATTTTCAAAATGCGTTGGAATATTGAAAAATATTGGGGAAAACCCCAATTTCCCCATTGATGTGCACCTAGGTAAATAAAATTAACAAGGCCATCATTATGATGTACTTGTTTAAACTATTCATGAATGATTACATAAAAAAATCAATGTATTTTTTTTTGTTTTCAGGGTGAGAGCAACAAAAGCAGGGAGGGTAGCGGTACCGAACATGTACCACATGAAGATGGGGATATTCCTCATGGTGGTGGGGAGAAACCTAGCCATTCAGGTATGTATTATATAAATCAAAAGTATTTAATATGATTTTAAATATATAATTGATGATGTGTACTAATAATTTTTCTTCCGTGAATGGTAGAGCATGTACCTGCTTATGCTCAACTAGAAGATGAACAAATGGCATAACCAATGAACACTCATGTTGTCTCATCTATTAAGACAACATGTAAAGATCATTGTAATGATATTGGAAATAATGAGATATGTATCTCAATAATAACTACGCATTTATATCTATATAAATGACTTGGTTTTTGTAGATGATGCCCCTCTCTAATGACCTCCACTCCCTGCTACTCGACGTACAAGAAGTATGGTATGGGATAGCCTTCCAACAAAATCAACAGAAAGAGAGGCCATAACAAATACAACGAGTCATTGCAATGAAGATGATATCCCCATCTCAAAATTTTTGAAAAAAAAAGGTAGTTGTATACATTTAAGATTTGTATTTGACTGAGTAAATAGATGAAATATTTAGAGATTTTTTACAAGTTTCATGGTTTAGTCGGTGCATGGTCATATTTAAAAATTCAGGTTTATAATCATTAGAGGAAATTTCGACTCAAAATGGGCCTCCTAAAATGAACTAATAAAATAATAGTTAAAATAATAAAATAATATTTATTAATTTTGGAGGAAGAAAAGAAAAAAACTACTTTTTTGTTTGTATTTTTGACATATCTCCCTGTGTTTTTACTCAAATTTCGATTGGGAGAGCTCGTTGCCACATCCAACGAGCTATCCCAATCGAAATTTGAGTAAAAACACAGGGAGATATGTCAAAAATATAAACAAAAAAAGTAGTTTTTTTTATGATACCTATCCCCAAATTTATATTAAAATTTTTTTTAAGACCTATATGGTATTTCAAATTTAAAGAAATTTCATTGGCTAACACATGATGACATGGAATTTGAATAAAAGTTAAAAGGCCCATTTTGAGTTGAAATTTCCTCTAATGGTGAATGTTATTTCTTAGTTCATATTTCTTAATATGCGTGACATATTTTGATAACTATGGTTATCCTCAAGGGGATGGCCACCCATTTTTGAGTTAAACTAAGGAAGATGAGATGACCATATCATTTATAATTGGCTTAGATCTAATATATTCACGTTATTGTTATTTCAGAATTGTTGTATTTCATTAACAACTTAGATCTGATATATATTTATAATGTTATTATTGTTTTTATTTTCAGTACTTTGATGATTATTATAGCTCTCAACTTGATAGTACTGTGTCGATTAAAACAATTAAAATACCTATATTTGTGTTTTTTAAAATTTATATGAGAAATGTTTGTTCACTTTGTTGCATAACTTATTTTTGAATATGTGTGGAATATTTTGAGGACTATGGTTATCCTCAAGGGGATGGCCACCCCTTGTTGTGTTAACTTGAGGAAGATGAGGTGACCACATGAGCTTCCTTATCCAGTTATGATGATTATGAGCTTCCACTCTTTGCATGAGACACATGAGACGTATGACCGCATACAGTTTAAAAGGATTGATAACCTACCCTCACATTGACTTGATGTGCATGATCCTAGTATGACATCATGTTTCCTTGTTATGTTACGTTGACTTTCATGTTTACTCGTATGTGATGTTTATCCTTGTGTTGACTCATAATTTAACCTTTCATGGTAACGTTAATCTATACAACCCTTAAATGTTGACGTCCAACTTATTGATGACTAGTGTGACCCCTTAGGATTGTTATCCACCATTGCGTTGACCTTAATATCCCTCCTTAGGTTCCATCCACCATAATGCTACCTTATATGACTTTTTTGGAGTAATTTGCTATCATTTTTATTGTGAGTTGGTCATACTACTGTGGATCTACTATTTTTTATTTGTGAGGGCTGGATGATCTATTTGAGGGTCTTTTCTAGTTCTGGGTTCTCTCCTTTCACAGGTATGCTAGTATAGTCGAGTCTCATGCAAGTAACCTAACGCTAAGAGGTTGAAGTTTGTTTAAAAACATTGTTTCTGAGGATAAGGGAGATCTTCCCTAATATCTGATGTTGAGTTTATAATTGGTTCAGATCTGATATATATTATTGTTATTACTGTTATTATTTACAGTACTTTAATGATTATTGTAGCTCATTGTTTTTGGGACATACTGGAAATCAAGGATATTGAGGTATGGTTTTTCTTTTCCACAAAAATTACATAATTTTATTGTACTGCAGTGATACATACAAGCGCTGATTCTAGATCCTTATAGTTTGAACATGCATGGAATTCTAAAATCATTGAGACTTCTATAGGTAAAGGAAAGGTTTGTATTAAGATTTTGAACATGAGGTGATATCTTTAACTTCTTTTTGGACGATGTGGCATCATTGAGATAGATCACCAATTATTGGCAAAGGGTGCCATAGTAATTAAAAAACTCAAGCTCTAGAAGTAATATCCTATACAATTTTTTATTTCTTTAGAAATCTCACCTAAGCTAATATAGCATCCATTGTATATACCCTTATTGATTAGTTGTTTATAAATATTTTATGTAAATATAAGATGTATTAAAAAAGAGGGGAATTGAAATTATGGTACCTAAATTGAAAATATTGAGTGCGGGGAATGCATGAAGTGCATTTTCATTTTAAGTAAAAATTCCCTTTTGTAGACTTGAAGGACATTTTTGGAGAACTTAGTGTGCATTTATAATGGGAATTTTGTTGAATTAAGAAGTTGCATCTTAACATGTATTTGCAGTTCAGTTTCAATCATTTGGATAAGGAAATTTTGTAGGGCATGTGTTTTCCTTTAGTTTGCACCCATTTATTGTTAATGTGAAGAGTTGGATATTTTCTACCAATGAGCAATTCTCAACCAGAAGTAGGCATTCTGAGTATGGGATTTTCAACCATTCTTGATTGATTTGGAGTTTTTGGGATGAGTATTTCATTCATTTTGTTGTTTGGAGTGTTTTTTGGGATGATTTCTAATGTTGAATAAAAGAGTTTCTAGGTTGATTTGGACAATTAATCGAGCTATTGATTTAAACTTTTTATATGAGGTGTCTACAATCTTGAATCTCCAATCCTTTGTTTTAGTATTTCTAGATCTGAATCTTTTATAGTTGTTTTCCTAAATTTTTAGTTTCAATAGTAGGATTAAAGTATTTGACTGTAGATTTATTATCATGAGGTTAAAGCATTAACATATGAGTGGAAGGCCACATTATTCCCCTTGTCTAAGGAGAGTTAGCAATTGATTTACCGCCTCGGTGTCATGGCGGAATTTGAATGTGATATCTTCCATTATAGTATGTTCTTCCAATTCCTATCATTATGTGGGGTGTTAATTTAGAATTTGGCATGAATTTGAGGGGTTGGAATGAGAGTAATTCCCATTAATATCACTAATTTGTGCTTAAAAACAATTTGGATAGGGGTCCTAGTGGCTAGGATGTAATATCTAGAGGCTTTCCAATTATCTTTATCCTTGAGGGTAGGGTCATTAAGAATCATGAAGTTGACCTCTTCACTGGAAATGGCCTTGTTTACAAGCCAATTTGTGAGTTGTTTTACTTAAGGATGACTTAATACAAAACTCAATATTTGATGTTCTATAAGGATAACTCAATCCAAAGACTATGAAACTTCATAGTTTTCATTAACATTGTCAATTATTAATATGGAATTTGAATATGATTATAATCATAGCCTTGTTTTAATGTGTATTTGATGCCACATATCAAGGAAACTATTTTGGATTAGTTATTTGTTTTGTGACCAAGAAATTTATAGGCTATTTCCATCATGTGTTTCCTATGGAAACTCCATCAAAATTGTAATTAGGAAATCCTCGTGGGTGGGGAGAGTCTCCATGGTTGTTGGAAAATATTGAGGTTTACTAATTCATGTCTTTTAATGGTGGTCTTCAAGAGTTTTTTTTGGATATTACTATTTAGTTTATTCTTTATTATGTCCTTTCCTTATCCTTTGGTTCAATAGCTTTTGGTTGACATTATTATTGGAGACTGTTCTAGAGAATAATAGTTTGGTAATAACACTTACTTTGTATACATTTTGAAGGAATGGATCTTATATACTATTGAAGATTTATAACTTTTGAGAAGTGTTAGTATGCCTTTTGGAGGTCATCAGCTATTGAAACTCTTATTAGATTAGACATTGCTTATGTAGGTGTCTTATTTTTTTAAAAATACTCAAAAAGTGTTGCTATAGAGATGGAAAGGACTCGGTAGTTCATTTCTCAGGAAATGATATTTCGTTTCTATAGTGATGGGTAATCTGTCTCTTGTATCGAAAACTCATCTCTATGTTCATGATGGGTTGTTTCTATAGGAACAGTTGTCTGTCACTATAACGATAGAATTTTTTTTCTATATCGACACACTAATGTTGTTATAGAGACACGCCAATGTTTCTATAATGAGGAAAAGACATGTGTAATCATTGCCACATGTCATCTCTTTCCTTTTGACATATCAATGAAAGGTTTGAAGTGATTCTACAACAACGAAAATGTTTCCATGAAAATATGGGGTCATGTTTGTCGCTATAGCAACAAAAATCTGTTGTAATAGAGATGATTTTACATGGAAAAAAAGACCACATGTACTAGTGAGACTAGGAGGGTCAGGGAACCTGCCTGCGACCTTTATGAAATTTGGTAAGGATGGAGTGGAAAAGGTGAAACTTCATGGAAGAGAAAACCCCTAAATACGAGGACTTAAAAGGATCAAGCGATTAAGGAAGAGATGGTGCTGGCATAGATGTGGGTTTGGATAAGAGCACCGACCTTACCCCATGATCATTGGTTGGAAGGTTTTCATACTAGTCCATGCATAGAAAGGACATCGATCAGTGAGTTGAGGATACTTCAAAACCTGTTTTGGGTTATCTTCCAGAATTTTTTGACTTGGTAAAGGGTTGGTTCTGCATTAACCTTGAAACTGAAGAGGATTCTTCAAGTATATTGGAAAGAATTTGGTTATGTGGTAAAGGTATCTTATTATTAAAATATAGAGTCATAAGTTTGACTCTACCATGGAGAAAATCTCCTTCCATCACCTGTGGGTACTCCTTCAAGTCTTTCCCTTGGATCTTTTGTCTAGGGAGGTGTCTATGGTAGTAAGAAACAAGTTGGGGGGTTTCCTTCATGTGGAGTAGGGATGATTTTAAGGAACCAAACTTATTTAAAAGTGTATAAATGTTGGAGAATACTACCAATTCTTAAAACTCCAACTATAAAATGATTGGCAATATTTTTCAAAAAACTATTTTAATTTCCAAGGATTTTATATCGTTTATATAATAATTTGGCAATTTTTAGGGTGAAAACATTTTACCCCATCAAAATTGGGCGAAATAGGGCTTCAAAAAATGCAAAATGGCGAATATTTTTGGGAGAAAAACATGGAAAAATAGCCCACTGGGATAAAATTTGCCCCTAAAATTATCCCTAATGTGGACGAGCAATTAATCTAGGGAAGGAATAAGTAGATGGTTCAGATCCTAGTTGAAATATATATTAGGCATGGTTTTCTAGTGGAATTTTCCATTGTATGGTGGGAGAAGTATTTTGTGAAAAATATAGATTATTGGGGGATATTATTTCGTTGTGGCATGTCCAGGGAGGGGGGTCAACTAAATTATGATTGCTTGAGGGGTTCTTTGAACTCTTTTGGTGACTTGGAAGAGTAATTGGATGACAGTGAGCATGTGTCTACAGTTTGTGAGATGAAGACAAAATATGGTTGTGAGGTGGATGAAGGTCGATGTCAGACTTTAATGGAAACTCCTCCAGATATCATGGGTAATATATCGTTTATCTCCCCCTCTTTTTCTGTCTATTATCACAGAACAATATTTATCATATATCAAAGTTATGGAAACTTTTAGTTCGGGTTCTTATTTGAAGGATTCGATCGGTAGGAAAAATTCCTCAAAGAGAATTGGAAAGAGGCCCTCCATGGGAAAAGAATCGGGTGGTGGTGTTGGATGAGAGGTTTCTAGGGTGTATGTTTCTTTGAGAGGGTGTATTTCCATAATTGACAATGTTGGGGTTTTAGTGGATCCAACTAATACTTGCATTTGGGTTCCTATTATTCCTACATATATTCTTTCTAGTAGGTTTGGATGTGATGGTGAGGATAAGTCCCTAAGCATTTTGGAGAGGTCTGGGCTAGAGGGGGAAGGGTATTACATTTTCTCAGGTGTAGAACAAACTTTGGTCTCAAAATGATCTAGTTCATTGGACTCTGATATGTACTCCACCCTCATTTAGACTTATAAAGACATTTTAAACAAATATCCTCTCCATATTTTCTTTGGTCATTTTGGTGGATCGTCTTCTTTGGATCCTCTCGTTGTCGAACATAAGGGGTCTGTAAAGGGTGGTGTCAATGGTGTGAAAGTGGTTGTTAGAGGGGGGGTAGACTTGAATTTCTCCCCTATCAAAACTTGTATTGAAAAAACACTCCAGGTGGATGGATCCTTTGGAAGCAATACCTTTGGGACTTCCTTAGGGGTTCACAAGCCCTTAGAGAACATAAGGCCCTCAATAGGGTTAAAAAATTATTATAATCTCCTTAAATATCAGAGGTACCTTAAATCACTTTTCGTTCCCCATATATTTGAAAAAAATTGACTAGATGTGGTTCTGTTGTAAAAAACTATGGTTCTTGGACAATTAGCACGGGATATTCTTGGTAATATTCTAGTGGACTGGGAGATGTGTACCGTTGATTCCTATGGAATTTTAGGTGGTATTCTTTTGGAATGGAATCCATTGAAGGACTATTTCATTCCCTTCATAATATATGTAGGTATATTTTTTTATGGGGATGTGAGAGAGTTCCCCCAAAACATCAAGTGGCTAAATGTTTATGGTACGTACACAAATCATGAAATTTTTTGGGAGGATGTCTTGGAGGATGGCATCCTAAGTCAACATAATTTGATTTTAGGGTGGAACTTGAACTTTAGTACTTCTACGAGGGAGGTATGGGGTTGAAAGCCATGAATCTATCCTTTGAAATATTATTTCAATCAATTATTTTAGAATGTAGGTCTTTTTGGATGTAGTACCGTATTATATTCAGTCTACTTAGTGAAATGTTCATGTAGGTGTGTAGGAAAACACAAGAGACTTGAGAGATTTATGATATTATAGTGGTTGGATTTGGCACTGATGATCATCTATATCAATATCTTTGGAATAAATCTATGGAATACTCATTCTAGCATGTTTGTGAATGAGGTATCCTAGAAGCCTTCCTTCTTAGGTACCTTACCCAGAGTCCATCCCCTTCGGTGGGGGAATACCTAGGATAGATGGAGTCAGTATTTCCCTAGATCTGTAACTATTCTTCAAATCTTCACTCATTGGATCCAGATAATATTGATGCCCCTATTATGGTCCATTGATGGGAAGACTCAACTCAACTTCCTATCTCTTTTCATATTATGGGAAGGTGATGACCACATAGAGAAAAATATTTTAGGAAGATTTATTTGTTTTTTTACTTTTTTATTATGTAGATCCATCTTAGGTTAGCGGGTCCTTTTATTTTATAGTATTTCTCTTTTTCTTATATTTTTCTCTAGGTCATATCACTAGTTGCACACACTTTGTAGTTGTTGATTGATTTAGTTCTTTTTATATAGTAGAAGTTTTATTGATTTGAGAATAGGTTTCCCCAACCTTGCACCATTGAGTTATTTTTATATAGGTCTTAGTCACTATATCTCCCTCGATGTACTATCAAATACTTTGGGTCTGACACCCTAAGTACACTTTCTTAGACTGCATGGTTGGATCTTCACGATGAGCCTCAATTTGGCACACTACACAATCACTCTGGAACTTCTCCAAGTATTATGATTCCTTATACTCATAGTTAGGATCATCTATACATTCACACAATAATATTACCATTGATTCTAATCCCCCCCATCTGATGGTGGAATCCAAAACGATTTTAGTGGGGAAACCATTGGATGAGCGCCCATTATAAAATATCCTCTGATGCGAGGGAGAACCACTTGTGGAGGCCCCATGGATGGAATCACTACAAGCACTACTATGGATCCTTCCACATCATCAACAACTATGAGTCTACCATTCATAGCTAGCCTCAAGCTCCTTGAATGGGTGAGGATGACTAATTATTTTATCTACCGTGATAAAAAATAGCCTTCCATGCCTGCCAAATTTTTGTCATACATTCCAAAGTTTGAAGAGAAGGCTGGGAAAGACCCCCAAAACCACATCATGTTGTTTCTCCTTTGGTGATCCTTGAACAACATCATAGATGATTCCATAAGAATACACCTATTTCAAAGAACCTTGACTAGTGTTGTTGCCGGTACATTGATTATCCCCACAAGACACTCCCTAAATTTACGTTGTAGGATTCCACTTTCCTATAATTCTTTTAGTTTACCATATGTTATGACATGGGTGTAGAAATACTTTTATCCTACCAATATAATTTATCCACACACATCATGGATCATATCCATGAGTAGATGATTGACACTAAAGTCTATGCAAGATCAAGCTTGTTGATAGGATTTTTCTAAATTGGTTTCTAAAATTCCACCTTCCCGCCATTGCCAAGGATTTGTATTCAACCATAAACCAGGAAGAAGTTATAATTTATTAAGGATTAGAAAAATGACCCGATTTATGTGCAATTTGATTATTTTCCCATGATCATCCTCGATGCCCCTCATGGACATTCTGTTCAGAAAGACCCACTAGGGGAATCCCATGTTATGGATTGTTGTTGCATCTTTCCAAAATACATATGCATCTCACCCTCCCCTAGTGAGTGGTTATGCATAAATTAATTCTCCTAACATTGTGTGTCTTCATTAGGGACCTATTCCCACACCTAGTTTTGGCCTCAATTTATCACGCACTTCATCGAATATAGGAACGCGTACCTCTTATTTATCTCCTTCCTTACCCCCCATTGTCATGGGACTTGTGTAGTTGAACCATGTGTGGTGGTGCTTCTAACATTTTCATGTCTCCTCTAGCCATTTCAACCCATATTACCCTTTTCCCAAACATCCACCTTCTGCTCCGGTGAAACCACACCCCAATGTTCCCCCTTTTCCTCACAGGAAAGTAGAATATGCCTACCTAACATGCACCTAATAATCAACAAGAATAACTCAAGAAAAATAATAGGGTAAATAAAGAAGGGAAAAAAATGCCAGGGTTCAACCCCCTAACCCACTCAATAACACTGGAGCAACCCCATAGATCACAACCCCAACAAATTGCCTAATTAGGAAAGCAGTTCTTCATTATAGACTAACCATTTGTGTTCTTTCTGTAGTGTATATGAGTATTATACCTCTTGTTTCTTTCACTTGGATAAGGCTTGACATCTATGGAATGAGGTTGACCAACAAGAATTAACCGCTACCCCATAGGGGCAAGCAAATTATCGTGTTCCTCATCCCTCCTAAACACGAACAATGCTCCTCCAAAATCCCTTCCCTGTGCAAGGGATGGTTACAAAGAAACCTTTGGCCCCTTATTCATCCCCACTAGCTTCATTGAGTAACCCTCATGACTTTAGGGTTCAATACCTCCTAATGTTGTTTGCTGACATAAACCTTCTGACACAACACCATCAATACAATTCGGACACTGAAACCTCCACTACTAATAAGGGGAAATAATTCACTCTAGTTGATGAACCCTTGCACCTAACTCGATATCCTATTGACGAGATTCCTGAAGTCCCTAATTTTATTTTGTGTTTCATTGAAAATAATCCCAATACTCTGGCCACTGCCAACTATGGAATTGTAGATGAATTAGCACAATATCTTGTTAACAAGTCTACAGTGGAATTTCTTAGGAATTGTCCTGTGGACCATAGATCCTTACTTTCATCTCTAGGTAAAACTGACCCTTCCATTTCCTATTTGATGACATTCAATTTAGAGCAAGCAAAGCTGTGAATTCCCTCATTAGTATCCTTTTAAATCCTGGTTACCATTTGAAACCTAGTGATACATCAATGCATTGAAATAACCTACACATGTATCATGTCAAGTCATGTTTCAATGAAGTTTGGATCCCCCCAACTTGCATCGTCCCTCATGACGTTATGCACCTATGAAAATCACATTTCTCAACCTCAGGTTATTCTCCAAAATGTACTTATAGAGTTAGTTGGGAAAATGGCGTGAATCCGTATCAAGGTTGTTAATTTTCATACAAATTACAAACTCCTCCTTGGGCATAGTTATATGTATTCTATGGAAAAATTCTTCTCATTCGTCTTTAGGATTATGATGTTCCCCCATGAAGGGAAGATTCTAAAACTAGGCCATTTGGCCTATTACAACCCAAGTATCTAGATTTTCTAGAGAATGTCTTACATGTGATCGACACCAGTCTTGACAATGAGTCCATCCCATATTTCACAAGTGTTGGGCCAAGCATATTCTATGATTCCCCCATTATCATAATATTTCAATCTCTACCTCCTCCATCCTCAGAGGTGGAAAAATAAGAGCTTTTCATTGTCTCCTTTAGTAAATATGTTGCTCATTATCACCCCCAACCTACCCCCTCTCCTTTCTAGTTACCTTGTAACAATTGGGGAACCATTCCTATTCAACAAATTTCATTCTTATTTCAACCTTCTAGAATCATGAGAATACATATAATTTCAAAAATTAATCTCACAGGTTTGATGACAGGCCTCCCCATTTGGTACCTTACCCCTCCCAATCCATCTCCTACACCACAGGTTTTTTTGACACTTGTGTAGGAAATTGATATTTTCAATCATCCCTATCCTAGAGTCCCTAAGGTTGCATTGAACGTTGCCCCAGCACTTTCCAATAAGAGGGTTTGGGGGAAAATGACGAATGTGACGATGTTGGAAAATCCAAACAAGTTATTGAACCCTCCCTATACTTCCACAAGTTGATCACCTACATCTTATGTTTTGTGCGATGTTTTGGGTCATGCTACCCAAAAATATCCATGATTTCCCATATTATGCACTCATATATAGATGTTAGATGATGAAACCAATGGTTAATCTTCCTGAAAATCCAAAAATGCGCAACAAGTCATTGTGTACCAATCATTCTTGTGCAATATTTGGATTGCATGGTCATTACTCACACCATTTCCTAGATCTACTCGAGTATCGATCTGTGTTGGTTGTCTTGTGCTGAATTTCTATATATTCCTATGTCACCACTATAGAATAAGTTCACCCTCGAATGTATTCTTCGAGTGGGATGAACACCATTTAATTCATCTCATCTTCTGATAAACCTTTTGTATGATCCCATGATATTTCCATGGTATTGACAGATCTAGGCCCCTCATACTTATATATTAAATCCTTTCAAAGCGACAAAGAAATCCTCAAAGAATTCATGGAAACAAACTTTCATTAGGAAAATATGCACCATCATGCACATTTTATTCCTAAGGAAGTCATAGTTTTGTCCATTTATTTAGACCAATTCTCTATTGAGTTCAAATAATTCACCTCGTGAAAATTTCAATTGGTTAAAGATCTCGATCCTAGACCTTTATTCCTTAAAATAAGGTAATATGGAAAACATCTCTCCCACATTCTAGGTGGATATTTTGGTTAATCTAGGTGTCTCAGAAACCATATTTGCAGACACTTATTTTTCTCCAGAAGAGCTTGTTTCCTACAAAATGATGTTTCAAGAGTTTCATGATGTGTTTTCTTGGACATACACTGAGATGACCATTCTCTACCTTTCCATTTTTTAACATCACATTGACACATGGCCTGATGTTGTGTTGGTACACCAAAAGAAGAGACCCATACACCTCGAAAATGCTAACAGTAAAAGCCGAGATTGAAAAATTGCGCAAAGTCAATTTCATTTATCCAATTGTATATACTACATTGGCATCCAACCCTTCCCCCGTGAACAAAAATAAATGAACCATTCATGTTTGCATTGATTTTTGTGACCTAAATCTGGCATGTCCTAAAGACAACTACCCTACCCCTTTCATCGACTATATTATCAATGCTTATACTTTATCTAAAACCTTAAGTTACCAATCCAACCATTAGTCCTTCATTGATAACAAATATTTTTCAAATAAAAAGATCTTTAAATCGATAGTACACTTCACAATGTTATGTGATTAGCTTCACTTGACTAAACACTCATGCCTATGAATATTAACATGCATAATCCATTCATAATATGTAAAATATAAATAAGAGGTGAAAGAGAACAAATCCAACAAAAGCACACCAAAAATCAATAACATAGTTCACTACACATCCTGGCTACATCTCTGGGTCCACTCCCAACAAAGAGACCGATTTTCATTAATCTCAAAATGCTAAAAAAATAAAAAGAAATGAGCTTGTAAGGTAAGTGTTGAAGTCACCCTTCAGATATGAAACTCGGAGAAATAAACGTAAACAACCATTGGCTTCTTCTCAAAATTTGGATACTTTAGAGTATAAACTATGTTATACTTGTGTTGGAAACACCTTTTAGATTGGGTTCTTAGACTCATAAACAAAGGCCATAGTTATGTTTTTCTCAAAATTCAAAATATTTTGAGTATGAACTCGAACATTCTACTCAAGCACTATGACTCCCCCTCTGGAAAAAAATCCAAGAATGTGTTCAAATCAATGTGTTCCCACTAATAGATCACACCACCTCAACATGCATGCAAGATCTATCTCTATCTGTATTCCCACCTTACCTTATCTCAAAGTTTATTCCATTTTATATAGGTAGGGTTGAGTCTAATCCCATCTCAGACCTCATAAATGATGTATAATTTAACTTATATATATTAACTATCATTTGTCTTAACAATAAATGGATTTGGTGCAATGGTTAGAGCATTGACATGGCGCTGAGGAGGTCATGGGTTCAAATCTTGTGTACCTCTCCCATGTGTACATATTGTTAACAATATTATATATATAGTATGTTGGTTGGAAAATTTGTTGAACAATATAATGTGTTGGCCTAGCCCCCAAGGGGACAAATTTTGATCTACATACCAACTTAGGAAAATAGACAAGGACATGTGGTGCCACCAAATTGTTAGAAAAGATGGATCACAGAGAAATAACAATAAACAATAAACAAGATGCACATATTAAAACAAATTACAAAAGAGACATAGATATAACGTGGTTCACCCAATATGGGTTACTTCCACACAGAAATTTTTAGTCCCTTATTATTATACCATTCAACAAAATGAAGGGATACAACCTGTAGCAACCCCGTTACAGTTCCTCTTCATTTTCTCACAGTCTCTCTCTCACACAATAATAGATATTTATTTACAATGCTACAATACAATACATAGTCGTATTACAATGCTTTCCTTTTATAGGGGAATTATGATGGGAAAATACCACATGCCACCCAATACCATGGGCACACAAAATGTTTTCCAGTAAACATCCCCAAAAAATTCTTTCGAGGGATTCACACTTGAACACCTATGAGGGGACCTCCTGCTGGGATGAGTGTATAGTAAAAATGGGGTACAAACATGGTTAAACAATAACATATTTGAATTTGGAATATCAGTATCAACAACCAACAATATCCCACTTGGAAACTAATCACAACAACTCCATCACTATTGCACTTGCTGGACTATGCTCTAAATCTTGGACCTAGCAAATTTCTTATCTTCACCTTCATGCTTGAAGGCGAATAGAAACTAAGAAAGAACTTAGTTTCTCTCTAGTTACTACCTTTGTCAACATGTTTTCATGATTATGGCTAGTATGTATCTTTTCCAACTTTAATGGTTCATCTTCTAGAATATATCTTATGAAATGGGACTTGATCTGTATATGGTTAGTCTTCAAATTAAAGGTTGAGTTATTTGCAAGATGAATGGAACTCTAGCTATCGTTGTACAACCTGTAACTCTCCTGCTTCTTACCCAATTCCTTCATGAGCCTATGCAACCTAATCATATCTTTACTAGTCTTTGTACGATCAACATACTTTTCTTCTATTGTTGAAAGTGCAACAACCTTTTGCAATTTCAAAATACAACTCATTGCTGTTCCACCTACAATAAAAACGTACCCTATGGTGCTCCTCCTGTTGTCTTTATCACCTACCATATCTGCATCAACCATTATCTATATAACAATGTATTAACCTCCAAAACATAATTCATGAGAATTGGTACCTCTCAAATACCCGAGAATCCACTATACTAACTTCCCTTTCTCTTTACCTTGACTATTTATATACCTATTCACAACTCCCACTACATGTTCTAGTCTTGTGCACACCATGGCGTACATCAAGCTTCCAACTACTGATGAATAAGGAACCTTGGACATGTATTGTATATATTCATGTGTCTTAGGACACATATCCTTACTTAGTTTTAAATGGATGAACAAAGGTGTACTAATTGGTTTTGCATTCCACATTGCAAACCTCTCCAACACCTTTTATATGTACTCACCTTGAGACGATGTCAATTTTTAATTTTATTCTCATACCAAGGATTTGCTTTGCAACACCCAAATCCTTCATCTCAAATGATTTATCTAGTTTCCTTTTGAGCACATGTATATCCTGCATGTTAGACCCTGCAACAAGCATGCCATCCACATACAATAACAAGATAATATATCTTCCATTATCTAGCCTCTTGAAATAAACATAGTGGTCAAAGTGTCATATGCTATAACCATGGTTTGGCATAAGCTTATCAAATTTTAAATACTACTTCCTTGGAGATTGATTTAGGCCATACAATCTCTTCTTCAACATGCAAACCAAATTTTCCTTCCCTTTGACATCATACCCCTGTGATTGTTGCATATAAATCTCTACCTCCAAATCCCCATGGATAAATGTTGTTTTTACATCTAACTTTTCAATATGCAATTCTTCTACCTCCACTTGACTTAAGATAGTCCTAATTGAAATCATTTTAACAATAGGAGAAAATATTTCATCAAATTCTATACCTTTCCTGTGCAAACCCATTTACAACAAGTCTATCATTGTATCAATTATTTCCTCCATCTTCCTTCAACCTGTAAAACCATTTTTTCTACAATGCTCCTTTTGATGTAGGAAACTCAACCAAATACCAAGTCTAGTTTCTTACCAATGAGTCCATCTCCTCATTCATGCCTTTCTCCCACTTCTTTCTAGTTTCTACTTGCATTGCCTCATCATAACATTCTGGTTCACCAAAATCAACCATCGATAAATAATATGGTAAAGGAGAGAATCGTTCAGGGGGTCTAGTTAACCTGGTATATCTTCTTACATGTACAGGAGTTTGAGGTACCTCTTGCTATTCTTGATTTTCCAATACCTTTGGAACTTCATTTTCTTTGATTTCATCAAGCATGGTGTATTATGTGTTTTCCTTTTAGTCTTTCTTTCCTTGAAACTGATATTTGTACGCAACCTTTTCATTGAATACCACATATCTACTCCTAATTATTTTGTGATTTTGATAATCCCATAAGAGATATCCAAAATCATCAACCTCATATCCAATAAAGGTGTGTTTTTTGGATTTAGCCTCATTCTTTTATCTATCTTCTTTATCAATATGTACAAATGCTTCACAACCAAAAGTTCTTAGCAATGAGTTGTTTACCTTTTTACCTGTCAATGCCTCCTTTGGAATTTCACCATACAAATATCTTGAAGTCCCTTTATTTATTAAATAAAAAATAGTATCTACAACATCAGCCCAAAACTGTAAGGGAAACCCTGCATGCAATCTCATACACCTTGCATGCTCCATGATTGTTATGTTGATCCTTTCTAACACACAATTTTCATGTGGTGTTCCTAGGACTATCTTCTCTTTGCAAATCCAATTGTATGAACAATAACTATCAAACTCATTGTTACAGTATTCACCTCCATTATCAAATCGAAGACACTTAAATATTTTCCTTGTCTTATTTTCTACCAAATATTCCACTTCTTAAAAGTAACAAACACATGAAATTTCTATCTAATCCAATAAACCCAATTTTTTCTAGTTGCATCATCAATAAAAGTAACATGGTAACAAGAGCCACTAATGTATTGTACCTAATCTAGTCCCCATACATCTCTATGTACAAGATCTAAAT
The DNA here is from genome assembly GCA_001517045.1 of Pseudotsuga menziesii. Lineage (NCBI taxonomy): Eukaryota > Viridiplantae > Streptophyta > Pinopsida > Pinales > Pinaceae > Pseudotsuga > Pseudotsuga menziesii. Next base: position 189,981 of record LPNX010703220.1, on the reverse strand, counting down.
TTGCACTCTTCTTTTGTTTCCCAACCCCGATAAATATGAATCTCTTATGTTTTCCATACACACAATTCTCACTAAATTCTAAACTTACCTACTTCAGATATGCAAGCAATTTCCTTGAGTGCAGAAATTGCATTCCCTTCTCACTCATGTAGCCAATCCTATGATGGCACAATACTGTACCTATTTCTGTGGAAGCTATAGAGATTGAATAATCATTATTATGAGGACATAAATACAACATATCTATCCTATCTCATTTTTCTATTACCAGTGATCCTTTAGTGATCTTCCACCATGTTTTTTCAAATGTAAGCAAACAACTGCTATCTCCCAACTTCCCGATTGAGATTATATTTATTTTCATAGAAGGAATAAGCCTTACATATTTTAGCAACCATTAATTTCCATTATTTAACTTAATTCATACCTTACCCATTCAAACAATTTTACATGGTTCATCATCCCCCAATAAAACATGTCCAAAATCACCTGGAAAATAATCATGAAAGAGTTTCCTAACATGTGTATCATGACATGAATCCCTTGAATCTACTACCAAGTAATCACTAGTATTATCTAATGCAAGAAACAAAGCATCTTGTAACACATCATATGCTACATTTTCTTCTAGAGTAGTCTCCTATTGCATGTCTCCTTTCTTGTTTGGAGCATTGCATTCTTTCTTTAGATTTCCTCTCTTACCATAGTTCCAACCCTCTATATTTCCTAGTATGGACTTGGATCTTCCCTTTCTAGACTTGATACGATTACCTAGGCTCCTTCCTATCTATATTTGTATTCCCCTACTCTCCATGGTCAACGCATTACCTGATGTCTCACATGTGCTTTTTCTTCTCGTTTCCTCACTAACAATAACACCTACAACATCATCAAATTTTAAAGTGCTTGAAATAGGGAGAAAATTACTTATAACCATGACCAAGCCATTCCATCTTTTTGGAAATGAGCACAGGATTAGAAGAGCCCTAAACTCATCATCAAATTTCACTTTTATAGAACTTAGCTGGTTAGTAATCATATCAATTTAATTTAAATGGTCAACAACATATCCACCTTTTGACATCTTCATATTAAATAAATGATTAATTAAACATACCTTGTTGGAAGACAAGGTTTTTTCATAGACCTTAGCCAATGCATTCATCACACCCTTCATTGTATTTTATTTCAAAATATTAAAAGACACTAACGAAGTGAGGAACAACCGTATTTTTCTAAGTTCCTTTCTGTCAAGAACCTCCCATTCTTCATCCTTCATATTTGCCGATTATTTTTTTTTCTGCCCAATGGTAGGTATAGATCCTTTTGGTGTAGGTGGTCCTCCATTTTCATCTTCCATAATTGGTAGTTTGGCCATTAAATTTATCAACCCTAAACTTTCCTTCTTTTGCCATTACTCCCACTCGAACTAGGAACCCTTCTTTCCTACGCGTTACCAGCCAAATAGACCTTTTGGCTCTAATACTAATTGTTATAAAAACATGATTGCAGAGCAATAACAATAAACAATAAACAATATGCAAATATTAAAACACATTACAAGAGTGGCACAAATATAACGTGATTCACCCAAGATGGGCTATGTCTAAGAAAAAATTTCCAGTCCTTTATTATTATACCATTTAGAAAAAAGAAGGGATAAAACCTGCAACAACCCCATTGCACTTCCTCTTTACTATCTCATATTCTCTCTCACACAATAAAAATATTGTTTTATAATTCTACAATACAATACAATCTAATACAATACACAACCATATTACAATGCTTTCCTTTTATAGGGGAATTACCATGGGAAAAACTATGGGTCATGACCCAATACCATGGGCCTACAAACTGTTTTCCAACAAACATCCCAAAAAATATCTTTCGGGGGATTCACCCCCGAACCCCCTTGCTGGGATGAGTGTAAAGTAAAACTAGAGTACAAACATGAATGAAAAATAACATCTTTGAATTTGGAAGATTAGGCTCCACAACCAACACTAATTGGTCCATGATCCCTTTCATACTTCCACATCACCTTCCAACCACGTGTATAGATGTCATGTGTCTTCCACATGTTTTGTATGGAATCCATGTCTTGACGCCACCTCATTGCCATGTTATTGTATAGATACCACCTCAACATATTCCATGTCATCTTGATGACATTGTTAGAATTGTTGTTCCATTTAGATCATCAAGAAATGAGTCCATAATAATTGATGCAGTAAAAGAGGAATGACAATACACACTGAACAAATCAAATCTCACAAGAAATAGATGAGTATAGCTCACATAACTACAGTATCATGTTCATTACAATATCTGATGTTACAATAGTGTTACATAGGACTATAATTCGAATCATTAGGGATGAATTCGAATCTCCCAACTAGATGTGACTATATTTGACTGACTAGCTAACTAAGGATGTCTCAATCACTAACGGAGTCCAAGTGGTTAACTCCATATGTCTAATCAAGTCACACAATCAGTTATAATCAATTAACTATGCCTAGCTGAAGTGGTAGGTGAGGAAAAGATCCTTATCCACATGCAGTCATATCTAACTAGCACTATCTGAGCTGATTGTGATCTAACTGAAAGTAACTAGAAAATAACGAAGCTTAACTAGTTCCAACTCCAACTAACTAAAGGAGGTTGTTGTCTTGACTCCCAGTGGCTCCTAAAAGGTAGGGAATGGCCTAGGATGCAACTAAAATAATGCATGCAAGTGTAGTCAGTGGAATTTAGTCTCTATCAGTGTACCCCACACTCTAGTAACTAATACGTGTGTCCCCATTATGACAAGTGGACCCAATAATTAAATAAAACTCCAAAGTTAGGCTAAAATAATCTAATAGACAGTTTGGTCAAGGGAGGATTATAAATCCTAACAACCCCCCTGAATCCTAACTTGGACAGCTATGGGTCTTGGTAACAAGGACAAAAGTCACCCATGTACAATCTAAAATATTAAAATTATGCTTAATAAACGAAGGAAATAGGGGAAAACCTCATGGGAAACTCCCTCCCTCAAAATAAGTAGGAAATAGGAAAATGCAAGCTATCTTTATGAGAAATAAGATTCCTCAGAAAAATAACTTGAACAAAACACTACTACAAATTCGTACCTCTATGCAGCATCATGGTCCTTCTGTGTAGCAACATCCTGAAGCTGTGCATGTGGACCTCTCAAAGTATTTCCGAACTGATGAATCTGTGTGTTTCTTATGGATGGTAAAGGTAGGAAATGATCAAGTTTATTCTTCTATGGGCCAAGTAGTTGATCATTCGTTATTATCAAGTAGCACCGACCTGGAATTTTGCTACACCACTCTGTAGGGAGCGAATTTGTGAGAGAGAGTGCAACATGTTCATTCTGATACTGGTACCTGTACAGGGGGCCACTTGACCTCTTAAATGTCATCATAATTGTATAATTATATAGTTAAAGAGATATTAATAAATGAGTAGTTGGAGAGGGTACAACCACTCCAACCTCTCTCATAATGTATAAATAAGCATCAAAGATGAATAGAAATGTGGATTGGATGCCCCTTCCCAAAGTACTTGTCTTTGATGGCTGTGTATGTGATTTACTGTATGCTTGAATGTGATGTGAAAGCCTAGCTTTCAACATCTAGTGTCGTTTCCTCCTCTGTCTGGTTTGGGTGACAGCAGCAGCGGATGGAGGTGGTCAAACCTGAAGGAGAAGATGTCGTGAATATGAAAATATTGGTCGTGCATTCATGAATCTGAAAGGAGTTCTAAATATAAAAGGAGAAGCTTAAAGATTGTTATGGAATGTCAACTATTGATGTTACGTGAAAGATTGAGGAAGGGCTGTATTGTGTAAATCAAAACCATCTATCTTTGGCTATCATATCACCAGAATCCTATCCATGTGACCATTGTTGCCATAATAAATTTATTTGCTCGATTGGATTTAGAGCCTAAAAAAATAAATAAATAAAATGACTTGCAATATTGGCGTGACAAGCTCGATACCAAGTCAAGACTTACCGATAGGACCTTGAAGATTTGAAGAATATTCTAAATGATGAAGTAGATCAACTGAAACCTAAGTTCTAGGAGATGAGAAATAGTTTTCTAATGCATCTAGATGATGCTTTAAAGAGCACTTCCCTGATTTCCAATGTCCCTAAGAAAGCAACAGAAGAGGAGGCTTCCATTCTTAAGTGAAAAGAATGAAGATGATCTTCGACAGAGAGTGAGAGAAACACCTGGCTGGTGATATGAATTGTTATCAGATGTACTTGTTATCATTTTGCTGCTAAGTTGGCTATAAACTGCATCACCCCTATAACTTCAGTATTATATTGAAGAATGGAAGGCTATCATCGACGCCAGGACCGTATGTCAAACACTTTCTTGGAGCTGACGTGGTGTATATAAATAAAATAATGATTAACGCAATAATAAATTTATGAGTATCAGTTGTCATTGAATGTCATTGTCGTCCTATGTAATTTGATTCCATGCTGCGGCAACAAATGCAACAAAAGACCGTCGGGCCATCATTGGAGGAATTCAGAAGAATAGACCAGTTTTGAATGCTGAAATATGGAGAGCATATAGAGGGAACGAAGTTGTCCATAATATGAATTCGACCAGGCTGACAATTATCTGCGTAAGTTAACATTGAATTTATAAATAACTGATAAGTGGCAATATGTGATAGTCGAAGGCCGGATAGAGCCCACATAATTACACAACGTAGATGGATATCTTTAATTACATGTTGTAGCAGGGGTTGACACTTTTCAGAGCTATCAAAGGAATCAGCATTATATACTTATGAATGTTCTTGTCAGTCAATTTATAGGGTAAAAGACTTGCCGTTATTTTTCTGTGGGTAAAAGACTGATAGAATTTGACAAAAAAAGTTATTGGTTCATGCTTACTTTACCATAATCCCTTTGATGATTATACTTCATGTTGTCGATTTTCTCAATACTGATTACTAGTCTTGGTCTACAATAAATGTTGGGTTGTGAGTATGTTAAATGAAAAAAAAATCCCAGCTTATATATGTGAGTTTTGTGATAAAAAATGGTCATATTGATGACTTGATAAAGCATCATTAAAAAGGTAACAATAATTCAAATGGACTGAGCACCACCAAGGACGACCATGTAGCCATGATAGAAGATGATTGAAGATGATTCCACTAGAACAATTGATGAATCAGAACAAAAAGTTGTGTAATATAGGTCATATACATTTTCTCTACGTGCGATGGATTGTAGTGTTGAGAAGGCATTGTCAACAAAGAAATTGAAGATCCTTTGCTTGCAAGGTTTTCGCTAGAATGCATTGAATCTGAAGGGAAGCTTGGCATCATTCACAAGGAAATTAAAGGAGCTAGCCGAACTCGTATTTGTTGATGTCCCTCATGAGTTTCCTTTTATTTACCAATCCATTAGTAACAGAGTGCAAGATGGAAAAGATGATACAGTACGTGAATGCTGCACTAATTCTGTCAGACAAGGCCTTCGATTAGTGAACTAATGAAGAAATGTAAGTCACTATGTTGTGAAGAAGATCCTGGGATATGGTTACAGAAAACACCAACAGGATTTTGAAGAATAAATAATTAAATGCTTTGGTCGAAGATCATCAACTAACAAGTGCTTTCGGACCGAAGACGTCGACTATCCCGCTACCAACAACAGATCTCAACGACAATGATTTTCTTGACGCTCATATGATATATTGTTGACCACTTATGACTGATATCGACCATATATTGATTAAAAGAATTATCTTATGAGTTGAAAGATAGAGTTTGGCAAGCCTCTGACTCTCGTGTTGAGTTAATAATGGGTCCACTTTTTGGCCGACTATATTTTTCTTTATTTTTTGTTTGGTTAATGTTAAAGTAAGGTCAACTTTCTTCTTTGGTTGATGTATTCCATCACGGTGGTTGATCCTTATTTTTGTAGACTCGACATGAATATTAAGTATCGATAATATTAGTCTCGATCTTAATACAATTGATGGTATTATCAAGTTTAGTGCAAATTTCTCACCATTGTATTGGCCTATCTTTAAAAGTGGTCGACATTTTAAGCAAGTCAATTCTCATGGTAGATTTAGCATGGTCGATAGAGTTAAAATGGCCAGTTGTAAATAGTTGAGTCGATGCTATATGGTTGGAATTAAGTCACTATGTTGATGTAACTTTTTGTTAAAAATTTTAAGTTGAGGGGGTTAAACGTGAGTTTCTTTTGAGGCAGGCGATCCCCTCCACTGTATGTAAATTAAGTTGGTCTCTTGCCAACCATTGTGAGTTGAGTTTAATGTTCATTCATTAAATGTTTTTTGTTGATCGAGTTGAGGAGGTTAAACATGGGTATTTCTTAAAGGAAGGCGATCTCCTCACTTATGTAATGAAGTCGGTATCTAGTTGACTATTATAACATAAGTTTGAGTCATTCCAAAGTAGTCGATCACGACCAAAACCATGGACATGAGTAGGAAACATACAATATTGCAATAAATTCCAACTCTCATGGAAGAAGAAGATGACGACGATGGAATTCAATCAAATATCATTCACTTACACAGCAAAGTGCTCTAATGAGACTTGATGACAATGTGCTTAAATCCCTCATTATCAAAATTCTGAAACTATTCCTCGGTTGTGACCTTGAAAGCTAGAAGATAGAGAAATGGAATAGAAAGTCGAAGAGCCAAAAAACCCTGCATGCCTGAACCGATGGAGATGCCAGTCAGATGACCCAAGGTGAGGCTTTAAACCAAAATACCTCATTGCGGAAGAAGATAGCCGACCTTCATTGTGAGAGGATGAGAATTTGATGGACTACTGGCAAATTGAATATGGAAGTTGAAGAGTAACCAGTCAAAGTAGATCTTTGTAAACATGTGTTTTCCTATCAAGCTGGAGGCTATTGCGGCTAAGTTACCTATGCAGACCGGTATGCATGGTTGATGCACAATGAGGACTACTTCAGCAGTAGCAGAGACCCAGGATGTTGATGCATATTTATTTGTTCTCTTCGGGAAGAAGAAACATTTTGTTTGTGGGGGAGATGTAGAGGGGGCCACTTGAACTCTTAAATTTCATTATAATTGTATAATTATATAGTTAAAGAGATATTAACAAATGAGTAGTTGGAGTGGGTACAACTGCTCCAATCTATCCCATAATGTATAAATAAGCATGAAAGGTGGATTGGATGTCCCTTCCTAGAGTAATTTTATTTAATGGATGTGTATGTGCTTTATTGTATGCTTGAATGTGATGTGAAAGCCTAGATTTTGACAGTACCTAGTTCTCCTTCCGTCTTTTGTATTTCCAGCACCATCTCCAGCTGCATCAATAAGATTTTGAGCCCATCTTGGTTTAGGCTTTTGAGATGGAATGGATATTGGATCTGGATCTAAAATCTCATGAGATTCAGTCTCAATAACAGGATCATGCTGGTCTTGATCCTCCTCATCTGAATCTAAAATATAAAACAAATCATCATCATCGAAAGTTGGAGGAAGATTTTTTATACCTTCTTGTGCTCTGGATGGTGGTGTATCACACAACTGATCTTCTTCAAACTGAACACTTCACTCAAAGAATCATTTCCTAGTTGCAACCTCCATCAACTTGTATTCTTTTCCATCTTCTACATATCCTAGTAGAATGCATTCGCTACTTTGAGCTTGGAAGGCCTTCATGTTGTCAAGTGGATTCTATCCCAATATTTGGTGACCAAAAAATATCAAATGAGAGAAATTGGGATTATACCCATGTAGTGCTTCGAATGGAGTGGCCCCAACCACTAATTTATGAGGCACTCTGTTTTGTAAATATGAAGCACAATTTACAGCTTTTTCCCAAAGAGAAGCAGGGAGATTCTTACCATGGAGAAGGAATGTTTCCATATCCTTCACTGATTTGTTCTTCCTCTTAGCTACACCATTTTGATGTGGTGTGTATGCAACTCAATGTTCCATTTGAATCCCTTCTGATTCACAGAAATTATGAAACTCTCTTTTGATGTACTCTCCTCCTTTATCATATCTTATGGACTTTATTTTCTTACTGAAACTATTCTCAACCATAGCTTTAAAAACATTAAAGATCTCAAAAACTTCTGATTTATGTTTCATAAAGTAGATCCAGCAGCACCTAGAACAATTATCAATAAAGGTGAGGAAACACATGCAACCATTAATGGAGTTTGTGGGAATAGGTCTAGCCACATCACTATGTATAAAATCAAGTATAGAGGCAACTCTATGTTCCTTCCCAACTTCATACCTCTTCTTTGGATGCTTACCTACCAAGCAACCAGAACATACCCTATCAGAAGTTTGGATGAGAGGTAAACCTTCAACCATTTTATCATTGTGGAGTTGCTGGAGATATTTGAAATTGAGATGACCATATCTCTCATGCCAAATCTTGCTGGTGTTGTTAGCATGAGAAAATAAAGGTTTAGGAGGTGAGATAGGTAAAATATGTGAGAACTCATAAGCTTTAGTAGAATGATTTGCAATACCTTTCACTATGAGCTGTCTAGTAGTTTTTTCTATGATCTCAACTATATCTGAATTGAATGTAACTCTCTTGGGAGAGCCTGTATGAGTCATCTGATAAACAGATAATAGTTTAGCTACAAGGGAGGGAATATAAAGAACATTCTATAACTCACCATGCTTCGCTGTGTTTGAGCCCCTTCCTTCTCCTGGAATTTGGGAATCATCTCCCATGTGAATGTTAGGCCCTTTTGATAGTGTGAGGATGGAGAAGAATTCTTTGGATCCAAACATGTGATTGGATGTTATAGAATCAATTATATATGTTGTTTACTTAGCAAGGCTAGCCTTCAAGGCAAGGCACCTTTCATCATATTCTGGCTATGGTTCATCATCAGGATTCTTTTCTCTTTGAGGGAGAGCAATGTTATTCTTCTTGAGGAGAGCAGTCAGCTGGTCAACTTGTTTCTTCATACAATATTCTTCAAGTCTAAAACCCCTCATACAATAGGGACACATCTTCTTTTTGAACTTATTCTTTTTCTTAGAGGTGAAGGCTCCTTTAGAAGTCTTCTGATTCTCTTTAGTCTTCGAATAAGTTGTTTTATGATACTTCCCCTTATAATTCCCTTTAGCTTGTGCTTTGTTAGAGTTTGTCACTAGGAGAGTTTGATCTTTGGAGGTCTTAATGACTCCCATCTGGATCAACTTCTCTTGCTCCTGTATTAAGGACTCACCAAAGGAATCAAGTGAGGGAATCCTCCATTTTGGAATGGAGGCTCTCTCGTAATGGAAGATTGATACAAATACAATATACTGAGGACCTAGTTTGCTGAGTATGGAGAGCACATACTACTCATTCTTTATTCATATTCCACACTATCTGCATTGGAGTGTAAGAAACTTGACTTTATTAAAGAATTATTGCACCATCTCAGAACTGTTGGGATGTAAGGATACCAACTTGTTCTCTAGAATGTGTCCCTGAAGCTCATCTTTCTTGCCAAACAATTCTTCAAGCTTCTCCTGGGATTCTCTGGGAGTCCTCAAACTTTCTAGGTGGAAGAGGAGATATCTGGATATGTGAGTACATAGATAACTAAAAAATTCATCTAAGAGGTTCAAAAACTTGTTTCTTTCAACTGGATGATGGGGATCGACCTATATACCATGCTTGCACAAGTCCAGCTACATATCCATCATCCAATCAATATAATTGAAGGGTGTTAGGATCCGAGGTGTAGGAGATTGAGAATCCATAATTCTTCGGCTAGAAAAGGAAATATATTCACACAAGCTACATAGCACCTGTAGAATTTAACTGCAAAATGATAAAACATTATAACTATGTTAGAATCATGCCTTACCTCTCGACATGAACACTTTATCAGGGTTTGTCACTCCTGCACCACCACTCTGAATAAATTCATAGGAATTAAGGAACCCTTTGAGGAACTTTTGTGGAAACCCAACTGCTTTTGGTGTTCAATGGAGAGTAGAAAGACATGAAGCTTGCTTGAAAGGGATATGATACCATGTTATAATTGTTGTTCCATTTATATCATCAAGAAACGAGTCCATAATTATTGATGCAGTAAAAGAGGAATGAAAATACACACTGAACAAATCAAATCTCACAGGAAACATATGAGTATATCTCAGATAATTACAGTATCATGTTCATTACAATTTCCAGTGTTACGATAGTGTTACATAGGAAAAGAATTAGAATCATTAGGAATGAATTCGAATATCCCAAATTGATGTGACTGTATCTGACAAACTAGCTAACTAAGGATGTGTCAATCACTATCAGAGTCCAAGTGGTTAACTCTGGATGTTTAATCAAGTCACACAATCAATTATAATCAATTCTGACTAGCGAGAAAGTGCCTTATCCACATGAATTCATGTCTGAATGGCACCAACTGAGCTGATTGTGATTTGATTAATAGTAACTCGAAAATAAATAAGCTTAACTATTTCCAACTCCAACTAACTGAAGGAGGTTGGTGTCGGGACTCCCAGTGGCTCCTACAATGTAGGGAATGGCCTAAGAGGAACCTAAACCGATGCATGCAAGTGTAGTTAGTGGAATTTATCCTCTATCAGTGTTCCCCATACCCTAGTAACTAGTACATGTGTCCCCATTAGGCGAAGTGGACCCAATGGAACTAGTGGACCCAATAATTAAATAAAAATCCTAAGTTAGGATAAAATAATTTAATAGATAGTTTGGTCAATGAAGGGTTATAAATCCTAACATACATCACCCTATTTACTGTACCTCCTAACTATTCTATATGACTACCACACCATTCATCTGGATTCCACATGGAATCATTGTATTAGTCCAAATGGACACCATTTTGATCGAAACTAGATGGCACATGGTAACGTGTTGTGTTTCCACACTAGCATGTTGATTTCATGTTAATGGCATCATGTGCCACATTGACTATACAGATGGGCCATGTGGAAGTCTATGTTATTTCCATGTGGCACTCTCATTTTTTCATTTTGCCTATTTTTCTAAAAATTTAGAATGTGATACCTCCCTCATATGACGTATGTTTAAACCAATTCATGCATCGCCAAAAATATCTCACCAAGCCCTACAGAATGGTGCCATTTGTTTTATCCTTTGAGACTGTACATTTTTTAGTGATCACAAATCCTCGTAGATCATTCCTTCTCACTAGAACTTCAAAAGTACAAATCAATCAACAAGTAATTGAGGGTAAATATCCCTCACTCTCTCGATATCCATCCACTTTTCTTTGCATGGATGTACCCATTTAAAAGTAATTTGAAGATACTCCGCATTACCCTAACATGAGGTTATAATTCTTCTGTCAAGGATAACATCTTCATGCAACTTAAATAAGTACTCTAGAGAAAAATCATCAATAGTAGGAATTTGAACATCTTCATTATCATCCATAATCATAGGAGGTTCATAAAGTTTCAAATTCTCAAAACTCACCACTGAATACATATGCATATAAGATGGAAAATATAAATGAAAAGCGTTAGTATCTGATTTAGATGTTGTGTATTTTGAATTAAGCATAGATATTTGTCAGCATCATCATTTCCATCCACTTTACCTTATTTCCCAAAAGATAATTCCATAGGTGACTTAAGAAAATACCCCAAACATACTTCAAAATGAGTTATTTGACTATAAGAATGCCCAACATGATTGTAGGCCTATTGTACATAATGTAACTGATCATCCCACAACTTAGAATGTTTACTGCAATATCCTCTAAGAAAATGTACCACTATCATGTTCACAACCTCTATTTGTCCCTATGTTTGTGCATAGGAATAAGTCCTCATATTAAGTTTAGTTTCCCAAGGTTGGAAAACACTCCTACAAAATCTATGGATACTGTTTCCCAAGGTTGGAAAGGTACTGATAGAGGTAAATAGATGTTGAAATAAATGTAACTTCGGAAGATATTTTATTTTACTTTTATTGCATTATCATTATTCCTACTTTCATATATTTTATTTCTCCATTCGAAGATGTCATTTATGTACTTGGTCATGTAAAAGTATTGAGCTAAAAACTCTTTTGTAAGTCATTATCATTATTTTATTTTACTTTTATTGCATTATCATTATTCCTACTTTCATATATTTTATTTCTCCATTCGAAGATTTCATTTATGTACTTGGTCATGTAAAAGTCTTGAGCTAAAAACTCTTTTGTAAGTCAGGTCAATAATATCCACAAAGGTATTATTTAAATGTTGTTTTGAGTCTCCCTAGACAAGTCGACCCTGGTTGAGAAGAAGATTGGAACTATTGGCTTATTAGATTACTCACTTGATAAGTATAGATAGATGAGGAACCTCCCTCATTTGGAAACACTCATCACTCAAGCAATTTCGTTAGAGAGAGAAGGAGCAATCCATTTGAGAGAGAGGAAGCAACTAGTCTTCTTCTTGGGGTCTTACACTGTACTTTGTTGGATTCTATACCACCGAATTTCTGTTGGGTTGAATCCACCACAAGGGTTTCCCACGATAAATATTTGTGTTCTCTTTGTGCTACTATTCTTTCCATTCTTTCAGTGATCCTTTCATTTTTGGCATAAGAACTTTTAGAAATATAACATGGATCAAAGCAAACCTGAAAGAAGTAATTGTGTGGTGGCTTATCCAACATTTCAAAAATATAGATATTGCTATTCTAGGAAACTATATCCATATATTAGTTGGACAAGAATGTGTAATGAAATCGCATTAGGAGGGCACATCGTTTTCAAAAATATAGATATTTCTATTCTAGGAAACTATATCCATATATTAGTTGGACAAGAATGTGTAATGAAATCGCATTAGGAGGGAAAATCTTTCAGTCGAAAGAATATTTAGTTCTGTGGATTTTGAATTTTTGACCTACCACTACTACCAAGAAGAACTATGGCATCATATTTTTCAATGTTCTGCCCACAGATCCGAGAAAAGGAGGACACTAGAAAAATCACCTTAAGAAGGTGTGTATTTTCCTCCAATCAGACTTGCAAGTGACCACAGTTGATAAATTAGGGTTTCCCTATCAATCCCTAGGTCATATTGAAGCAGGTTATAGAGGAAGTCTTCTAATTGGTAAGTTATACATTCTATATTTCCATTTTAGGAATGAAAATACACACTGAACAAATCAAATCTCACAGGAAACATATGAGTATATCTCAGATAATTACAATATCATGTTCATTACAATTTCCAGTGTTATGATAGTGTTACATAGGAAAAGAATTAGAATCATTAGGGATGAATTCGAATATCCCAACTTGATGTGACTGTATCTGACAAACTAGCTAACTAAGGATGTGTCAATCACTATCGGAGTCCAAGTGGTTAACTCTGGATGTTTAATCAAGTCACACAATCAATTATAATCAATTCTGACTAGCGAGAAAGTGCCTTATCCACATGAATTCATGTCTGAATGGCACTAACTAAGCTGATTGTGATTTGACTAATAGTAACTCGAAAATAAATAAGCTTAACTATTTCCAACTCCAACTAACTGAAGGAGGCTGGTGTCGGGACTCCCAGTGGATCCTACAATGTAGGGAATGGCCTAAGAGGAACCTAAACCAATGCATACAAGTGTAGTTAGTGGAATTTATCCTCTATCAGTGTTCCCCATACCCTAGTAACTAGTACATGTGTCCCCATTAGGCGAAGTGGACCCAATGGAACTAGTGGACCCAATAATTAAATAAAAATCCTAAGTTAGGATAAAATAATTTAATACATAGTTTGGTCAATGAAGGGTTATAAATCCTAACATACATCACCCTATTTACTGTACCTCCTAACTATTCTATATGACTACCACACCATTCGTCTGGATTCCACATGGAATCATTGTATTAGTCCAAATGGACACCATTTTGATCGAAACTAGGTGACACATGGTAACGTGTTGTGTTTCCACACTAGCATGTTGATTTCATGTTAATGGCATCATGTGCCACATTGACTATACAGTTGGGCCATGTGGAAGTCTATGTTATTTCCATTTGGCACTCTCATTTTTTCATTTTGCCTATTTTTCTAAAAATTTAGAATGTGATACCTCCCTCATATGACGTATGTTTAAACCAATTCAAGCATCGCCGAAAATATCTCACCAAGCCCTACAGAATGGTGCCATTTGTTTTATCCTTTGAGACTGTACATTTTTTAGTGATCACAAATCCTCGTAGATCATTCCTTCTCACTAGAACTTCAAAAGTACAAATCAATCAACAATTAATTGAGGGTAAATATCCCTCACTCTCTCGATATCCATCCACTTTTCTTTGCATGGATGTACCCATTTAAAAGTAATTTGAAGATACTCCACATTACCCTAACATGAGGTTATGATTCTTCTGTCAAGGATAACATCTTCATGCAACTTAAATAAGTACTCTAGAGAAAAATCATCAATAGTAGGAATTTGAACATCTTCATTATCATCCATAATCATAGGAGGTTCATAAAGTTTCAAATTCTCAAAACTAACCACTGAATACATATGCATATAAGATGGAAAATATAAATGAAAAGCCTTAGTATCTGATTTAGATGTTGTGTATTTTGAATTAACCTTTGATATTTGTCAACATCATCATTTCCATCCACTTTACCTTATTTCCCAAAAGATAATTCCATAGGTGACTTAAGAAAATACCCCAAACATACTTCAAAATGAGTTATTTGACTATAAGAATGCCCAACATGATTGTAGGCCTATTGTACATAATGTAACTGATCATCCCACAACTTCGAATGTTTACTGCAATATCCTCTAATAAAATGTACCACTATCATGTTCACAACCTCTATTTGTCCCTCTGTTTGTGCATGGGAATAAGTCCTCATATTAAGTTTAGTTTCCCAAGGTTGGAAAACACTCCTACAAAATCTATGGATACTGTTTCCCAAGGTTGGAAAGGTACTGATAGAGGTAAATAGATGTTGAAAGAAATGTAACTTCGGAAGATATTTTATTTTACTTTTATTGCATTATCATTATTCCTACTTTCATATATTTTATTTCTCCATTCGAAGATGTCATTGATGTACTTGGTCATGTAAAAGTCTTGAGCTAAAAACTCTTTTGTAAGTCAGGTCAATACTATCCACAAAAGTATTATTTAAATGTTGTTTTGATTCTCCCTAGACAGGTCGACCCTAGTTGAGAAGAATATTGGAACTATTGGCTTATTGGATTACTCACTTGATAAGTATAGATAGATGAGGAACCTCCCTCATTTGGAAACACTCATCACTCAAGCAATTTCGTTAGAGAGAGAAGGAGCAATCCATTTGAGAGAGAGGAAGCAACTAGTCTTCTTCTTGGGGTCTTACACTGTACTTTGTTGGATTCTATACCAATGAAGTTCTGTTGGGTTTAATCCACCACAAGGGTTTCCCACGATAAATATTTGTGTTCTCTTTGTGATACTATTCTTTCCATTCTTTCAGTGATCCTTTCGTTTTTGGCATAAGAACTTTCAGAAATATAACATGGATCAAAGAAAACCTGAAAGAAGTAATTGTGTGGCGGCTTATCCAACATTTCAAAAAGATAGATATTGCTATTCTAGGAAACTATATCCATATATTAGTTGGACAAGAATGTGTAATGAAATCGCATTAGGAGGTCACATCTTTCAGTCGAAACAATATTCAGTTCTGTGGATTTTGAATTTTTGACCTACCACTACTACCAAGAAGAACTATGGCATCATATTTTTCAAAGTTCTGCCCACAGATCCGGGAAAAGGAGGAGACTAGAAAAATCACCTTAAGAAGGTGCGTATTTTCCTCCAATCAGACTTGCAAGTGACCACAGTTGATAAATTAGGGTTTCCCTATCAAACCCTAGGTCATATTGAAGTAGGTTCTAGAGGAAGTCTTCTAATTGGTAAGTTATACATTCTATATTTCCATTTGAGGTTCTCATTCATTAAACATGACAAATAATACCAATATTGATGAAAATATTGAATGATAGAGAGTGTAAGTATAGAGTCATGCTCATCGTTGAAAAACATGACCTAGAAGGATAGATCAAAGAGAAAGTTTAAGAACCAAAAGGAGATGAAGCAAAAACAAAGAACAAGAAGGATATGGTCAAGGCTAAGAGAATCATAGTTTATTCCATCAAGGATCATTTGATCCCTCAAGTATTTTCAAACAAGACTCCAAAGGAAATTTTCAATGCATTGTTTGCTCAATTTGAAGGAAAGAACATCCACATAAGAATGACCTTGATAAATTAACTCAAGGGTGTGAATATTCAAAAGGAAGAGACTACGCAGTCATACTTCACAAGAGTATCTTAGATCAAAGAATAAATAGAAGCTATTGATGACATGGTAGAATACATAGAAGTTGTGATGACCACCGTGAATGGCCTTCCAAGGGATTGGGA
This sequence comes from Pseudotsuga menziesii, assembly GCA_001517045.1. Lineage (NCBI taxonomy): Eukaryota > Viridiplantae > Streptophyta > Pinopsida > Pinales > Pinaceae > Pseudotsuga > Pseudotsuga menziesii. The sequence continues at coordinate 173,499 of LPNX010703220.1, read as the reverse complement.
ATCCTTCATCAGAGGAATATCTGCTAGAATAAAGTTGACCAAGTTTAGTAGATTATGGGAAGAATGCGTTCAACAATAAGGAAGGATAGAAAACAAAGAGGAAAAATTAAATGATGATGAATATCAAGCTTTAGCAGACCATGAAAAGAAAGGAAAGAATAAGAGAAAGGATCATGATCAATATCCTAGAAGAACTCAACGGTTTCAAAGGAACACAAGGCCCAAGAGAGATTTCTCATCCTTTAAATGTTTCGCCTGTCACAAGGTGGGTCACATTGTAGGGAATTATCTATTCAAAAAATATAAATTCAAGATGATAAACAAAAAGTTTCATGCCCATGCATTCAAATATGATGACCCAATTGAAGAGAATAATAATGGAGATGAAGACTCCAGTGAAGAATATGTTCTAATATCAGCTCTCATAGGTTCAGTATCACATGGAAGTGACAATTGGCTCGTATACAATGGTTCCTCCAAACACATGATAGGTTACAAAGACTCCCTCTCATGTCTTATTCATAATTACTCACCACACAAAGTGAAGCTTGGGGTTGATTATTAGTATCCTATTAAAGTAATTGGAAAATCCTCTTATAAGTTCGATTACAGAAATTCCATAAAGATGAAGGAAGTCTTATAAGTCCCAGGTTTGAAAAATAATATCATTTTGATCTAATCCTTAGATATGAAATATCTCAGAGTTTCTTTGGTAGATGGAGAATTCCTCATGTGGCCAATGAGAAATACAATAGATGATGTATTTGTGATTGGATTTGAAGAAGGAGGAGTCTACAAATTAAAGGCTCATTCAAATTCATCCCTATTAGATAGTACCATTAGCCCATGTGAGATATGTCATATAAGACTTGCTCACGTGAACTACAAAGCATTTCCAATTGTGAGAAAGGTAGTAACATGATTACCAGATATCTAGATCGATTATGAAAGAGTTTTCAAGGGATGTGCACAAGGAAAGAATACGAAGAACCCATTTCTAAACAGAAACAGTAAATAAAAATCACTACAACAAATTTTACTCTTAGGGGGTGGGGGGGTTTTCTTCCACCTCCAAAAGTCACTTTTGTGGTTGGTTTTGGATTTGGAGGAAGTCTTTACAAAATTCCCCCTAATATCACTGAAGCTAAAAGTTTTTCCTTTTAGGGGTGGTTTTGGAAGAGATCAAAACTACCCCTAAAAGTGACTTATAAGGAGTTTTTAAACCCCCCTCATAGACACCTATCAAGGTGGTTCTAAACTCCCCCTAAAATTACTTATTACAAAAATTTTGGGGTGGTTACAAACCCCTTTCATAGGTAACTATATGGGAGGTTACACACCCCCCCCATATGTGCCTACAAGGGAGGTTTTAAACCCCCCCCTAAAAATCCATCTTACAAACCTTTGGAGGGGGTCTTAACAAAACAACCCCCAATAGAACCGACACTAAAAGCTTGGACTTCTAAGGATAGTTCTAGAAGAGATAAAAAAATGATGCTAAAAGTGATTTTTGGGGGAGGTTCACACCCCCCTAAAATACTTTATTACAAACCTTTTGGGGCGGTTATAAAACCCCCTCATAGGTACCTACAGGGGAGGTTCAAAACCCCCCTTATAGACACCTGAAAGGGGCAGTTCACACCACCCCTCCCCCCCCTAAAAATCCACCTTACAAGCATTTGGGGGTGATTATGAACCCCCATCATATAAACCTACAAGGGGGGGTTTGATCCACCCTCATTGCAACATTCAAGGGAAGTTTTGAACCCCCATCATAGTGACATATGAAGGTGGTTTAGAAACCCGCTCATAAAAAAATACAAAAATGGTTTGAAAACCCCATATATCTATAATAAATCATAATAAAACATATTTTTATTAAAAATACCAATATTTCAATATCATCAGGGAACAAAGGATTTGAAAAACTAACCTCCTTCTTGTAAGGAAGACACTCTTCCATTGAGCTATGACCCTTTAAGAATTGGTTAAAGGATCAATATTAACACAAGGATTGCATCATTTGTAATTCTAAGAAAAAAAAATATCTAAATACAACCATTCTTAGAATCCAATTTCTATTTCCAAAGAGAACCATGCTTAAAATCACTCATTGACAACCTACATGCTTAAATATAGAGAACAGAAGCAAATGCCACTATTAACTAAACAAAAATATTTTCAATACATAAATATTACATGCAATAAAATGAGTGTTATATAGAGATATTATTAATCTTGCATAATCCATTGTATATGTTTCTGATCATCATTTTTAGCATGATCCTTTATAATGGTAAAAAAATAAATACATTCCTTTGAGTATATAATGGCTGGAAAACATGATAGATTGTATAATTTCATAAGATATTATTAGGCAAGTTATGAGACCCATAAATCCTTTTGAGGAACTCAAGAATTTGGCTCAATGGGATTGCGAAAAGCACTATTATGTGGCAACCGTAGGTGTCCCACTATACAAGACCTATCAACAAAAATAAATTGATTCATTCGACACTAAGAAATACACACGACATTGGAGAAGAAAGTAGAAGTAATCCCCTAAAAAACAAAGTGGAAATACACAATGAAAGGTATGTTCCCTAATCATATGCACATTTTTTTTACTTAAAATCAATTATGTTAGAATTTCATTCAATTTGACATATCACTTCATAATAATTGCATGCATAAAGATCACTGAACGAAACACATTCAACAATAGACACAAAAATTTATACTAGGAAAACCCTTTCACAGAAAAAAAAACCCAGGAGAACTTCTTCAGTATAGATTCATCAACACATTACAATGTCAATACAACGAACAGCTAAATCTCTCTCTCATTGAAAATACCCAAGAAGCAAAGATAAGATAAGATAAGATAGAGATATTATTAATCTTGCATAATCCATTGTATATGTTTCTCATAATCATTTTTAGCATGATCCTCTATAATGGTAAAACAGATCAATACATTCCTTTGACTATATCATGGCTTGAAAAACATGATAGATTGCATAATTTCATAAGATATGATTAAGCAAGTTATGAGACCCATAAATCCTTTGGAGGAATTTTGAAAAAAACTCATTAATTGGGCTCAACGAGATTGCAAAAATAAATATTATGTGGAAACTGTAGGTGTATCACTATACAATACCTATCAACAAAAATCAATTGATTCATGCAATACTAAGAAATACACACGACATTGGAGAAGAAACTAGAAGTAACCCCCTCAAAAAGAAAGTGGCAATACACAACGAAAGGTATGTTCCCTAATCATATGCACATAATTTTTGACTTAAAATCAATTATGTTAGAATTCCATTCAATTTGACATATCACATCATAATAATTTCATGCATAAAGATCACTGAACGAAACACATTCAACAATAGACACCAAAATTTATCCTGGGAAAACCCTTTCACAGAAAAAAAAAAAAAAAAAACCCAAGAGAACTTCTTTAGTATAGATTCATCAACAAAGTACAATGTCAATATAATGAAGAGCTAAAGCTCTTTCTTATAGAAAATACCCAAGAAGCAAAGATAATATAAGATAACCCCAAGATAAGTCTTCCTCCAGCTACTTTCTCTCTCTTGCTCTCTCTCTCTCTCTTGTGTACTTATCTCATTGTCTTAAGAAAACTTGTGTTGTTTTTCTAAATGAAGAATGTTGCCCCCCCCTATTTATACTCTTTTCTGGATGATTTTTTCACTATAGGGTCGACTTGACTATAGTAGTTTTGCCCAACGTTGGGGTAGTTTTACCTAATGTATTTTGTGGGGCCGACTTGTCTATTTTCACTTGATTTATTTATAGTATGTTTTAGCATTATTATTTTAGGGTTATTTACTCGATCACGTACAATAACAATATATTCTGAAGATACATAAAAAATCAACATTTTTCACGCAAACATCTTGGATGGCGCACTAGTGGTGATAATTTCAACATGATGACTTGTCAATTGGCATATTTTAATGATAATTTGCCCCTCTATAATCACATCTCATGGTAAATTATTAACACCCTAATACTTATGAATACCCTAAGTTGATGGGTTCCCATTCCATGAAATACAGTAAGTGTTGATTAATTACATCAATTGTTAAGCCCTAAACCATTAACAAGCCTACACTATTAAGAAGGGAATATCATTACATCACCAAGATATCACTTGATAGGATCATGCCATACATCCATCAAAATTCCATGAAAATATTTCATCCAACAACTACTAGTTGTAACCACATAATCAAAAGAGAACAACATCTTTAAGACAAACCTCACATGTACCCCAATCTAGCCAATGAATCATCTTCAAATTTTATATTTGTGATCAAAATCACAAGTTTAACCCTCATACGATATGAGGGGTAACAACTGACTCCAATTTGTAGACATGTACTCTTTAAAGAAGAGTGCATGAGAAACTTAAAATCTCTTGTTTTTCCTATGAAGAAGACCTCCAAAAATAAAGAGAACCGTGTCACGAGATAAATAAATATACACATCACTAAACACCACATAAAATATACATATAGTACATTAATTCAAAATACCCCAAAATTGTCTTTATGTGAAAATGAAATAAACCAAGAATGCCAAAGAGAACGTGAAATTAATTCTAATGTTTATGAGGTTGAGCTTATACTTCTTACTCTAATTCTCTCAAGAGATTATTCATATTACCTACTCTACTGTAGGATAAAAAATGATGCTAATTGAAATCATACAACCAATCCAAACACTTGATAATCTCATTAAGACCATGAAGCTTTCCCTTGCACTTGGTCACAAACGAAAACAAGGACACATCCATCATCAAGGAAACATAAGCTAGAATCTTCATCGCTTCAAGGATGAAATATGAATTAAGATAATGCTCCTAAGAGAGAAGAACATAGGCATGCCAAGGTTGTCAGAGGCTATTGCAAACCTCATATGTCCAATAGTGAATGGACTAGTATAAACAACATCATGGTTTGAAGACATTATAAGTAAATTTGCACCAACCCCTAAAATATCATCATCCTTTCCCTCAAGAAATAAGGCTTATGGATCTCAACAATACTTCTCATCATGCCTATCCTCCAAATAAAATGTACATGAGATATGAAATAACATTTTGAACTTAGAAAAGAACTTCAAGAACAAATCTAGAGCTTTAAGTATTTCTTTTGATGGTTGGAAATTTCTATAATATAAATCAAAATAAAATGCTTGCTTCCCTATAAAATTTTCTATGTTAAAAATGCAGAGATGAAAAAAAATTGAGGCAATAGAGGATTGGAAACTTTTACCATTATCCCATAGTTGCCCCATACAAATTACATCAATAAAAATACAATTTGCAACAAAAAATGGACAAGAATTTAAAGATAGTATTTGTTGGAAAATATCATTATAAACATACTCCACAATCTATTAAAATTATGAGTTTTTGATGGAGAACCTTGCTGAAAATTAGGCAGATGGATTTCTGAACACGATGTTGTTAAACATAGTTGTCCTCTACAATTTCCAACAAATTTTGTGCACACAAATTTATCAAGAATTGGAAGAGTTTGTGGCTGGTTTCTTAGATCCTACCATCACAAGTCTCCTTTGTATCCTGAGAAAAATATGCATAATACAAGGTAGAAGATAGCTAGAAGTTTCCATGAAAACTCTGCAACAAATCTTCTCCACAAATGAGAAAATAAAATTTCCAGTAGAAAATGCACAAGAATTTGAAGATCATATTTGTTGAAAAATATCATTACAATAAACATACTCCACAATCTAAAAAAAAATATGAATTTTTTTATGGAGAACATGGATGGAAACGAGGCACATGGATTTCTAAACATGATGCTTATATTAAACATCATTGTCCTCTAGAGTCTCCTACAAATTTCTCTCACACAAATTTATCAAGAATTGGAAGAGTTTGTGGAAGGAAACTTTTTAAGTTCCTACCATCACAAATCTGCTCTATATGCTGAGAAAAATCTGCATAATACATGGTAGAAGATGTCTATATTTTTCCATGAAAACTCTGGAATAAATATTCCCTAGAAATGAAAATATATGGATGAAACAAATATGCATAAATGTCTTCACCAAAAAAATAAAAATATGCATCATAACTAGGAACATGTGGGTGGGAAGTATCATGATTTTTTTTAAATTTACATCCTCTATGTTGGGATGTCCAAGGAAATCAAAATATGCAGGGGATAGTCATACATAATGTACCCCAAAGCTCATGGTGCACCCCCAAACATGGTGTAAGTAAGTCTATCATTTATGAGGATAAGTGCATGGGATCCAAAATTCCATTTTTTTGGAACATTATGAATTTCATCTAAGATGTTGTAAGCATAGCATATCTTTGCAGAATGTAATATCATGATTTTTGTACTATCCTAATATCCTTTTTCTTGGAAAAAAAACTTTCTTTGTAACTTTGTTGGAGACAAGCCAAAGTTGTGAGACTTGTTATTTCCACTAAAGAGTATGAAAATAACAACTCTTTGAATTGGAGAAAAAAATATTCATTTAAGCAATGGTATAAGCCCAAGATGTGTTAGAAAATTGAGAGACATGTCCAATGAAAGGAACAAATTTCCAATAAGTACCTACAATAGTTGAATATGAAAACTGAGCCAACTAAATATTAATGAATCTTACTGATAATGCTTATATTGTTGTTTTTCCAGACGAAATCTTAGGGATAATATTTATATGGTTGTTTTTACAAAATAACTTGACATATATGTTAATCTTCATGGTAGGTTTGTATCCATGTTCTGAATTTGATTTTTCTCTTAGCTTTAATTATCAGGTTCATGTGCATATGTTGATGATGTCGATACAAAACCATATAGGTGGAACTAGTACTAGATTAGGGAGCCTAAATGCCAAACAAAAGAAAGAAGAGATTTAAATCAGTGTCAATGTACAAGTGTGTTGTCACCCCAACAACTCCTCATTATTTGTGCAAAATAAAGGGACCCCCCATTAGAATTTTGTAAGTCTTTGCTTTTAGTTTTCCTTCATATTATCTTTCTTTGGTAGGTGGTCTCTATGCTTTTATTTCTTTTATTTTTCAATCTTTGCATTGTTAGTTCTTTGGATTATATTTTATTACATAAGGATTAGGTGATTTGGATGATCTTGGTTCTTTGATTTTGTAGTCTCATGATTACTTAATGATGATTCCATGTCCTTATTTGAGGTTATTCATGGTACTTATTTCATTTTGACTTAATTAAATTGTCTTAATCCTTCTATACTCTCGCCAAACTTTTCGATTATTAAATGTATCAATGAATAATTGTATACTTTGATGGATTTTAATAATTCAATTAAGTACTCAGTTTTATACTTTCAATCCCCTTCTTACAAATTTTCATTTTAAGGAAATAGAACCTTAACCTTGGTTTCAATTTTGAAAGGATCGTTGAATTTTACTAGCCTTAAACTTTTGATAAAAACTCGACCTTTTGTGAAATGCTATAATTATTATGACAAAGTTTAAATAATTTACTTAAGGCATAATTCTATCATATCCTAGAGGATATGTTTGGAAACTATGGGAGGATTCAACGATTCCCATTCATGAAGTGAAGTATTATTTTTCACAAATAATAATTAGCTCTCCTTATTGATAAACAAATTTTGAATCATATTTAGATGGCTTATTAATATCTATATGTATGGAAGTATTTAATTTATTCCAATCATCTAATTCTGATCTAAAAGTAATCTAGTGTTCATACAATATCTTTTGAAATCAGTAATAATTATTATTGTCTATTTATATTTAATATACTTTTAAAAGACAATATTAATGACTTATGACAAATAGAAGACATTATTTACAATATTTTAATTGAAGAAAATTGATGCATTGTCTAAGTTTATTTTTTATTAGGATACATATCAAAATGAAAAAAGACAGCTTTGCCAAAAACATGTATTCTAATTCTAATTAAATATTTGTCACAAATTTTTGATAGGAAGATAGCATTTAAAGAAAAGGGTCGGCTCATCAAACTAACCAAACTACAAAAATGGAGAATCACATACATGTAGAAGACATGTTTTTGCATGGAAGATTGTGAGAAAACCGTGGGGAATTAGCTCAAACGGTTGAAACCCCACTTCAAAAATGAGCCTATTTATCTTATAACATGGCTCATTTCCCAAAAAAATGCATGAAATATGAGATCTTCAGGCATGTTTGAGCTGGATTTTTCCATAAAGTCGCCAACTGTAAGATCTATTTTTTGGAGTTTGTTATGAGCCTTTTCTCTATTTAAACAGAATGAATTCGAATTGTGGATAAGGGGAGGTCTTGAGAGATATGAAGATGAATGTTTTCTATTTTGAAATTATTTTGTTTCTGTAAACGTTTCTTTGGAAAGAGTTGAGGAGATGCTGCTAGGGGGAAGTGCTAGGAGAATTTGAGGGATTTTTCTTCCCAAAATTTCTATTTTTGCTTCTTTTGAGATTCAAGGATGGATGTAATAGAAGCATGGGAGAGGGTCATAATTAGTATTATTATTTTGTAACAAAGTCCTGTCACAACCTCTTCAATCTAATTTGAGAATTTGTCTTCCAATATATATACAAACTCCTCTTTTTATTCGCTATATCTATATTTTTGGCATATGTATACTGTGTGATTGTATGCTAATATTATCTTTGTTATTCCTTGAATTGTATGTTATTATTGAATCTGTTTAATTGCTCACATGAGTGTTTTAATGATAAACTGTTGTTATTATTTTAATTATTCATGTTGTCAAAAGATACATGTTGTTTAAATTAGAATGATTGACTTTATATTGTCATTCTAATTTAAATAATATTTATGTAAATTTAGATTTTAAGGTAACATTAATATTAACCATGCTCCTATGCAATATATGATAGAATTAGATTAGTTAAATTTTAATTTTATTGCATGAATGGAAAGCTACAATTTAACAACTACTAAATATGTGTGATTTATCACCTGCTAACTCTATGTATTTACAATTATTGAAATTTGTATTATAGTTAGTTATCTTTCATCTATTAAATAGTTTGTGATAAAATATTTTAAAAACCAAAACAAAGACTCATGAAGAAAGAAAAATACATATTAGACATAAACAATTAATTTTCATTTAGTAATTGTTAAATAAGAATTTTATTGTAGATTAATTAATATAATTTGTAGATAAGTAGTTATTTTTATTTTTATTTTTTTTAATTAGGATTTAGTTTATCTTTTGTTAATTAGTTTAGGATATACTTTTTCTAAGTTAAAGTGATAGGACTCTCCTTAAGAGAGTGAAACTTAGATGGTAGCAGGACCACAACTTGTGAGAAACAACTAATCCAAACACATCAGAAGTTGTTGCAAGCGACTTATGGGGGACAATTCTCCTTAGTTGGACTCATTAAGAAAATATGGCCCATAAGGTGATAAAAAATAGAAGAAAGAACACATTATTATCTATATAAGTCATTAAGAAATTGAAAGTTACACAAATTGTAAAAATAGGATCAAGCTTAGCAAGATGTGGTGCAAATTGCCAAATGCACCTAACGTTTTTTCTTTTCTTGAAAGTGATGCTTCATTGTTAAATGGGACTGCAACCCCACTTTAGGTAAGAAAAAAACCCCGTTGAGTGGAAAATATTATGCACTTTAGTTAATGAATGGAAGGATTTCTCAGAACATAAAACATTTCACCCCATTGAACATCAAGCATTGCTTCTTAATCAAATTTGGAATCAACCCACATGGGTGAACCACAAACTAGCTTGCTTTCACATACAATCTAAATCATGAAGGGAAACACTATACACATGCCTCAAGAATATTGGAACCCTGGTGGGTAGCTTGAAATTCCATTATCCACACCATTGAGATACAACCCTTTTGGCTAAAATTTTATCCTTGATTTGGAAAGCTTCCCTAAAACTATTGTTTCTAAAAAATTAGTTACCTTATACAATCCAAGGCATCCATTTTAAAATAAAATAAATCTTGACCATTTATGTTATCGTCTCTAAGTAGGGTCCCAAAATAAGGTGGATTCTAACACAAAAGAGGTACCTAAGGTTGCCATGAACAAAATTGATTTTTATATTTCAAAACATCAAACATATCAATGGGTAGATGAATCTATCCATAGGAAACTTTATGCAATCCTTTTCCTTCATATATGAGTAAATTATATGAACTTTGAAGTCAAGTATATTAATAGAATAAAATATTAGATGCCTAGCGCCGCCAAAGAAAAAAAGGGGCATATCCTATCCCATGGAATTGAGGGCCATTTCCACCATAGCACCCAAGGCTTGGCCAATTGAAGCACCATGTCACATGGACCAATGTGAAAATTTGAGGGCATGGATGGGTTTGAATGCCGATATTGACCGTGGTCACATGGCCCACTACACAGTGGCAAGGATCAATTTTATGAAGGATGAGTCCCAAGTTATCTATGGTCATGTATTTAGGATTTAACATCGAGAGAGCCAAGGTTTGATGTATTTGAATTGTATACATATGATGTGTGGATTGTTAAACCATAGTTTTTTTATGTTATGTTTAAATTCATAATATACCACATAATATGTGTTATTATTATTAGCACAAGGTTTCAAAACATTAAGTGGGTTTTTATTTTAACAAAAATTTTGTTGGCACACATTGTGCACAAAAAATGGGTTTTGGTTTAGCCTAAAGTTTTGACATATGAACTCTTTCCATTCAAATAGTATTTTCTTTGACATATAAACTCTTTTCACCAAAAGAACTATCCAAAAACACTATTTTTCTTTGTATTTTTTGTTTCGTTCCTTTCAGATATTGCTAGATTATCAGGATTAGTTTCCTGCATCTGGTTAATTATGCTACTTGTTGAATTTAGTTCACACATACCTACAATAAAAGTTAAAAACATTCTCACTGCATGGCTCTATAAATCCACTTTGGTACTTTGTATTATTCTAAACTGGCTATATATCATTAAATTAGATATGGAACTTATAGGAGAGGCGATTGTACACTGGATTTAGACTGGTGGTTTCCTGCATTTGGCCAAATTCATTATGTTATTTGTGGAGTCCTAAACATGGATTGGGTAATCAAGAAATGCAAGCACTGATTTATTGGATTTTTTTAAACTATCTATTACATTGGGTTTCATTCTATGGTACAGACTTCAAATGCACAAAACTCAATTGCTAATTGGTCGTTATATTTAGTTTCAAAATTTTGATTTGTCATATTACTACTCTTGGAGGGGAATCTGGAATACACATATCATAGTCAACTCACTTTCTATATAGTAAAAAATGGTTGAATGATTTTTATTATTTTTGGATTTCATATTTTAATATTTTGGGACTTCATATGTACACATTTTCTTTCAACATCAATATCAATAGTTGGGATATTATGTTCTCAATGGAATTATTACTACAACTAAGCATGTTCAATACAAACTCTTTAATAATTTGCATGGAATGCATTCTTCCTAAGGCATTTTTTTTCAATCTAGAATGGTTTTAATTTGCAGCTTGTTAATGCAAGGTTAGGTCTTTCAATTTTCCAGGCCTGGATATGGTAGAAGAGCTAACCAATATATTTTACAATTAATTCAAGAGTTATGTTGTTGTATTTTGGGTTATGTTGGGTTGTCTTTTGGTGGCCTCTTGCTTGGGAAATCTTATAGTTGCTTAGGTGTGTTCCTATGACATAATTTTTAAACCATTGGTCCTAATGAAACATTAAACTAATCTTGTTTAGTGGATTGACTTAAGAGTTCAACACAAGGTGGAATTTAAAAATGCTTCTGCATGTTTTCATTTTAAATTTAACAATTGATATCAACTTTGAACTCTTTTTCTGATAACCAAGGTTAATAGAATTTACAATAAGAGAATAGGTATGGGTGTAATTTAGAGCTATGCATGGAATATATCCAAAAATATAAGATTCAAGGATCTCAAAATAAATGTTTTCAGCATGGTTTTCATAAAAATATAAGGACAAACACATATCAATTGATATTCAACTTTGGGCGCGCTCAAAAAAATCAAAAGGCACGTAATTGTAGTTGTACTCTTCCTTGGCATAGGATATTTATGAATATTTTTGTGGACATAGAAAGATATTCTTGTGATGCCATTTTTCAATCTTTAATACGACCAAAATACAGATGTCCTTTTTGTACAAAATTTCTCAAAGAAGACATTTTTCTATATGGTAGTTAAATTTTAAATACATTTAGTACCCCATAGTGAAATTGCAAATGCAATTGGTAACCCATGATAAAATATAAAAAATAAAAATAATAATATGATTTTCATAAAAAGGATGTGCTCAAGTTACAACTATTATTGTTGTTGCATTGATAGGATTCTGTAAAAACTTGATGGAACACTTCTGGTAACATTTTGGATCAAAATTTAAATAAATAAAATGATTTTTGATAATGTAAGAATTTCAAGCAATCCAAAAATCAAAAACTTGCTCAATGATAAGAAGTTAAATTGTTAGTAATTAGAAGAGCACAAACTATAAGAACATACTTCATGGCAGGAACATTTTACTCAGGAGCCTCTTGTTTTTGTGAAGTAGGGAAACTTATAACAATGGCACGGGTATTAATTTTCTGGAGTTTGGAGAAAAGGATGACATGTTTCCCATTCATGCCTATGAAGGCCAAGGAATATTCTATGATAAGAGCATACTTATTAATATGTTTTAAACCTTTCGATTATTGTTTTTATATAAGATTCGTTCTCACCCGAGAAAAAGAACCCACTCATGACTCCTTGAAAAAAAGCAACTATGAATATGAACCAACTGTAACGAAAATATATGAGTTGTTCTTAAAAATGACTTCAAAAAGGTTTGATAAAGATCCTACATATTTTTTAATCCCTCTAGAAAAGGAAATGCTAATAGTAAAGATTCAGGGGGCATTTCAAAACAAATAAATCCACCCCGCCCTACATTGGGACTCATGAGAATGGGTATGTTTCTTCTTTGGCTAATGCACCAAACCAATGGTGTCAGTTTAAGTTTGGTTCTAGTATATTTCCTAAATAAGTGAAGGCACCAAGTTTCAAGAATCTAATAACAAAATATTCCAGATCATATTCTTAGATCGACTATCTTGGAACAAACCAGGCCCATAACTTGCATTAAACTCCAAGGATACATCCCAACAAGTAAACAAACCAACAATGATTTTAAAATTACTTCAAGAGTTATGTTATTGTATTTGGGATGCTTATTTCTCAGGACTTCTTACCATTGCTCAGACCTCTTTCTTTGAGTCGGTTTTTAAAACACTACTCTATTGAAACATTAAATTAATCCTATGCAATTGATTGCTTTAGGAGTTTCACACAAAGTGGAATTTGAGAATTCCTTTGTATGTTTTCATTTTAAATTTAGAAGTTGTTATTAACTTTGAACCCTGTTGTCTAACAACCAAGGTTACTAGAAGTTATAGTAAGAGAGTAGGTATGAGTGTAAATTAGAGCCATGCATGGAATATATCCAAAAATTTCAGATTCAAGGATCTGTCAATAAATGTCTTTAGCATGGTTTTCATAAACATATATGGAAAAGTAGATATCAACTAATATTAATCTTTAGCATGGTTTTCATAAACATATATGGAAAAGTAGATATCAACTAATATTAAGTTTGGGAACACTAGAGAAAGTCGAAAGTTCTATAACTATAATCTTCCTTGGTACAAGATACAAATGAATATTTTTGTGCACATAGCAATATATTCTTGATATTCCATTTGTAAAACTGTAATAAAACCAAAATCCATATGTCCTTTTTGTACAAAATTTCTCAAAGAAGTCATTTTCTATATATTTCTCAAAGAAGTCATTTTCTATATGGTAGTAAAATTGTAAATGCATTCAGAAACCCACAGTAAAATTTTAAATGCAATGAATAAACCACATCAAAGTTGGAAATCAAATCATAACCCACGACAAAATAGAAAAATGGAAACAACATGTGATTTTGATAAAATTGTTATGCTCAAGTTACAACTATTCTTGTTGTTGCATTGACATAATTTTGAAAAAACTTTATGCAACTATTATGGTAAAATTTTGGATCAAAATTTAAATAATTATAATGATTTTTTATCATGTAAGAATTCGAAAACAATCCAAATGTTGAAAACCTTCTCAATAATAAGTCCTTTAATTGTCAAGAATGGGAAAAGAACAACAAATAAGAACATACTTCATGATAGGGACATTTAACTCATGAGCCTCTTGATTTCGTAAGAAGAAACATGCCAACTTATAATGATGACACATGTATTAATTCTCTGGAGTTTGGACAAAAGGATGACATGTTAGCCCTTCTTGCCTATGTTGGAAAAGGAGGATTATAGGATAATTGAATACTTATGAATTGTTGTAAGCCTTTTGAATATTGGTGTAATATAAGTTCCTTCTCACCTCAAAAAAGGAAAACCCACTCATGACTCCTTGGAAAACAATACCTCTCAAGACAAACCAGCACCATAAATTTCAAAAAGAGAGACACAATCTGATACAATAAAAGAAAATAATATTTTTCATGGAAGGGCCAACCATTAAATGATGATATCAAATTATATTTATTTATGAAATTTTGAGATTTTTGGATGCTTGAAAAGTTTGTTTAGAAACAATTTTTTGGATTCTATAATAGGGTTTATTTGAGTTACAACAAAAAATAAAGAGACATAATCACTACTTATAACCTTATTGTAGTATTTAAAACCTTAAAAATAACCAGTTTACTCCATAAAATTTTAATGGTTGAAATTCTAAGACTACCTGGGCTAGTACCCTATGAACAAGACTCTATATTTACTTGTTCTTGATTTTGTGTTTACGCGCTCTTAATTATGTGAGAATATGCATATCCATTCTCTTCAGTATACACACACACATGTATATATAAGTATGATTTACTTAGTATCTTCAATCATTTACAGTAAGATCCACACATCCATATTTATGAGTAAATTTTATTTCCAAAAGATTAACAGAACTAAAGATGGCAACAATCCCACCCGTGATAAAAATCTTGTTACTGCTAGTCCTTGTGGGAGGAGGAAGGCATGAAATTGGCACAAAGATGAGATGTAGGAATGAAGTATCATGTTTAAAAATTTCTTTGTGTATTTCATAGTTAGCGGGAAGCATCACCATCAAAGTGATGTGGAGATTGAGGGTAGTATTTCCAGTCCATTAGTAAGGAAAGTGAATTAAAAAGAGCAAAAATATCCTACCAACAACATAAACACCCTTTTAATCATCAATGGAAGAATGTTAATGGAGGCGGGGAGTGTTTTAAATAGGAGTGTAGAGAAAACTAGGATAGAGTGCAGGACACCAAAAAAATGTTATCTGAAGAGGGCATACAAAACTTATAGATACATGAAAGGAAGTAAAACTTTGGAACTACGCCGGTAATTTAAAATAATTTAGGTATTATCGCATGGTTAATTAGTGAATGCATTACTATGAGAGAGGTGAGGGATTATCAATGGTTAACTAGTAAAGACATTATTATAGAAGAGGTGCACTGTTAAAATTTATCCAACCATCATTAAACTACTAGATAACACCAAATTCTAAAAAAAAAAAAAAAAAAAGCATAATTTACAACAAGGAAAACTCTTCCAAAAGTCTCTACGAACATTCAAGGCTCCATTATCCGGGGACAAAACAAACTAATTGTCTACAAAAATACTATTCACAAATTGAAATGCTCCACAAGGAAAATGAATTAAGAAAACAAATAAAAAGCAACTGCATATCTAATAAAATATGCAGAGAATCAGTAATGTAATCAACATACCATCAATTATACGTACTCCACAACTTCACTTGTCAATCATCTATTCCTAGCGCAATCATTAAATTGGGATGAATGGTAGGCCACTTCACTTCACGGTAATGGTCTTCCAAAACATATTTAACCACAACATTGTCCCCTCCAAAAAGGTTTGTGTTCGCATGTATTTACCTTAAAAATATCATCAGACATAAAGACATTTTCTTCCTCATATCACTGCTATCCCATTGCTATTATTTTCAGAGTGTTTCTAAATATCTAAACTATAAATGAAAACATGTTTTCATGGAAATTAAAACATGCAATAAAAATCCAGGCTGATTTTCATACCTCTAGACATAAACAATAGATGAAGGTTGTGAAGATGTATTCCTCCAACTGACCTATCGTGCTCATATTTGAATAACGCTGATGTGAAGAATGTCAGGTTTCATGATCTCTCACTATTGATAAATTATGTATCACCTAGATTACTTTTGATGCAGAATCCACTCCTCCATAACCCACAATTTTGTTGGGTTTGGTCAGTGATTCATTACTTCAAAATTAGTCAACTGTAACTTGAAACCCTTCATTTTTGTTGCATGGTTTGAAAACATGACTCATGTATGAAGCATCTTTATTCCCTCCATATTTCATTGATTCACTCTATATTTTTTTTTAAAGGGAAGAATACCAAGCATGGTGGAGTTTGATGGCTAAATTGTCGAACCAAAAACTTGGTTACTTAGAAATATTTTAAAAAGGTAAAGCTCTTAGGTAATTTAAGAATAAAGTATGTGGAAAAGACCTCTATTCTTAATATTTTATCTAAATCCAATTAACATAAATAATTTTATTTATTTATAGTTATTACAATTTTAATTGTTTTTAAATAAAATCTAATTATTTAACTTTAAATTGTTTAAATTGTTTAATAAAATGTTTTTATGTTAATTTTTTTAAATATTAAGTATTTATATTGTTTATATATTAGCATTTAGGTTGAACAGTAGATTGGTGTTGTTAAGTCATGAATTTGTTTTCTTCAGTCTTATATTTTGCTTGTGATTTTTGTTTTAAGCTTTCTCATTTGCTTACTTCTAGGAAATTTTGGTTTAGAATGAAATTTTGATTTTTTGCCATTAGGTTTCCATATTTTTTGTTTTTCTTATGTTCTGAAGGGTTCTATAGGAGATATGTTGATTAATAGTTTCATAAATAAGCACTGAGACCAAGTTTTAGTCATGTAAACCTATGTTAAAGTTGAATTAGTGGTCAAAAAGCACAAAATTTGATTTTTAAACTTTCTTATAGCGCAACGGTTAAAATTTTACACTTGCGCGCTACAAGAAAATCGCGGGTGCAAAATTTGTCAGTTTTTACGCTGAATTCTCCAATGTTTTCGCTCCTAGGATGACTAATCACATGTGTAGGTAGGTTTAATACGTGTTTCATCAAAGATAATCATGCAAACAAGTGTTGGCTATGGCGTGAGCGAGATCATGGCATTCAAAAGTTAAGGCTTGGAAAATCATGACAGACAGTGGAATGAGGCGAGATTGACAGGAAAGAGGTTCTCCAATTAAGCATTACGAAGCTGGTGGAGAAGTGGAATGAAGAAAATTTCTAAGAATAAGGAATTGGCAGTTGAAGAAGGAATTTAGGGTTTTCTCAGCGCGATAGTTGGAAGTAAGCTGAAGACTTGAAGACACGTGGATGGTTAAATTCGACATTCAGATAATCCAAGAATCAACTTTTAACACCCGCAACAAGCTGGGAGTGAGGTATTCCGCGTGACTTTGGTCATGGACTTTTAAATTGGGGGTTTTTCTATTAAGGCTTATAAGGTTAAATTGATTAAAGAAAACATAAACTCATGTATTCAACAAGCTCCCAATGGTGAGAGATCAGTCCAAAAGGTATAAATGAACATATTTGATATTAGTAAATTTCAATAGCAACTCTGTTTAAATACCTTTGGTTGTCTGTTTGACCTAAATTACCCAAGCTCGGTACAAAACATTCCCTACATTTATAATAGAACTGACTGTTAAAAAATCGAGGAAAAACAGCCAGGGAAAATCCAAAGGAGAACTGACTATCAAAACTCTAAAAACTTGAGGAAAAAAGGTTGTTAGGTCACTAACAGGTTTTGAAAATCACACAGAAGCATCATCAAGCCTTGGGAAAGCAGATGAAGAAGAGTGGGAAGACCAACAGGGCTGAGCCCACTGAGCTGAATTGGATAGACAAGTTTCCAGGGTGTGTTGAACTCTTTGAGAATGCTGGATGGTTGAACTTCTTTAAAAAGATTGATGGATATAATACCGAAGTTTCTCATAAATTTGCTCAATGTTATAACCAAGATATAGTATCATTTAATACTCTGAAATTCAAATTAACTGTAGAGTTGGTGGCTGAAGCAATAGGTGTCAAGAATGAAGGAAAACTTTGGTTCAAAAAGGTGCCATTTACCTTCAATGCCCAAAGGTATCTATTGCCTGGCATTGTTCCATATTGGAGCAAGGGAGTGCTTATCCATAATTTCAAAGCTGAATGGTTAGAGCCTATCAAGGTTCTACAAAGCTACATTACATGTGAAGGGAGGTATGCTTTTGTATTCAAGTATCATTTCAGGTTCCTTCAGCACCTTGCTGGTGAATCAAGGATGAATATCCCTTTCTTCCTGTTAAAGAGTTTGCAGAAAATGTCAAGCAGGATCAAAGAGCATCAGAATCACACAAGTCAATCCATCTTTCACCATGGGTTAATTAAACTTATTATTAACATTGTTCTGCAAAAATAAGGAAAGACTTGGGACTACTTTCTCTTTTGGTCTGGGTTCCACAATAACCAGGAAGGACAGCCTACTAGAAAGCAGGTTGATAAGGGACAAACCCTAATTAGAAAATTAAGACAAAAGGTGAAGGCTGAAGGTGAAAAATCTGTCAAGTTAGAATAAGTTGAAGAACCTTCAAAAGGAAATTATGAATCTCAGTAGCCTTCAGTTGACAGTGAGAACCAAAATTTGTTGTTTATTCACAAGGAAACCCAGCTTGTTAAAAATGAAACACCAGCATAAGCACTCATTGATGAAAAAATTGTTTTTACAGAAAAGGTTTTAGGAGATGAAGAAAATAATAAGGTCCAACAACAAAGCCCAATTACCATCTTATCTGAATATGAATCTTACTTGTTGGAAGGAGATGAGTTGACTATCATTGCTGAGACTAGGGTTGGCACACAAAGGAAGTTCTACAGTCAGGAGGATAAGATAGTAATACCAAAGAAAAAGAAGATCAAGGTTAAATAATTTGCCTCTATCATGCATCAAGGAAAAATTTTAAATATGGTAGGAGGGTTTGCTCCAGGCTGGAGAGCTAAAACTAGACCCAAAAACAAATTGAGGCTAAACATGAAGAAGCTATTAAACTCTAAGTTAAAGACAGAAGGGATAACTATGATTGATACTTCTTCTTCAAATGAAAAGCTAGAATCTAGCAAAGGTAACAACAAAGGGAAGAAACCATTGAAGACAGAAGAAGAATCTAGCCTCACTGAGACTAAATTATCTGCTGTGTTTTTACAGATATGAGGTAAACTGTTGAAGGAGCAGCAAAAAGATGAAACAGAGATGTCTTATTCAGAAAATAAGCTTTTGATGGATGAAAATGCTCCTGATGAAATAGATAATAAAGAAAATCCAATTGTTCATGATACTTCCACAGAGCTGCTGCCTGAGGATTAGGAAATCTTCAGAAAGCTAAACATCCCATGGCTGCCTAGTGAGCTACAGAATACAACAGGAAGCAAGGCATTTGACTCAGAAAAGGAGAATTTGCAAAGAGCCATCAAGCAGTATAAACATCAAATAGAGTATATGCAAGAAACAAATGATGGTTTAATTACAGCTAATAAAAGACTCAGAGAAGACCTAGAACAAGTGAATGATCACTACCAAGATCTTATTGCAGTCTCCAAAGAGGCAAGAAGTACAGATTTAC
Source organism: Pseudotsuga menziesii (assembly GCA_001517045.1). Lineage (NCBI taxonomy): Eukaryota > Viridiplantae > Streptophyta > Pinopsida > Pinales > Pinaceae > Pseudotsuga > Pseudotsuga menziesii. The sequence goes on along the minus strand of LPNX010703220.1, from coordinate 153,613 downwards.
AGTGTGTAGAATTGAAACAGACTGTCAAAATCCTACAGCAAAATAATGAGGAGCTTACTAAAAGAATGATAGAGATGGAAGCTGAGCAGCAGAAAGCTAAGAAAAAGGCCCAAGCCTTAGATGGGATAGCTCTATTAGCAGAAGCTGCTAAAGACCTATGAGCATTGTTAGCTAATGCAGTTACTTGTTATGTTTTTGAGAAATACTTTATTTTTGTAATTATCATTTTGATAATACCCTATCGATGAGTAGGCTAAAAATAGTTAGGGTTTAGACTCTAACTGAATTTTGAAAAAACAGTATTTAGGAAGGTCACAAAGAGAACAAGGGGTTTGACTTTTGGATGGCTAAAGGAGGTCTCTTGACTTATTGATAAGCTAAGTACTTGACTCTCATGTGTATTTGATTAACAGATTATGAAATATATGCTCCATTTTACCCTTCAGTCTGTGTTTGGCTTCATTTCTAGCTTCTTTAGCTACACAAATGATAATTTCATTGCTGGTTTATAGTCTTTATGCTTGTAGTGCTTGTCAGTTGTGGATGAACTTCAATGTTATGTTCTGTTGGATACATGGTTATTATATTATGCATCTCTGTTTTTCTTTCCTTGTGATTTAGTTCCTATTTGGTTTATGAATGTATTCCCTTTTGTCACCAAACTTCACAACCAGAAAAACCTTTCAAAAACCCTAAAAACCTAGTTTTGTTTGATTGAATATTTGAGATTGTGTTGGATTGTTTCTTTGTAGTCTGGAAATAATTTCTGGCACAAACAGGTGTGAAATGGGAAACTAAAATATTACTAATTTATTGAATTTCATTTTTAACATAATTTATAACTTATTCTTTTTGTTAAACATTTGCAAAATAAAAGGCACTTTAAACCTAATGAAGCCTGTAAAATAAAAGGAAATAATATAAATAGAAAATGAAGCATTTTCTAGATATATATTGCATAATGGTCATGAGATAGAAAAAATCAAGGAAAGTCATTTGATTTGTCCCCTATGTGAGCGAACTAATGGATTATTCTTATATTGGATAAGGCAACAACCCAAGGAAGAGAAAAATATACCATACCATGATAAAATCTATGAATGAAATACAATTGTATAATGTGATTATTAATGGATATTTAATGATAGTCTCCATTATTAATGGACATGTAATGACAATTTTTAAAAATTTGTTTGGTAAGTCAATATAAGATTGTTTTCAACGTATTTTCTCCACTTAGAAGAAAAAAATGCAAATCCCCTAGTGCACTTTATACATGTTTTAGTTGAGATTGATCATGATAGAAATCAAAATAATGGAATGATTAGGGTTAATATTCACAATTTCTATGGCATAAATTTAGTGGGCCTATGGGATAGCCATCTTCCCCATAACAATTTTAAAATAATCTACAAATATCCCCTCATATTGAAGCAAATTTTTGACGTATGTGTCCCCTTATATTTATGATCCAACCACTACACATATAGGTGTCAATGATAACATGTTATTTTGTTGATGAAGGAAAATATTCCCATGAATAATGATATTAACCAAACTATCATGCTACAATAACATTGTTGGGTGTTTTATTGTCTAAATTAATCCACCTATTCTTTAATTATCAACCGGGGTTGGTAATCTTAGAGTTGACACAAAATATATGCGAAGGTAGAGGGTGTCGTATAAATATTTTAACAAACAAAAGATCGAAAGATCTTTCAAAATGAAAAACCGAGTCAAACTCCAAAAATGGAATTATTAAAGTAATTAAGCTGAAATAAACTAAACAATTGAAAATATTTTTAAACTAAAATACAATCAACAGTTGACTATTCAAATGGGAAACTAGGGTACAAGGAAAAGTTAACTTATAAGCAACTAGAAAACTTACTAAAAGAATCAAGTAGAAAACTTAATAAAAGAAGCAAGTAGAAAACTTAAAAAGAAGCAAGTAGAAAGATTAATAAAGAAAAATTAAAAAGAATCAAGTGGAAAATTTAATAAAAGAAATATATTTAGGTTCTATCCTACAAGTTCTTTCAACAATAACACAACATAAGAGAGACACCTAAAAACATACAACCTTAAATTTTGGATACAAACCAACCAATCAATTCAAAAGGAATAAACACAAAACCATACAACAATAAAACAAAATCAGAAACAAAACTTAAGAATAACTTAAACTTCACTCAAAGTAAAAGAAGTAAGGAAAATGATAAAAATTGAATAAATAATTTAAAACAACTAAACTTTAACTTTAACGTTAAACAAAAATGTCATCTAACTATTACAGACAAAACATAATTCAGACATTCACAAAACAAAACTAAAAACAATCTTAAAACACATAAAAAAACACTAAAAATAGAACTAAGGGCTGAATGATAGACTGAACTATGGGTCTAAAAGGGTGGCTGAATAATAGACTAAGCAGGTTGTCTGAATGACAGTCTGCATAGTTAAAATGGTAAAAACTAACCTAAATGAACTAATCTTCAGCTGAAGCCATGCAGATGTAATTCTAATGCATCAGAATAGTAAACAAACCTATTTAACAGGAAATTAACCTTAAACTAATTCATGAACGAAATGAATCATTGCATATTAAACTAATAAATAAATTGGAAATTAACTTGCATAAATTCAAAATAGGAAAAAAAATAACAAGATTGAATCTATTCTAAATTCATAAAAACAACTTATTCTATATTCTTGAAAACAAACTCAGAAGTAATGATGGAAATGAAATAATTAGAAACAAAATGACTAAAAGCAAGCAATGTGCACATCTAACTAATTAGCTTCTAAATAAAACTAAGTTAATGTATTACAGAAAACAAATATAATAGCATTTACTATAATCTAATGGAAGCAAACTAGAAATTAAACTAGACTAGCTAAAACAGAAAAGAAACCAAGCTAAACAAAGAAAATGAACCTTTGGTTGATGAGTGGCCCTCTCAGCAATCAGGGGTGATGCTTGGGTCACTTCTACTTAAACGCAATCTTCAATAGCAATGCATACAACTCTGTATTTAGATGGTGGAATAGAAATACAAAGTTCAAGAGTAAATCATAGCCAGAATTCTTCTCTCAGACTCTGCTAATTGACTGATTTTATAGCTAACTGAGCTCTCTCATAGAGGATTCTTTATATAATTATTTACAGGGGTGATCAAGTCGACCCTTTAGTTGTTTAATTCTCTCTAAATTTAGTTGACTATAATGGAATTTAACTATTCACAATCCAATGCATAAGCATCTCCCTTCTTCAACGCAAACAGTCTTCAAAGGTTGCACATGATTCTCTTCAGTGTGAATGATCTGCAAAGGTGGCACATGAGTTCCTTTCTAATTGCAGCAAGCTACCGATGGTGAACAGAGGAGAACATAGAAAAATATTCTAGGGAATTAGTTGAATGCATCAATCCACCGTGTGGATGGTTGATGTGGTGGCGAACAAAGGAGAACACAGGTTGGCAAGTATCTAGAACACAGCTCCATCACCATATGCATGGATAACCATATCATTTGTAGACTATTCCAACGTTTTAATGCCCGAAGTTAATTCTCAGTAGTGTGCAGTCTGATAGGCGATCTGGACGGAGTGTTGAACGGAAGGATGGGACGTGAGCTAGATACGCTAGGCATCGATCTAGGGAGAATGGAGTGTCTATCTGCTAGCATTCTTTAGGACTGGATTCTACAGCAATGTTAGAATAATCAACCCATAGTTAGCTACCTTAGACATTAATTAATCCAATTTTTGTCTTATTTGCCTAGTTTCCATATTCCACCTTATGCAAGTTGTCCTCCACACATCCATAGTGGTCAAACTTGCTAAATTTGAGTCATGGAGAGCTTTGGAAACCTATTGGAATCAAATCTGCTTTATTCCTGGCCTCCCTAGTGCATGTCTACTTTTTCTGCTTTATTGCCTGCTTTTTCTGAGTTTTAAGGCAATTGGGAAAGTTTGACTAGGTGAAGTTAACTTGTTTTTTGTCCTCAAAATCCTCCACTCTTTTATCCTATGAAAAGCATGTATGAGTTGTCCTTCTACCACCTATTATCTTTCCTAATTTATTTTTCCAATTTGTGAGCTCCTAAACAGATTTGGAAAGTGCTTTATGCACCTATGGGGGATTTGCTTAGATTTAGTAAGCCTGCTTTTGATTAAATTCGAATCGAATCCTTATGCATTCGAATATCTCATATAATTATTTATTATGGTAGTGTATGACTTCACAGGGTTGGATATTGTACACTTATTCAATACAGATTAGTGTTCTGCACCATATTCAGTCTCCTTTTGTGAGTAATTTGCATGTGTAATTGGCAATTGTTGTGAGTGTAATTGTTCTAACACCTGGGTTCAATTTCCACATGGTATCAGAGCCTTTGTATATCAATTTCTCTCCTTCCAATTTGTTTTGCAGGTTCGACATCATTGACTGGGAGCATTCTACTGACTGAAGGGACAATTTTTGAGCTATGGATCAATCTCAGAAGATCATCTTGACTCCATTTAACTTCTTTGAATGGAAAGCAGGGATGGAGATACTATTGAGAGCGAAAGGCCTCTATAGATTGAATATGGCAACAAAAGCAGAGCCCAATGCAGCTGTAGAGAATATTAAATGGCACAACAGGAGGGATGAGGCCTATGGTCTCCTGTGTCTGAGTATATCCAAAGACCTCCTTTTCCATCTTGATGGATTGACATCACCAAATGAATTATGGGAGAAGCTTGTTGATATTTTTGGAAATATAGATGAGATGAGGGGACATCAAATTGAAAATGAATTGATCTCCCTGAGTCCCAATAGCTTTGAATCCCTGCAACTCTATTTTTCCAAGTTCAAAGCACTTGTTTTGTAGCTAAAACAATGTGGGATCGAAAAGAAGGATGAACAACTAGTTTTGGTCATACTCTCGAAGCTTGGCCCTGACTATTTAGTGTTTGTTTCGACCTTCTATGCCACAAAGTTGACAGCTCGAGCCTGGAAAATGCCTAGCCTTGCAGATTTCATTG
>LPNX010703220.1:89048-144167 GCA_001517045.1 Pseudotsuga menziesii | reverse complement strand
GACAGTGTGATATCGCCTCTCTATGCTTCAATATTTCCTACCATAAGACTCAATATGCTCATCAACTCTTTCAAGGTCCAGAGGCTTACTCCCCGGGTATACTAGCTCAGTTAACCTTCCTCAGGATGTTAACAACTTCACTTAGCTTCTATAGTTTAACATGCTTAACATCACTTACGCTCAACTCACTGAACTAAATATAAAAAAGTCACTTAACACTGTAACCGTTAGCTGTCGTGAATCGAGCACTGATAAACTCATATACAGAATACTCAACACATTCAACTCGCATTTAACCTTCTATGTTACTGTAAACTGAAGGATAGTATACATACATTCATTAACTGATAAGAAAATTCCATGTAACAGATAACAGATAGCAAATAAGTAAAGCACAATCACATGAAACAATCGCACAACACATGGATGTTACGTGTTTCACTTCCAGGGAGGAAGCTACATCCACGGGAACTATGTTCATATTATATCTTGAGAGAGTAACACAGTTCCGCTGCAACCTCTTATGCAGCTTGAGATCTTCTAGGAAAATCCACGCACACAGCTGGGAGCCCTTCTCTTAGATCTCTTCTCTTCCTATAATGATTTCTTCTTACAATATCCCATTCCTCTCTCTCTCTCAATCCCTGTGGATTGTTACATTCATGCTCAAGGAGCCGGCCATTGGTTACAGTAAGATAACTACAAACTTAACAACAGAACCAGAGCTCAACTCTTTCTCAATGTCTCACAATACTGATGACAACTAGTCACAACCCGACTAACCAACTAACTCGCTAACTAACTCACCCTTCATAATACAAAATACATGCTTAAATAGGTGGCCTGAAGGTCTCACCATGATACAAAACTGTGGGCCTATCCCAATAGTAACCCAAAACCCTAACTGTGACAGTTGGCCTTTCTGTACTTTGAACTGCCACTTACTGGTCACACTGAGCGTCATGCAGTCTTCCACGCTTTTCGGTACTGATCGCGGGTATGGGCGCCGCTTCCTCGGTCACTCCCCTTTTGTCCTTTATCTTTAATACCTCGGCCCGTTGCCCTCCTGTCGTCGCCGCTGCCTTAAATGCAGTGGATGAGCTCTCTTCTCGGCCGCTTCAAGTACTGTTTCCTTTTACTTCCTTGTTCTGATTACCGTGATTTCCGGCCCACGATCTGTGGCGGGAATGCACTATGGCGTCGTACCTTTATCACATCGCATCTCTTATATCGCTAGCTTATCAACATCGCCCAAAACTATCTTTCCTCCAAAAATTGTCTATCTTCTACCAAAAATAGCATCTTTTCCTGTAGCTGCGGGACCCTGCTCCAACATAATTATTTATTGTGGCAGCCTATGACTTCACAGGGTTGGCTATTGTACACTTATTCAATACAAATTAGTGTTCTGCTCCATATTTAGTCTCCTTTTGTGAGTAATTTGCATGTGTAATTGGCAATTGTTGTGAGTGTAATTGTTCTAACACCTGGGTTCAATTTCCACAAGCAACACCTTTCAACATCTGGAAAACCAGCATCGAGTTTCACGCAACGGGATGGATGACGAGCTAGATGTCGAGCTGGATATGCTGTGTGAAAAAGCAGGCTGAATGCATTTTGCATATTAACTTGGCCCAAAAAGATTATAAAATCTGCAAACAATTATACAAACCAATTAATACATCAAATGAGTTTTAATAATGTTATTTTTAATTAAAAAAACATAAAAAATGATTATAATAAAATAATTTTTATATCAACTTTAAAAACACTCATGTACCTGAGGTTGAATAACAATATGTGTGTCATAAAATATAAAAAAGATAAAAAAAAATATGTGGTTAAATGAGTAATTTATCCTCCAAAAATGATAACAAATCTAGAATCAACATTCCCCCAAACTGGAGAAATGCCAGGTCCCACTAAGCAAAAAGAAAGAAAAAACAATTTAGGAAGAAGGCGAATTAGCAGCTGCCTTCAACTTGGCAGATGAAAAAGGTAATTTAAAATTCACGCTATTAACCTGTAATTTAAAAATAACATATCTTTCATGTCATACATTTATATGAAAATAACTTTATTGAGTTTTCAACAGTTCCCAATTTAACAGTTCCCAGGCTCAAAATAATTTTATCATTTATAAAGTTTAAAATTAATTCAACCATGTCCAAAGTAAAACTTTGGGCAGGTTGGATATATAACACAAAAACATATATATCTTTTTGAATAACAAAAAGATTGATCATTTTCATGCATGATTAGGTAAGAGAATAGGATTATTAATAGTGAAATAGAAGTAAAAACTATTTTCCCAAAAACAAATTTTAGTTAGCAATTTTAATCATAAGTACTATAATATCACCATTTTTTCAGATCGCTATTTGATATTTTATTTTCTTTCATTCGATTATTCATATGGTAAGACCATATTTAATTTTGTTGTAAAATATGCTTCAAGCGATAACCAAATTCCATTGTTTACATTCCTGAAAATACTTATCATTTGTTACAGATAAATAGATTTGTTATAAAAAATAATCTAATTTTTCAAATCAAATCCATCTTCCACCAAACCAAAGAGATGGCATGTCCTCAAGCCATATAGAGAGAAGAAATGATTGTTCCAAAAAAAATAGAAAGAATGCTAGCATGTTGTTAATTTGTTGTAAGGAAACTAACTAGTAAATGGAAATGGTTCAGAAATGTTTATTCATGAAAAATAAAACAGTGCTTAGAAAAGACCATGTAAAATGAGAATAATATAATTAAAATAATACCATAAGGAAAAACTAGCCATCCATGCCTCATTTTAAAGATATCATGTCATCATCAAGTATTTCAAGTGTACCCCGTAGTGCGTGAGATTTACAGGTATGGGTCCCATTTCTAAGATAATGGCATCTTAGATATATGCGGAATTAGGCGGTCGGGGCAAAGTCAACTTAGAGCCATTCTCAAATGAAATTATAAACAATTGGCCATGACATAATTTTTTTGAAAAAAAAATCATATATTATAATTATTTTACGAACTATGTGCATAGTGGTGTATTAACCAGATCTCATTTACCAGATATTGCCCCGCTACAAGTAAGCATGTTCAGTACCCCGACGGGTTTATCTTGGTACCATGCAAGCAAATCCCTGCTGCCAGTGAGCCTGTTCAGTACCCTGACGGGCTTACTTGCATTTATCAAGCTTCATGTTGTAAGGTTTTTACTTAGCATTGACCCGCTGCCAGTAGGCTTGTTCACTACCCCGATGGGCTTTCCTTGTATAACGATATTAAAGATATGGAAGCCGAGTGGTACTAGAGCATGTTAAGTCCTGCTAAACACATAATTCATTTTTTTTCAAAATAAAGTTATCAGTAATTTCATAATGGCCAGACTCATAAAACATGTCAAAAGAGAATAATTGAAAGTTGTTCTTTAACCTAACAGTCCTTCTTTATAAAATAAAGTAATGTTCCCCACAAATAAAAACTCCACTTACTTTCTAGTTATCACCAAAATACTCAAGAGACAAGTTTTGTTAACAAATATAGGAAGAACTTAGTAAATCATAGCTAAAAAATAAGGATGTAGAAAATATGATAATGAAAATAGGTCTTATCGAGCAACTATTTAAAAGAATAAATCAGAAATATACATGTCAGAATCAAAATACCAAGAACTATATGAATCGTAAAATACTTGGTTAAGTATGATATACAAAGGATTGATATATAAATGTATCCGTATGAGATGCAAATTTCGAAAGTACTCCAAAAATATTAAAATACCTGATGAGTATTTAGCATACTTTCCTTGTCCAAGTAATATTCCGTTAGCTACTCATAGAGATAATATATATGTAATCAAACTGCAAAACAACCTGTTAGATGATTCAATTTATTCATAAAGACATAAAAGAAAAAGAGTCATGTGTAAACAACCTATTAGAAATGACTCTTATTTATTTAAAGAAACAAGCACATATTTACATATATACAAGTGATAATAACCCAAAATATTTCAAGGATCAGGATGAGAAGGAATAGCTTCCCCTTCAACTAATTCCATTTCATTTTGCTGCAAAACATTTTGTATGAAATCCTGTTTAAATGTCGGTTGGTGATAGAGCCTAAGTCTATGTGCATTTACTACAAAGGAAATTTCTGAGCCATCAATTGTTTTAATTTTTACCGATCCATTGTCAAAATCTGTAACTACTTCGTATGGACCCATCCAACGGGTAGTTAATTTCCCTTTAAAAATTTTAAACCGTGAATCAAATAGTAGTGCCCAATCTCCAGTATTAAACTGCTTTTGCTTAATAAATTTATCATGCCATGTTTTTTGTTGATTCTGTATTAACATTGCTCTTTGAAGTGCATCTTGTCTAATTTTTTCTAACTCATTGATCTGCAATATTCATTGTTTTTGTGCTTCATACAAATTCATGCCTAATTGTGCTGCCAAACGAAAAATTTTAACTTGAAATTCAATAGGTAAAAGGACTTGTTTTCCATACACTAACTGATAGGGGGTATGCTTGGTAGTGTTTCCCCATGTTATCCTATAGGCCCATAAAGCCTCTGGGAGTCTATCTGCCCAATCCTTATTGTTGTCCTCCAATTGCACACCAGCAGTAGAAATCTTCCGAAAGTTGTCTCCTCACTTGAGAAAGTGGGAGAGGTGTGACCTTGGGGGCAAGCACAGAGCTAGGTACTATCACCTACTTCTAGCTCCTCCATTTAGGCTAACTCCTAATGAATCCAAGGGGGGTAGTCCCTAACAAAGAGTTTTCTATGGCTCAATGTTTAAGTTAATTTTTAGATGTTTTGGATGTGAATCGATTTTGTTTAGGAGTTAATGTCATTTAAGATGATTAATGTGATGAATTGAAAACAAGACAAAGAAATCCACATTGCTATCACCAGAATTTAAAGATAGACAAATATTTGAGAACTTCATGAAATAGATAAATCATTCACAGATATGATTTATAATCAAACATTCGATAGACAAATGGCCCAGATTATCAACAATGCGTAAAATATAGGACCAGTGCCTATGGAGTCAACTTATCAGAGATGCTTCGAATGTAAATATGATGTGAATCCCAAAATATGCCAGTGAATGTGAGGTTTTGCAATTTCTCTTTGTAATTTTTAAGAGTTTTTACTTGTGATCTTCACTTATGGTAGTTGGATGTCCTAACCGGTAATACCTTCAGGGGCTCCATTCGAAGACATGACGAACCTACCTGGGTTCAAAGGTAAGTGTTCAATAACTTAACTACCAGTGCCCAGATTGGGTAGCCCGGTGTCCACACTTGGAATTTTCCCACATACCTCAGTATTTATCGAACAACGTCGGTGCGTTGGTTATGGGGAAGAGTTTTAGTTAAGTTCGTCTTGTGGGGTTTAGAGATCCAATGTCGTTTCTAAGTATTCCGATCTAGGATCGGTCAGAGAATACTCCGGCAAGGAGGAAAGGAGGTTAATTAATTAAAATGGGTGTGAGTGGCAAATTTTATTAAGTTAATTAATTAAAACTCTCCGACAAAGAGCGCTCTTGACCTCGTCTTATGACCGTGGTTCAAGAGACTTAGCTAATCTATATGAAGCTAATACAGGGATTATGAAAATCTAAGATGCTCTCCGATAGAGAGTGCTCTTGACTTCTGTTTCTGCAAGTTCAAGAGTCTTACTTATGGATTATTAATTTATTAAACAAGCACAACATGATATTAGTTGCTTAAACTCTCTGATAGAGAGCACTCTTGATCCACCTTATGGTGAGATTCAAGAGATTTAAGTAGTTGATTAATATTAGAAAGATAACCAATTTAAACTGAATAATCAACTTAGCACTGATGAATTGACCATTAATGATCTAAGCATGAGATGTAATGAATGATGAAAACCAGCACTAATCAAAGCATGCACACAACACAAGCCTCCCCAAATGGGGGAGGAAGAGAGCGGGAACTTAAAAACCCCACTCAAACAGAGATATTTTATTAAAATTTATACAATGTGCCTTAGGGAACCTAATCCTTGAAAGGACTTTTCAGATAAAGGTAAAGTAACTCTACAAAAATTATAACCTGTAAAAAGGAGAGTGCCTTGTATTTTTACTTTTGACATCTTTTATTAAACTTTGAAAAGGGTAAAAGGAAGAAGTTTGAAGAGAGTAAAAAGAACAAAAGGAAAGGGGGCTGAAACAATAGAAGATGAGAGAAGGAAAGCAAACAGACTAAGCAAGGATCAAAACCAAAGAAAGGGGAGAATAGGGCAGCCAACTAAGAAGACAAGGGATGAACAAAATTGAAGAAAACGGGGCAGCGAAAGAGGAAATAAGTGGCTGTCATAAAAAGTGAAAAATGGGACAGCGAACAATGAAATAAATAGCTTTCATAAAAAGTGAAAAATGGGATAGAGAACAAAAAGTAAAAGAAATGGCCAAAAACAAGGTTAAAGGAAGCCCAAAAACTAGGGCAAAAATAGGCAAACAAGGGAAGAAAGATAGGGCACACTAGAGCTGTCCAAAAAGAGAAAGAGGGCTGATAAAAAGGTGCTAATAGGGCAGAGATTAAGAAGAGGTAAAAGAAACAAAACAAAGCGACCAGAAGAAAAGGGATTAAGAAGAGGAACAATGGGAGGTTTTTTGCAGCTTAATTCTTTAAGTTTTTTGCCAATTTTTCCCGCTTAACCTGTCATGAAGAGAGAAAAAACCAGCAAGCTATTTACTTGCAAAATGATGGGTTAAACAATAGCATATACTACAAAAATACACCTAGCATTTGAGCAAAATATATGAACCTTGTGTTGCTTCAAATACCAACTAGATCTAAGAGAAAGAACACTTCCTAGATCTAGAAATGGAAGCAAGTAGATGCAAAAGATTTACTTTATAGATAAATATACTACTTGCAACATAAAGTAAAATAATGAGAAAATTTGACTTTAGGGTGAATAGAGAAGATGAACCACTTGGATCTTGAATCCCTGAAATCACTTTGGATCCCAATGGCATGCAACTACTAGGTACATATGCTTTGCTCCAAGAAGATTAGATGCAACTTAGCTTAGCCTCTTACTTGCTACAATGAAGTGATCTGTAAAACAATCTTATACACTTGGAAACATGGGGGTTAAAACATGTATTATTTACTAATCAAATCTCAAAAGCATGAAATACAATTGAATAAAACAATGCTCTTTGAGGGTTTTGAAAGTAAATGAAATAAATAGGTAACTTGAAGCTACAAATACCTATTCCTATGTGCTTATAGAAGCACTCTAAAGCATGTGTTAATACCCACACATTATCAAAGGTAAAGAAACTAGAACAATTTCACCTCATTAGCAGGAACATATGCACCCAGAATCCACACAGCATGAGCCTCCAAAGCCTTTCTTTATTACAAAATAGGTTGCATAAGAGCAACAAGCATTACAATATTTTACCAAAGGTTCTTTACATCAATCATCCACCCTAAATAGAGATGAAAGAGCCTCTATTTAACAAGTAAGAGAGTGCTAAAACCCTAAAACCAAAAATCCAACCCTGTTGCATGGAAAAGCTGCCTGCTAGGTCTGGAAACCTACTTTGTTAGGTATGGGAAGCCTACTAATGGTGTAAGCTTCAATCTTCACCTTGATCAAATCACCGGACCAATGAGAGCTCTCCATCTCATATTTAGATGGAGATGACATGTCTGATAACTGATAATAAATTAATTGCTCTCTTAATGATTACTAAAGCTGAATTATGATAACTCCAATCATCATAAGTGTTCCATGAGATGTCATTTAGCCTTTTATTTTACTAAATTTGGATTAATTTGGAGATTTTTAGTTTTCTCCAAAATAATCCTTTTTTTTAATAAAAATAATTTTTTAATAAAAATAATTTTTTAATAAAAATAATTTTTTAATAAAAATCATGTTTTTACTAAAAAGTCATTTTTTTACTCAAAACTGACTTTTTTGAGTAAAAAGACATTATGTGTCCGATTGCTGATCTAAAAGTTGGTTCTGACTGGCTGGTTGATCAAGAATGATTTTTGGCTTAAGGTTAGAGCCTTCAATCACTGAATTCTAAGTCCGGATGATGAACAGGTTTTTTCCATTTAATTTATGGAAAAATTAACCCAAAAAACTTAGGAAAAGTAATTAAAATTAAAAAATTAAAAAATAATTTTTCATTGTTCAAAAAATATTTTTTCAATTTTTTTTTGTGTCCAGATGACTTAGGACATGACCATGATATATCTAAATAATGTCTAGTAGGATTATAAGACTCAGTTGGGCTCTAATAACCCCCCAAGCCCCAGAATTCAACATCATGCATTCCAGCTTTGGAGGAAGCGGGAGAAAACCTCGTCAATTATACTCAGCTGAAGGCAAAGCATAATTGTTAGGATCAAAAAACTCCCTGGAATACCCTATTTGTGATTCTACATCTCAAGAGACCGAACCACTCAAAAATATCCTACTAGCACATTTTATTACAAACCCACAGGACAATGGTCAAAATTATTCAAATAAAAAAGTGACTAGCCAATATTGGCTAGACAAGCATATAGATCAACTAATACACTGGAATCAGACTTTGAACAAGTCTGTCAACCAGTGGCTCCTCATGTAACCCAACTATGGGACGTGTGCTCGATCTAATCTCTTATGGAAGGAGCGAATACGAGAACCCCATAATCTTTGGTTTCCACATCTTGTAAAAACATCTCAACTTGACAAGAAAAACCTCAGTAGAAAAAGAGCCAATGATCCAAAATTTTCTTTATTCGAAGGAATGACAAAACTTAACTGAAAATTTTATTTATTCCTAAGTACAAAAAGAAAATGCTACAATAAATGCTCACTCTAAGGAGCCTATTTTCCTACTCTAAGCATGAAAATAAAAATGGTTATGTGTAGTCATAAATCCAGTGTAGCCATCTAAGTATTTTATTAATATAAAAAGTTTTCGCCTTGTCTTCGGTTACCAGCCAAAGTAAGGACACAATTTCTAGAAAATGAAAACCTACATGATGATCCAGAATGGGTGGGTTGGATGGGGAATCATAGGCATGAATAATGTCGTCAAAATTCTTCCCACACTGGTAGATGCTTGCGTAAGCTGCTTCTATCCATGACTGGATAGCGCTGATATACAAATTGAGATAATGCGGCAGGTTGACTACTCCATCATGCTGATCATCAAGCTTATCAAATAATAACTCATTGCATAAGCCCCAAGGTGCTCCAAAACATAAGGAACATCTAAATGTGAAGAATATGGCTGAGAAAAAACTTCAACTAGTTGTATCCCATCTGATTCTTCACCGCACTGCTTTTTCAAATCCTTATTACTGATCCTTAGATACAATTCTGACTGATCATATAAAAACTTTGACTGCTCTTCCTTATAACTTTCATAATTCTCAGAAGAACAAATCCCCTTGCTGGACATATCATAGATGAGATTCTCAAAAATATTCTCAAAGGTATCATAGGTTGGATTTTCAATAAAAGTCCAATAGTCATCATCACCACTTATGTCGGATATGGGAGATGCCTCATCACTGGTATCAAGTCCATGTCTATACTTCTCATTTTTCTCAAAACCATCTTCTTCAAAAAGTCAGGTTTCAAAGATATCACAAGGGACCCAACTTTTCAAATATTTGTCATCCGATGGAGTGCATAGAGGAATCTCATCACATGAAACATCTAAGATTGGATTTTTAATTGAAGTCTCAAAGTTATCATCCATCTCAAATGTAAGGGATTCTTCCTCACTTGTATCACATATGATTCTATATCCCTCCTCATGATCATAGTCATCTTCTTCCGAAAAAAGGTCACAAGGTAGTAAACCTTCCAAACTATCATCATTATGCTCATTAGTAGGATTAGTGCTGAAGTTTTTAGTGAGATCGTCTAATTTCTGACTATAATATTCAACTTGAACCTGGGTTTCTATGGTGATAGGATGGAGCTGTCCAAATTTGTTAATGTATTCAGGCTCTCTTGAATATTGTTTTGTCTCTCTCCAACTTTATTCGGAAATATCATGCATGTCATCTACACAGTTTATGTACTCAGGCTCGCTTGATGATGCTTTAGGACCACAACCCTCCGGAAAACCATGCTCCTAAACAAAGCATGCATAATAACAAGAAGATTATTCATGAAGGTCTTTACATGCCCTACAAAATGGCTTGTACTACTCAACCATGTTAGCGGCCTCTAGCTGATGGGGAGGCCTTTGCTCATGGTTGGGTGTATTTCTTTGCCAAGTTGGCTTGGCAGGAAAGGTTCTAGGAGTGGAGTGAGTTTGAGTTCTTTCCATTGTAATCACCCTATTTTGAATTTCTTTTAACTGTGCTAAGTGTTTCTGCTCTGCCTCCTCCATATTTTTCTTCATCTCCATCATTTGTTTTTCATAGGCATCCTTCATAGCTGATAAAGGATCCTTGTCTTTTGGTTCACTGATTTTCAATGGAGTTGAAGACATTGAATAACCATGGAGGTTAGATTCACCAGATGACTGCATGTTCAGATCAATCTTGATTTCCATCTCCTGAGCCTAGAGCAAATTAGCAGGCTCCTTGTCTCTGATCTAGTACTGCATTTTTCCACTAAGTGCCTCAATGTAATAGATTAGGATGGTTGGTTTAGTTGGGGCATACTCAGTAGGGATGGCATTTGATAATTCCATGAACCTAGTATTGAACTCATCCATTGTTTCTGTGTCTTTCTTCTTTATGTTGGTCAAGGATGCAAGTTTATGTCGATGTTCTTTCTTTTCACCAAACTTGTTGGTTAAAGAAGTTTTGAAAGCTACGAGACTATTAAAGGAATTGTCTGGTAAATTGCTATACCAGTCGCCCGCCTTTCCATACAGAGATAGAGCAAATAACTTCATATACATGCCATCATGTTGGCTGACCAAATCATTGACATAAAGTGTTGATACACCTATAAAATTTCCTGAGGTGCATGGCGTAGGTAATGGAATCAGTTCCTGTATACATCGGGAGCTTCTCGACAGCTTTGTCTGGAAGACAGTGGGGTTGACCTGCTATCTGAGAAAAGAAAAGATGAGTAAAATACTCACCCATTATGTCAAAAATAGTGGTATTAGTGTTTTCAGGAAATAAAATGTGGATGTCTGAAACAGACTTAGATCCAAGTTTTGCAAGGATCCTGCGAGAAGATAGTTTGTTTAATCTCCTCCTTAAGACCTTTTCGGGGTCAAGGATGAAATCGACCAAACCTACAGTGTTTCTTCTAGTAGAATACCTTGAGGTGTTAATTGACAGTGGAGTCGCCAGGTGGACTTAATTCTAGTTTCAGAGAGTGATTGGACTAAAAATCTACCAAAAAAGATAAAAAGGTAAAAAACTAAAAGAAACAAAGGTCGTCCAGGAACAAAAAGATTTGTCCCCAAAAACGGCACCAAAAGATGTTGTCCGCTGATTGCACACTAGCAGCAGAAATCTTCCGAAAGCTGTCTCCTCACTTGAGAAAGTGGGAGAGGTGTGACCTTGGGGGCAAGCACAAAGCTAGGTATTGTCACCTACTCCTAGCTCCTCCATTTAGGCTAACTCCTAACAAAGCCAAGGGGGGTAATCCCTAACAAAGAGTTTTCTATGGCTCAATGTTTAAGTTAATTTTTAGATGTTTCGGATGCGGATGGATGTTGTTTAGGAGTTAATGTGATTTAAGATGATTAATGTGATAAATTGAAAACAAGACAAAGCAATCCACATTGCTATCACCGAAATTGAAAGATAGACAAATATTTGATAACTTCATGAAATATATAAAGCATTCACATATATGATTTATAGTCAAACATTCGATGGACAAATGGCCTAGATTATCAACAATGCGTAAAGATAGGACCAGTGCCTATGGAGTCAACTTATCAGAGATGCTTCGAATGTAAATATGATGTGAATCCCAAAATATGCCAGTGAATGTGAAGTTTTGCAATTGCTCTTGGTAAGTTTTAAGAGTTTTTACTTGTGATCTTCACTTATGGTAGTTGGATGTCCTAACCGGTAATACCTTCAGTGGCTCCATTAGAAGACATAACGTACATGTCTGGGGTCAAAGGTAAGTGTTCAATAACTTAACTACCAGTGTCCAGATTGGGTAGGCCGGTGCTCACACTTGCAATTTTCCCACATGTGTCAATATTTATCGAACAACGTCGGTGCGTTGGTTATGGGGATGAGTTTTAGTTATGTTCCTCTTGTGGGGTTTAGAGATCCAATGTCGTTTCTAGGTATTCCGATCTAGGATCGGTCAGAGAATAATCCAGCAAGAAGGAAAGGGGGTTAATTAATTAAAAGGGGCGTGAGTGGAAAATTTTATTAAGTTAATTAATTAAAACTCTTTGACAGATAGCGCTCTTGACCTCGTCTTATGACCGTGGTTCAAGAGACTTAGCTAATCTATATGAAGCTAGTGCAGGGATTATGCAAATATAAGATGCTCTCTGATAGAGAGTGATTTTGACTTGTGTTTCTGCAAGTTCAAGAGTCTTACTTATGCATTATTAATTGATTAAACAAGCACAAGATGATATTAGTTGCTTAAACTCTCCGATAGAGAGCACTCTTGATCCACCTTATGGTGAGATTCAAGAGATTTAAGTAGTTGATTAATCTTAGAAAGATAAGCAATTTAAACTGAATAATCAACTTAGCACTGATGAATTAACAATTAATGATCTAATCATGAGATGTAATGAATGATGAAAACTAGCACTAATCAAAGCATGCACACAACACAAGCCTCCCCAAATGGGGGAGGAAGAGAGTGGGGACTTAAAAACCCCACTCAAACAGAGATCTTTTATTAAACTTTATACAATGTTCCTTAAGGAACCTTCTCCTTGAAAGGAATTTTCAGATAAAGGTAAAGTAACTCTACAAAAATTATAACCTGTAAAAAGGAGAGTGCCTTGTATTTTTACTTTTGAGATCTTTTATTAAACTTTGAAAAGGGTAAAGGGAAGAAGTTTGAAGAGAGTAAAAAGAACAAAAGGAAAGGGGGCTGAAACAATAGAAGATGAGAGAAGGAAGGCAAACAAACTAAGCAAGGATCAAAACCAAAGAAAGGGGAGAATAGGGCAGCCAACTAAGAAGCTAATGGATGAACAAAATTGAAGAAAACGGGGCAGCGAAAGAGGAAATAAGTGGCTGTCATAAAAAGTGCAAAACGGGACAGCGAACAATGAAATAAGTAGCTTTCATAAAAAGTGCAAAATGGGACAGTGAACAAAAAGTAAAAGAAATGGCCAAAAACAAGGTTAAACGAAGCCCAAAAACTAGGGCAAAAAGAGGCAAACAACGGAAGAAAGCTAGGGCACACTAGGGCTGTCCAAAAAGAGAAAGAGGGATGATAAAAAGGTACTGATAGGGCAGTGATGAAGAAGAGGTAAAAGAAACAAAACAAAGCAACCGGAAGAAAAGGGATTAAGAAGAGGAACAATGGGAGGTTTTTTGCAGCTTAATTCTTTAAGTTTTTTGCCAATTTTTCTCGCTTAACCTATCATGGAGAGAGAAAAAACGAGCGAGCTATTTACTTTCAAAATGATGGGTTAAACAATAGCATATACTACAAAAATACACCTAGCATTTGGGAAAAATATATGAACCTTGTGTTGCTTCAAATACCAACTAGATCTAAGAGAAAGAACACTTCCTAGATCTAGAAATGGAAGCAAGTAGATGCAAAAGATTTACTTTATAGATAAATATACTAATTGCAACATAAAGTAAAATAATGAGAAAATTTGACTTTAGGGTGAATGGATAAGATGAACCACTTGGCTCTTGAATCCCTGAAATCACTTTGGATCCCAATGGCATGCAGCTGCTAGGTACACATGCTTTGCTCCAAGAAGAGTAGATGCAACTTAGCTCAGCCTCTTACTTGCTACAATGAAGTGATCTGCAAAACAATCTTATACACTTGGCAACATGGGGGTTAAAACATGTATTATTTACTAATCAAATCTCAAAAGCATGAAATACAGCTGAATAAAACAATGCTCTTTGAGGGTTTTGAAAGTAAATGAAATAAACAGGTAACTTGAAGCTACAAATACCTACTCCTACATGCTTATAGAAGCCCTCTAAAGCATGTCTTAATACCCACACATTATCAAAAGTAAAGAAACTAGAAAAAATTCACCTCATTAGTAGAAACATATGCACCCAGGATCCACACAGCATGAGCCTCCAAAGCCTTTCTTTATTACAAAATAGGTTGCATGAGAGCAACAAGCATTACAATATTTTACTAGAGTTTCTTTACATCAATCATCCACCCTCAATAGAGCTGAAAGAACCTCTATTTAACAAATGAGAGAGTGCTAAAACCCTAAAACCAAAAAACCAACCCTGTTGCATGGGAAAGCTGCCTGCTAGGTCTGGAAACCTACTTTGTTAGGTCTGGGAAGCCTACTGATGGTGTAAGCTTCAGTATTCACGTCGATCAAATCACCAGACCAATGAGAGCTCTCCATCTCATCTTTAGCTGGAGATGACATGTCTGATAACTGATAATAAATTAATTGCTCTCTTAATGATGATTGAAGCTGAGTTATGATAACTCCAATCATCATAAGTGTTCCATGAGGTGTCATTTAGCCTTTTATTTTACTAAATTTGGATTAATTTGGAGAGTTTTAATTTTCTCCAAAATAATCATTTTTTTAATAAAAATCATTTTTTTACTAAAAATCATTTTTTTACTCAAAACTCACTTTTTTGAGTAAAAAGGCATTGTGTCTGATTGCTGATCTGAAAGTTGGTTCTGACTGGCTGGTTGATCAAGAATAATTTTTGGATTAAATTTAGAGCCTTCAATCACTGAATTCTGAGTTCGGCTGACGAACGGGTTTTTCCATTTAATTTATGGAAAAATTAACCCAAAAAACTTAGGAAAAGTAATTAAAAATTAAAAAATTAAAAAATATTTTTTCACTGTTCGAAAAAGATTTTTTTGAAAATTTTTGTGTCCAGATGACTTAGGACATGACCATGATCTATCTAAATATTGTCTAGTAGGCTTATAACACTCAGTTGGGCTCTAATAACCCCTTAAGGCCCAAAATTCAACATCAGGCATTCCAGCTTTGGAGGAAGCGGGAGAAAACCTCGTCAATTATACTCGGCTGAAGGAAAAGCATAATTGTGAGGGGCAAAAAACTCCCTGGAATACCCTATTTGTGATTCTACGTCTCAAGAGACCAAACCACTCAAAAATATCCTACTAGCACATTTTATTACAAACCCCATGGGGCCATGGTCAAAATCATTCAAATAAAAAAGTGACTAGGCAATATTGACTAGATAAGCAGACAGATCAACTGATACATTGGAATTAGACTTTGAACAAGTCTGTCAACCGGTGGCTCCTCAGGTAACCCAACTATGGTACAAAAAGTTGGATAACACTTATGATGTAAGTGAATAGTATTAGTTAAAATAGCTTCTAATACTTTATTATTTGATTCTACCTGACCATTATCCTGAGGGTGGTAAGGTGAATATTTGCAATTGTGGATACCATATTTCGTAGTAATTTCTTTCATTAATTTAGATTTAAACTGAGTACCTTGATCAGTGACAATTTCTCTAGGTACACCAAACTAGGTGAATATTTCTTCATATATAAATTCTACCACCGATTTATCTGTGGCTCTAAATAAAGCTTTAGCTTCTACCCACTTGGTGACATAGTCCATACAGGATAAGATATATTTATTTTTACGAGACATGGGAGAAATTGGTCCTACAAAATCAAGAGACCATTTCTCAAAAGGTTCAATCATAACTTGGGGTGGTAAATGAATTTGATCAGATGATGTAGGTCTACCCATTCTTTGGAAACTATCGCATCCTTAAAAATGTTTGGCCAATAATAACTAGAATGTAAGACTTTATATGTTGTCCTATTATCAAAAAAATGTCCTCGACATGGTCTATCATGGCATACATGGAGGATGACTGTCATTTGATCCTCTCGCACACATCGTCAAATAATAATATTGGCACCAATGCAGAATAGATCATTATCAACCCAAGAATAATTAGAACTTTGAACTATAATATGATGCTTCTCATGCGGAGACAAATGGTTTGGTATTTTTCCAATTTCTAGATAATTGGACATATCCCCAAACCAAGGGGTTTGAATAGATATAGCAAATAGATGTTCATCAGGAAAAGTGTCGTCAATCGGTTTAGTACCGTCTTCATGTTGAATCCAGGAAAGGAAATCTGCTACGATATTTTCTTTACCAGGTCTATCAATGATGGTAATGTTAAATTATTGCAATAAAAGAAGCCATCGGTTCACTCTACCATTGGTAATTGGTTTATTCATTAGAAATCTAATGGCAGAGTGATCGGTATGAACAAAAAATTCATAACTTGTGATAAAATGACGATATTTATTAATAGAATAAACTACTGCAAAAAATTATTTTTCAGTAACAATATAATTTAATTCAGAAGGGGTCAAATTTTTGCTAATAAAATAGATGGCATAAGGTGCGTGTCCTTGTTTTTGGTCGAGGACTCCTCCTATGGCCGTCTCAAAGGCATCGGTAGATATGTGAAAACAAAGGGACCAATCAGGACCCCTAAGTATTGATGCCACCGATAGTTTAGCTTTTAAGATTTCAAAAGCATATTGACAAGATTCCGTCCACTGGAATTCTTAGTCCTTTGTAAGTAACTTAAACATTGGTGCAGCTATTTTAGTAAAATTTTCAATAAAGCGACAGTAATAGCCTGCATGACCAAGGAACCTTCTTACCTCTTTTTGAGTTTTGGGAGAGGGAAGGCCAACAATTACTTCGATCTTTGCATGGTCTACCTTAATTCCTTGGGAAGAAACATGGTGTCCCAAAACTATACCTTATGTCAGTAACATTTTACATTTTTCGTGACTAAGGGATAAATTCATTTCTTGACATCGGATCAAGACCTTCTCGAGGTTGTCAAGGGATTCTTGAAAAGTATTACCATAGGCCATAAAGTCATCCATGTATACCTCCACACAATCATGTATAAGATTGGAAAAGATTCCTAATACTACCCGTTGGAAAGTGGTAGGTACATTACATAAGCCAAATGGAAAACTCGATAAGCATATGTTCCCCAAGGGCATGTAAAAGTGGTTTTGTCTTGATCTTTCAGTGCTATTAAAGTCTAGTTGTAACCACTATACCCATCAAGAAAGGAAAAATATTGTTTACCTGACAGAGTATCTAATACTTGATCGATGAAAGGTAAAGGAAAGGAGTCTTTAATTGTAGATTTTTTTTCCTCTCTAAAATAAACACAAATACTCCATTTCCTTGTAACTTTCTTCTGAACTACTACTAAAGGAAATACCCATTTACTATCGAAAATAGGATAGATGAAACCAGTAGTGAGGAGTTTTTGTAATTCTTCTTTTACTATATCCTTTAAAGCAGGATTAATCCTCCTCTGTGTCTTCCTTGCAGGTGACATGCTTGGATCCATATAAATATGGTGAATATAGGTATCGGGGTGTATACCCTTCATATCAGTGTATTCCCATGTAAATGCTCTAGCTTGTTTCATAAGAAATTTAAGCAGCTATGCTTGTTGGTTTTCACTTAATCCGACGTTTATATGTAAGAATTTTTCAAGGCCAACCTCACAAGGTATGGTATATGGTCTTGTATGCTCTTCAATTGTGAAGACATAAGGTGCCCCTGTAAACATTAAGAGACCCATATTCTCTTGAAACCCATCTCCAAAAATCTGATCAAGTTGAGCAAAGGACTGAGGGAAATCTGTATAGGTTGTCGAAGAGACAAACTGGTTTAATACATTCGCAGTGGTCTGCTCCTAAAGTGATAAAGAAAAATCACTAGGAAGGGAGAGATAATCAAAGTCTTCATCTCCAAAAGAACAATTTAACCACCATGAATTTTCATTTATTGGTTGTGCCGGGGGGTATAAAATAAGTCTTTGTGTGGACAACCCATTGTAAATAGTCATCTCTCCATCCCTACATCCTATAAAATCATTTGCAGTAGCTAACCATGGTCTTCCCAAGATAATAGGATGCCCTTTAGAAGGATCCTTTGATTCTACAACCATAAAGTTGACAGGGTATTCCCATGAATCTATCGATACAACAATGTCATCTAGGACTCCAACGGGTTTTACCATAGTGCGGTCTGCTATTTTTAGGATGGAAGGGGCAAGTCGAAGAAATTGTCCTAACTGTAAAACATCTAAAAATGCGATGGTAATTATTTTAATAGCGGACCCTAAATCGATTAATTTATTCTCTATGGAGGTGTTGTTTATAATTATAGTTACTACTCGGGCTCCTGGATTCATATATTTTGCAATCCGGGACTAACCCATCATACATTTAGACATTTCTCCTATAACATGAATTGTAAGAGGGTCCTTTTGCTTCTTTCCAAGGCCTTCAATATAGAGCTCTTTTATTACATTACTATATATTGGTATATCTTTAATAGCTTGTAATAGAGGGATTTTAATACAAATGTTCTTTAATTCATTCAAAATGTTATACTCCAGATGAACTACAAGTTTTTCTATTATTAATCTTTCTGTAAATGGAGGAATTATTTGCTCCTGAATAGTTTCTTATGGAGGATGGGTGTGTACTGAAACCTTTGGAATGTTCACATCCTCCAAAATATCATCATTCATGGGTTCACTTGAATCTTCTTCTTCATCATTTCGTTCCTATATGATGACTGATGACTTGGGTTTATTATTCACAACTCTTCTCGATTGTAATCGAATTTCATGTACAGGTATAGTCAAAATAAGGTATTAGGGAAGAGTTTGCAACTCAATGCTATTAAGAGATTGAGCTAGTTTACTATTAGGGTTAGGTATCGGCTGTGTAGGTAATAATGTCGGTCGAGGAGGATTTTCGTTCTGAAAATGATGAGGTTGTTGTGTGATAAAAGGAACTGGAGGTATGATTCCAGGAAACATTTGTTGGAAATTTTTTTGATTCTGAGGATTAAAATGATTAGGTGCGAGGAAATATTGTGGTTGAGGATATGGTTTTCCTCTCCATCCTTATGACAAATATTGTTGTTGTGGAAATTGAGGAGGAGGATACTGAGGTGTCCAATTCTTCCAGCTAGAATTGTTCCATTATTGAGGTGGTTGATATGGAGGATAATAGAGTGGAGGTTGTGGTGGAAAGTTTGGATATGTTGGTTGATATCTAGGTTTCCAAGGAGGTCTCCTAGATGTTTCAGCTACATCCCCACTCTTATATATGGATTGCAACCTGGGCAAGGATGGGTAGTTATCTGTTGGATGCGCTTCTATACAGATCTGTGACATATAGAGACGTTTTTTAATGGACATTCCCTTTGGGGATGTTTAGTTCTACATCTTGGACAAAAAATACTCATTGTTGCTCGTTCTTCATCCTGCCTCTTCTTGGCTTGTAAGGCATCTAGTTGGGAACCCATTGCTCCTAAGATATCAATAATAAAATTATCCAACATGTTTCCTATCTCTACTCTTGTAATTCCTCTTGAACTAGGAACATTTCCTCTTATATTTCTACTGAAAGGCTCTCTGAATTTTTTTGTAACTTTCCCCCCTACTCCTAGAATAATTTTTACACATCTCACCGATCTGTGCAAATTTTTTATGGGAAATATCGCCAGCTGCTATGAGATTAAGGCTTTCTAAAAAGTCCTCGGATATTCCCTTAAGAAAAAGTGTACATACTACATCTTCTCGGAGGTCATTATATTTAGACTTATGTAATGTATACATGAACCTCTCAAGATAATCCTCTAGGATCTCGTCTTCAATTTGTTATATCTTGAATATATCATGTCGAGAGTCCTTAGTTTTGCAGTATTCTTGATATTTTCGTAAGAATGAGGTTTTCATATCATCGCAAGTCTTGATAGTGGATTATCCTGATCCCATGAACCATCTCAAGGCGTAATCCTTGAGTGTAGCGGGAAAGAGGTTTTAGTTTGTGAGCGTCTTGTAGATAATTGTAACTCCTACAAAGGATATCAAACTCGAACAGGAATGTGTCCGGGTCCTCATTAATTTTTCCATAGAAAGTAGGTAAGGAGGAAGGAGGGATATTTTTCATAGTTACATCCTTCATTCTATCTAAGATAGGGAACCCAAAGGTAGCCTTAGTTCGATTTTCCCCTTCTCCTTTCTCCTTTCTAACTTCATTATGATATTCATTTTCTCCCCGTCTTTCCATATAAGCTATATTCTTAATGTAAATATACCTAGGAGGCTCCTTTTGAGGTGATAATGGGGCGTCCCAATGTTCTTTTTCGGGAGAGGTATTCCTCTGATTAATCATGTTTTTATTGAATCCTAGAGGGATAGTAGGTTCTACTGTAGAAGTTTCAATTTGTGAAATAAATATATCTACTGAGGTTACAAAGAGATATTTTACTTGAGCACGATCAACAAAGTCAACAAAATTAGGATCTCCTACTAGTGAAAAAGTTGTGTTAATTGGATTTGGAACTAGTGGAGGGATAGAGGTTTCTAATGGTTGATCCTCTTAAACTTCCTCATGAATAGGGTCCTTAGGAATTTCTGCCAAGGTTCCTTCTCCTTCTATGGATTCTTCAGTAATATCTTCTACAGGGTTTTCTTTAGGTTTCAGGGTATAACTACTTCCTATAGGCATCTTTCGATACCTTTCTGGTGAGTTAGTAGTTGGGGAATTATGTCCCCTACGGTAGTTAGTAGAGACTTCAATAACTTTTTCAGTCTTGATAAATCTACCCTGAGAATCTCTAATTCTACTCTTGAAATACTTTTAAACTAAATAAAACCTATATAATTATTGTTGTTGGATTTGGGATGCCTGTTATAAGAGATGCACAGGTTCTTACCTTTCGCTTTACCGCTCCCCTACTACCAACCTATTCATAAAGAATTCTATTCTACCTTACAGAACAAATCCCCGGCAACGGAGCCAAAAGTGTTGGGTGTTTTATTGTCTAAATTAATCCACCTATTCTTTAATTATCAACCGGGGTTGGTAAGCTTAGAGTTGACACAAAATATATGCGAAGGTAGAGGGTGTCGTGTAAATATTTTAGCAAACAAAAGATCAAAATATCTTTCAAAATGAAAAACCGAGTCAAAATCCAAAAATGAAATTATTAAAGTAATTAAGCTAAAATAAACTAAACAATTGAAAATAAGTTTTAAACTAAAATACAATAAAAAATTGACGATTCAAATGGGAAACTAGGGTACAAGGAAAACTTAACTTATAAGCAACTAGAAAACTTAATAAAAGAAGCAAGTAGACAACTTAATAAAAGAAATATCTTTATGTTATATCCTACAAGTTCTTTCAACAATAACAAAACATAAGAGAGACAACCTAAAAACATACTAAGGAGAACACATATAAACTTAAATTTTGGATACAAACAAACAAATCAATTCAAAAGGATTAAGCACAAAACCATACAACAATAATAATAAAAAATCATAAACAAAACTTAAGAACAAATTAAACTTCACTCAAAGTAAAAGAAGTAAGGAAAATGATAAAACTTAAATAAATAATTTAAAACAACTAAACTTTAACTTTAATGTTAAACAAAACTATCATCTAACTATTACAGTCAAAACATAATTCAGACATTCACAAAACAAAACTAAAAACAATCTTAAAACACAAAAAAAACACTAAAAACAAAACTAAGGGCTGAATGACAGACTGAACTGTGGGTCTGAAATGGTGGCTGAATAACAGACTGAACAGGTTTGTCGAATGACAGTCTGCATAGTTAAAATGGTAAAAACTAGCCTAAATGAACTAATCTTCAGCCGATGCCATGCAAATGTAATTCTAATGCATCAGAACAGTAAATAAACCTATTTAATAGCAAATTAACCTTAAACTAATTCATGAACAAAAGGAATCATTGCATATTAAACTAGTAAATAAACTGAAAATTAACTTGCATAAATTCAAAACAGGAAAAGAAATAATGGGATTGAATCTATTCTAAATTCATAAAAACAACTTATTCTATATTCTTGAAAACAAAGATTGAAAGTAATGCTCGAAATGAAATAATTAGAAACAAAATGAAAGCAAATAATTGAAAGTAAGCTATTCTCATATCTAACTAATTAACTTCGAAATAAAACTAATTTAATGTATTACAGAAAACAAATAGAATAGTATTTACTATAATCTAATGGAAGCAAACGAGAAATTAAACTAGAGTAGCTAAAACAGAAAAGAAACTAAGCTAAACAAAGAAAATGAACCTCTAGTTGATGAGGGGCCCTCTCAGTAATCAGGGGTGATACATGGCTAACTTCTACTTAAACACAATCTTCAACAACAATGCATACAACTCTTTATTCAGATGGTGGAATAGAAATACAAAGTTCAAGAGTAAATCATAGCAAGAATTCTTATCCTAACTCTGCTAATTGACTGATTTTCTAGCTAACTAAGCTCTCTCACAGAGGATGCTTTATATAATGATTTACATAGGTGAGCAAATCGACCCTTTAGTGGTCGAATGCTCTCTAAATTTAGTCAACTATAATGGCATTTAACTGTTCACAATCCAACGTATAAGCATCTCCCTTCTTCAACGCAAACAGTCTTCAAAGGTGGCACACAGGATTCTCTTCAGCGTGAACGATCTGCAGAGTTGGCGCACGAATTCCTTTTTGAGCGCAACAGGAGACTGATGGTGAATAGAGGAGAACACATGAAAATATTCTAGGGCATGAGTTGAATGCATCAATCCAGCGCGTGGATGGTTGATGTGGTGGTGAACAAAGGAGAATGCAGGTTGGAAAGTATCTAGAACACAGCTCCATCACCAGACACATGGATAACCATATCGTTTGCAAACTATTCCAGCGTTTTAATTCCTAGATTTAATTATCAGCAATGTACAGTCAGATGGACAATTTGGACGAAGTGCTGAACAAAAGGATGTGACATGAGCTGGATACATTGGGCATCAATCTAGGGTGAATGGAGTGTCTATATGCTGGCGTGCTTTAGGACTGGAGTCTACAGCAACACCTTTCGACATCTGGAAAACCACCAGTGAGTTTCAAACAATGGGCTGGATGACGAGCTCGACGTCGAGCTGGATATGCTATGTGAAAAGCAGGCTGAATGCATTTTGTATATTAACTTGGCCCAAAAGGATTATAAAATATGCAAACAATTATACAAACCAATTAATACATCAAATGAGTTTTAATAATGTTATTTTTAATTTAAAAAACATAAAAAGTGATAATAATAAAATAATTTTTATATAAACTTTAAAACACTCATACCCGAGGTTGAATAATGATCTACGTGTAATAAAATATACAAAAGATAATAAAATATGTGGTTAAATGAGTAATTTATAAGCCAAAAATGATAACAAATCTAAGATCAACAAACATTAATTGGCCATCTCATCACCCACAAGGGCTAGAGAAATTGGTAATGAGTAATTGAGATGAGAACATTGTCAAAAGTTCAAATCCCCTATGGATACTTGATTAAGAAAAAATTGGCCATCTCGTCATTATATCATTCCTAGCTTCTCCCCAAATGGACAAATCCTACCCGTCGGTGTATGAAAAACTACTAAAACAATAATATTTCTCATTGTTTTTATTCAACAAACACCTAGCAAATAACAAAAAATGAAGATTACCCTTGTGAAATTCCAACCGGGGATGTGAAACTTGAATGTCTATTCACATTATTCCAATCCCCAATGAAATTTAAAAATAAATCATTTCAACGTCTTCATGTTACAAGGGTGTACTTATTGCACCTTCAATTGCAATTGTTAAGATATATTTTTTTCATTATACTTTAAATATATAGAGTTTTATGGGTACCCAGATAGATAGAAGGTATTTTTTCTAAGGGATTTCACTACTGTCATGTCCCCATCCCTCAGACTGGCGAAGAGGACGCAATGACACCACATTCAGCCGGGCAAACAGCCCCATGAACACATACAATCCATCAATGCTGAAAATTGAACTTACAAGCATACACAGATGCATAATCTTCAATCATAATTCATTTGAAATTAATATATAGTGGAAGCAACACCTATACATTTCCAGCATTTAACATGTTCATCATAATTCATAGAACAATAGATATAATTGCAGAGATGAAATAACAGCAGCACTTATCTTTCAATGAAGAAATCGCCCGCAACCAGCTACGTCGTTGCAACGTTCCACCCAACCATAGGCCAGCGAGTCATCAATCTCTCAGTAGCGCTGCCACCCCCGAGCTGGGCATGATTCCTCCAAGGATAAGGGTCAATCGCAGGCTTATACATAGCCAAGGGGACACCAAACAGCAAACCAAACACAGCTGGGTTTGACAGGCCTTCAACAATCGGCCAAGCCAGCACAGTCCGAAGACCAACCACTGCTTACATGCAGCAAACAACCCCTTCACAGCCCTGTGAAGAAGGAAAAACACCCGAATAGAATCCCACACAAAAGATGGGACAAAGCTCAAGCCTACAAGGCACTCAAAGTTGTTCTTGGCCCTAACGTGGCCAAAACAACTCAGCTACAACCCAAAACCAAGGTACTTCCGCAACCACAAATACACAATGAAGTATAGCAGCAATCCACAGTCCCAAAACAGGGAAACTCGACCAACACATTGGAAATCAACAGCCCACAGCACACACAATTCCTCCAGGTAACGATTGGTAACTTACACAGTCCCAAACAAAGGAGAACCAACTCCCAGCGTGGACAAACAAGGGAAATTCATCCGACATTACACAGTCCACACAATAGGGACATCACTGATGGCAGGAAACGGATTACTATGAATCCATAGTGGCCCAAAACCCAATTGGACACCACAGCAAACAAGGCACGGGGAAGACAACAGTCCCAAACAGAAAACCAGTGAGCACGACTCACAACATGGGAAAACAACCTCGACCAATCTGTGCATGAGAGCACTTACACCAGGCCTCCACACATAGAGGAAAGCATATACACGGCCACAATTCAGTAAGGGAACTTACCCACAGCCCCTGAGCGCAAAAAGGCTCTTGCACCCAAAAATCCCAAGCAACAGACCGCAATTTCTCTCTTGCTCCCTGCGTGAGATAAACCAACGCAGAGTCCCTGCACGTGAGAAGAAAACAGCAACCACCCTGCACCTAAGGAAGATGGGCAGACCGTGAGAGTGGGGAATGGAGACCAGGCGTGAGAGGAACGAAGGTTCTCTGCTGGGCTTGCGTACCATTCGAATTGACAGCAGCCTGCCAAAACCGACGCTTTCCCATGCCTATGTTTCCTCATGCAATAACTACCCCCAACTAACAAAACCAAGGCATTAAATAGGTTGAAGAGGTTGGGTGAGACAAGAAGGTGGAAAATCATCAAGGTGGTAAAACATGGGATTTTCTCCCATAGACTAAGGTTTGACATCCCCCACCCCTTATCCTTTGGAACCATTCCCTTTTCATTCAACGTTGCACTGCCGTAGCTGGTTGTGGTTTTAGTTTTATTTGATGTGCGTATTTACATGATGCCGAATTATAATGTGCCGGATAGCACGACATACCATCGGCAACTACCCCTATTGCTGAAACATACACGACCAAATCGATGGTGGGGCTTTTTCCTTGAGCTCCTCACCATGATTAATTACATTATATACATCATGCAAACGGGGTCAAAACCGGGGATGTGACAACTACTTATTTTGACTCAATTTGCATTTTTTTATGAAAATGATTTAAAATAACATATAATTATTACAATTTTTATTATCCCTTATGGAACTAGGTACACCACCAATTATGATGGATCTATGCTGGTTTTATCACATCTCAACCATGTGGGATATAGAAAGAACCTATAGAACATATTGACTTTAAAAAATGTGGTGGATGTTGTATGCATGAATGATTTGTTCCATAGTGTGATTATCTAGTTTGGTGGGGCATGTTTTAGAGTGTCTTATTATCTAAATAAGAAACTCTAAAATAATTAACCACTAGAAGAGACGCGAGAGAGAATTGACTACTAGCTAAAGAGATATAACTGATTAAGAAACACATCATTGACAATATCACCTACTGTTAATTATAGGTTCATTTTATTTAATTTTTCTTAGAACTGATCATTCATTCCAACAGTCTCGAACCTACAGCTTATGCATGAAGAAACCCTTTGATGATTTTCCAAAGGGAATAGTTGTAGAATATATCTAGCATACAAAAATGCTATTTCTATCAATCTCAAACTTAAAATAATAATTTAATACATCTAAAGCTTACAATTTAGGGGATAAAACAAAAAAATTATCAGCTTTGTGAACCATAGTTTTCACTATATTTTAAGTCGCGCATCAAGAACCATCATCTATGCACAAGTTTTTAAAATGATGACCATATCTCATAAGTAGACTATATATTTTATAAGTAGATACATGTTATGTGATGGTTAATGGCATCGTAATGGTCCATGACCCTGTAAGCAAATGGTGTGAAATTAGGCCATAAATTTAAACCATATATCATTTTATGGGCCAAGAGATCCATTATCGATGTTGGAAATCTAAAATTACCAACATATCCCACATGTACTTGAAAGAATATTCCCTCCATAGAGATTATGTGTTGTCTCAAGGCCTTACAATGCATCACCCATGAGCCACGAAGGGAATTGTTACATGTAGGCTAGAGATTCCATACATAGTTCTTATGTGGTATTCTAGGTTAACATGCATGGACTATCAACCCCATAGAAAATTAATATGGCATAAGAACCTAAATTTAGTTCGAGGGCCATGTTATAGGCCACAATAATCATCCTGATCAATGTTACACATATTGAAATGGTCACCATATCTCACATGTAAGGTAAAGTAATTATGTGTAGGGCCCTACTCATGGACCATGACAACATAAGGTCCTATATTTTTCCTTATACCATGTAATGGTCCTCAATATCCATCCCTAGTGTTCCCCTCCTCAATGTGGTGGCCATATATCACATGTATGCTAAGGAGTCCCTACACATGCTTTATGCAATGACGTGGGTTATTATTCAAAGACCATGAGCCCCATTAACAAATGTTTTATCCCAACAATATGGGTTTTGGTATCAAATGATGTATTAATGACCGATATGTGTCCATAATGTGACGAAACTAAAAATGGCCACCATATCCATGTCATAGGGAAACGATGGTCTAGGGCCTCATGGATGAGCTATGCATAACCCAAAAGCCACATATTATGGACTAAAACTCTGGATCTTCACTTTGGACCATGACTTGGGTTGTGAAAACCATCCTTGGTGTACTAAACCTAGCTTCAAATGTCACATGACATTTCACTCACATAACAAACATTTCTATCTGTGGCCTATGTTGTGGCTTAAGGCCCCACACATGGCATGTAAGGTTAGAGATAGACTCCATGGATTAGAACCTAGGATTTTGTGCCAAACTATGCCCTTATCCCAAAGAAAAATATCAAGTTTGTTAAACCTTGAAATCACCACCATACAAAACTCGTAGGCCAAAGGTTATATATTAACAACATGCATTATGTCTTGAGAGATTAAACATGGCATGTGCGCTCCATATAAATATATGATTTGGCCTAGTACCTCTCCTTTTATCCCTAGACCATGGCATGTCAATTGAGAACCATCATTGGTATGTTAATTCTCAAAATGATGTAAATATCCCACTCATATGCTAAATATTTCCTACATAGGGCATGTGTGTTTTTTTGGGACACTACATAACCCATGGGACCTATAGGAAACTATATGAACTTAAGCCTTGGATGTTAATCTCAAACTATGGCCTAGTTATAAAAAACCATTCATGGCATTATACATCCCAAATTTGCTGCCATATCCCACTAACAAGCCAAAATTCCCTCTATAAGGCCTATTTAATGGACTCGAGCCTTGCGTAGAGTTAGGGGCCATTTATGGGTAATTATGGGTAAATGAAGGGTAATTAGGGTTTAATTAGTGATATTTTAGGGGTAATGTGTGGTCAATTATGGGTAATTAAGGGTCATTGAGGGGTAATTATTGGGTAACTAAGGGTAATTAGGGGGTTAATAAGGGGTCAATTATGGGGTAATTAGAGGTTACTTAGTGGTAATTTATGGGTTAAACAAGGGTAATTAATGGTAATTATGGGTCAATTATGGGTAAGTAGGGGCCATTTAATCCCAATGGATTAGCTAACCTAGTGTTTAATGCCAATAATGTTTGGAATTTAACTATTTTCACACAAGTGCTATCCTCAACGCTTGATTAACAGTGGATGCTTCTGTATGAAAGACTCATCTTCCCATGTCCAATATTCATCTGGTAAGTTCTTTCACTTGATGAGGTACTCAACGATATCCCGATTGTGTAGTTGTTTGGTCCTTGTTTAAGTGATATTTTGTTCAATTTCCAATATGAATTTTCTTTCTTCATCAAGCTCCAACAACATAGTTTGAATTGGGGTTTTGTCTCTTATTACTGTTGGGGAAATATTAAACAATTTATAATAGAATTCCAACGATTTAATTGTCAACCTAGAGAGAGCGTAAACTTGTGAGGTACAGACAAAATATATGTAGGGGAAGAGTGTTGCTAAACTTAATCTAATATTAAAGAATACATGCAACTAAAACTGAATCTAGTTTATGAAAATAAGAAATTGCATGAAATAAATCCAATTGCAGAAAACATAAGATTGCATGAAATAAATTGACATAAAGCAATTAACATCAACTTGTGAGCTCACATAAAATCAATACAACTAATTCATAACCAAGAAATCAAAATATGAAAAGATCAAACTGCTTATTCTAAAATATGGAATCTATTACAACATTTTCAAATCCATGACTATCGAAAATGATAAACAAGTTCTCTACTACCAACCACTAGAAAGGCCTCTAACCAAAATGAGGAGAGAGCCCTACTATTTATACATGAATTCAAGATAACTAATTATAATTACAAATCCACTATTCTCTCAACTTATCCCTCAAAATCCTCAACAAATATACAACTCATCCCTTCAAATCCTCAACAAATATTGGATGAGATACTCTCTCCACATTTCCATAATCTTCTCCTTGAAATTATATCACATTTGGAAAATGAAATTCGAATCTGAGGCTAGGTGGTCACTTTTGAGCTTGTTAAAGTCTTCAAATATACCTGTAAGCACCACCAAACTCATCCAACTTTAAAGTATAATGAAAATATGTTATTTTTCTCAATAATTAACCACAAATTCAGTCAAAATGCTCAAAAATAAATGAGTTGGAAAATAACAAGGTAACCCATACTTATTCTTGAAAATGGTGGATATTAATGGTTTTGTGGAAGGTGAATAAAATGTGGTCTTTTTGTGGCTCAACATCCTCCCAACTTGAATGGTTGCATGTCCTCATGCAACTATGCATTGATTCTCTTTGAAACTTTTGGCTTTGTAGCTGGGCTTCACATGATGATGGTATGTGACAGTAAATCATTCCAAGATTTGAAATGCATGAATGGAAGCAATTTTCCTTATGGTTGGTTCTTGTGTGACAACCATAAGTATAAAAAATGTCGGTTCTTGTGTTAACAACATTTGCTCATTTTATTTTTTATATTTTTTTCTTATTCTTACTGCAATACATAAGATTTAGAAGTATACATGCATTATAAATGATGAACCATCAATGTATATTAGAAAGCCTTTTCTTCATATTATGAATCATACCAATATATATAGCATAGTTTGGGAAAGACGTGTTGATTAAGGGTAAATGAGATGATGAATATGTAAAATGGTAAATGAATAGTTTCCCCCCCAACTTAAGATTAGGTTTATGAAAAGGAGAAATGGAATGTAGTGAGTAAATTTTCCAAATTCATTGATTTTCTATCATTTAAGGAATTACATGGTTAAATATTTAGAAAACAACGTACCTCCACTTACCCAAAAAGTTGATGAACTATACAATCAGAATGTAGTTGCTGCTGCTGAATCATAGAATGTGAAGTGAAGGATCTGAACTCCTGCTTGGTTGGATGTAGTAAAAGATGAGAGCTGAAAGTAGAACTATGGTACTCTCATATGGCCGAAGTATGTTGTTGTAAAACTGCTAATGATGTCATGAAACATATATAGTCTTCACCTACTACAAAACCCAAGGGTACAATTCTTACCATGCGAATAAATGTGTTGATGTCGAACATGGAAAGAAGTCATTGTATTACCGACCACTGATGGATGTCGTTAACCAATGCGAGGAAATCTTACCATTGATGTCAATGAGTGCCAAGGTACCTAATTCCATCATGCAAAGTGCGAATAAATGAGTTGATTTTGAGCCACTTGCAAGATCTAACAATCAAGGGACATTGAACGGTATTCCCATGATTGTCATCAAGAGAACTTGCCATTAAGGCATGCAAGCCTCAAGGTACTAAAAATGAACTATGTTCTCTATCCCAGATAAGGTGCTGAGGTCTATGGGGCAAGACTTGTTGAAAGGTGGGCCTTAAGGAATCCCACATCAGTCAACACAAGTTGTACATAATGAGTGGTAGGACTATAGATGAAAGATCTCATGGTCAAACAGTTTTTATGGCAAGGATAGCAAAGAAATGTAGTCATGGAAAGGAAGCTCAATGGTTTTATTCATAAGGAAAAATATAAACTAAAAATGAGGAAAATATGTGCAACTCAGAAAGGTAGACATGCATGAAATCATGATGCATAATGCAGTGAAAAAGTAGACTCTAACATAGATGATGGATAAGCTTGAAAGGGTAAGTAATAATGACAAGGCATAATTGGTTTCTAGAAGGCTTCTTTGTAGCAGCGAAATGTCATGACATACATAATAGAAACTCAACTCCTTCAATCTTTCAATTGAACATTTTCTAGAAATTTTCTGCAATTCTGGAAATTATTTCTACAAGCCATTCGTTCGTATTTAAATCTACAATAAAAGGTTAGTATTTATGTGCAACAAACTTATTAGAGCATTGAAAATACATGAAATTATGTGATTAATCAAAATTTAAAACAAATAAATTCTCTTATACCTGAAAATGGCAACCCTTCTTGTCAAAACCTGTTTCTGAGTGACTTGCGAAAACAAGTTAGCACAGCAATCATAAAATTTTGAAAAGATTCCAAGTTCATTTATAATTTTTTATTTTATGATTTGTTTATTACCTAATGTTTTTATTTATTTATTTATTTATATGTTTTTAATTTTTAATTTTTATTTAATTTTTATTTTTGTAATGTTATCATAACCCTTTAATTATTTATAAATTTGATTTTACAAAAACAAAATTTTATGTACTTTT
Organism: Pseudotsuga menziesii; assembly: GCA_001517045.1. Classification (NCBI taxonomy): domain Eukaryota; kingdom Viridiplantae; phylum Streptophyta; class Pinopsida; order Pinales; family Pinaceae; genus Pseudotsuga; species Pseudotsuga menziesii. The sequence continues at coordinate 112,722 of LPNX010703220.1, read as the reverse complement.
TATTTTAATCTTTTATGTATAAGTTTTATTATGTCAATGTGTTTTTTAATGTTCTCAATTGTTTTGCAAATAAACAGAAACCAGAATTTTTTACATCCTAATGCGTCTTCATATGATGACTGAGCAAACAGAGAGAGAGGGTCGACCCTTTCAGTGGTCGACCCCTCTAAAAACAGATACACCTACCTAAATTGGAACAAACACCTACCTTTCCCCCCCAAACCAAAAATGTGCCAGGTCCCACTCTGCGAAAATAAAAATAGGAGGAAGGCTTAGTTGTGACAGTAGTTGCCTTCAATTTCAAGGAAAAATTGAACATATTTTGATTTAGATTTTTTGTATCGAGCTTCCAGATTGTCTAATTTCGTTTAATTGAAGGACTATTATCAATTCAATGAGATTGTGTATGTGAAGTAATATGTTTAAATTTTTCCATAAACACTATGCTCAGTGCAATGTAAACTTATTATTTGTTCAAATTTGATGACTATGAAATGCCCATGATAAAAAATTGTCATTAAGTAAGACAACTAAGCAAATTTGGAACATGTAAGAAAATCAGATATTGTTCTTAAACATGCCAAAAGATAGACATACATACATACATACAATTAGTTTTTAAATTTTATAATTTTTATGGGAAATCATTGCAAGCTCATTAAATTCACTTGTAATATTGCATTCCAACACATGATTGAGATTTAGGAAATTTTGACAAATATATCTGTCTCTCCAAAATTCTCATATTAAAGTGTGCACCTTCTATTTTCTCAAACTCATAATTAATGTGTCAAGATAACCTATTTGAGAATTTTAGAATTATGATTTTATAACTATTATTTTAATGAAAATGTTTAATCATTGAATTAAAGGGAAAACAAGTAATATATATTAAAATGGACTTTCAATACATTTTTATTATTCTCAAACTTATGCCTAAAGTTTAGAGAATATTTACATGATTCATTTGTCAATTTTTGAATATATATATTTAAGAAAATACCTCATTTGCTTGTGGCTAATCTTCATTATTATAATATCTAATAAAGTAGTTTTATGAAATTAACCATTTAACTTATGCATTTCAATGAGATTATTGATTTGTTTTAGGATTTAATCTTTTTTCATTTATTTTAAATGAACAGCCCACTTTGAAAACCACTTTTCTTATGCTCCAAAGAGTCATAAAAGGAGGAATTTGACTTTGGCAACGCGTTATTCCCTTCTTTAGATATTCTAGGTTAAAACTGGATTTATTGCACTGTTCGTTTCTCTCTTTAATCTTGGATTTGAAAGAAATGCATATTAAAATTTGAACCATTTCAAAAAAAATAAAAATAAAAAATAAAAAGGCGTGCATATTCTGTTGCATTGTTATTTTCTCTTTGCAAAGATTCCAAGCTAAAATTGGATTTATGGCTTAAGGCTTTTAAAGTGAAAATTTTAACAAAATAAAAATGATGGTGGGCTTGGACCTTCATAGGGAATGAGAGAGCGAGAGTTTGTTTGGGTTATATCATTAATTTGTTGATACTTATATCTAAACAACTTTAGAAACAATACTAAGTGACTAACTCTAAAGACAATGATATAAAACTAATACTAAGCGATATTAAATATAACATTAGTATTAGTTTATTAGTATTTATCATTATATATATAGTTATAAGTGTAACAATGATAAATACATATCCAAATATAGTTGTTCGAACTATATTTATAAATATAGTTGAGTTCATTGAATATATTCAAGGTTTTTTATTTTGAATAAATATTTAGCTTGTTGAATAGAGTTGTTCAACATGAACGAGAGAAGCGAGTAAGATTTAGTAAATAGATAAATATATACATTTTGAATGTGGTCTTTTATATCGTCTTGAGTATTCAAATTAAACAAGATGTCAGTCAGATTATCTAAACAAATCGGCTCAACATTTAATGAGAATGAAAATTCGTTACACATTATTAATGTTTAATTTCGGTGTGGTATGTGAGTCGTTGCTAAGAAAGAGTAGACCAAAACAAAAATTAAAATTACCAAAAATTGAGTTGCTCCTAAATCTTTCTATTTCCAATCTTAAGGCTCTGGTTAACGATGTTTTGATATACATAAATAAGTGAATGAATTATGAATTTTTTTATATAGCAAAATATTGGGGCATATCAAAGATTTGCTAAAAATATTAGCAGCTATCTAAACGTATGATTTCTTTCATGTATTTATTTGGGTGTCTGTACTCTATATATTCACTTATTTTCTCTGTATTTTGATTAGAGGTTATAACAAATGCAATGCATAAAAAAAACATGAAAGATATTTACAACCGTTTCAAAAAAAAATAACATTCTAGATTTTTTTTTTATTTTTTTTCAAGCATTCACTACTAAATTGTTTGAGTCTATCAGCAGGCAGTGAGCATGTGCCATGTGTGCCAAGTCTCTGGTGGCATGAAATCCAATCGGCTTGTTGGCTAGCTCAAATTGTTTAATTTATTGATGCTAGTAACTTCAATGGAACATCCTTTTGATTGCTGCCAAAAAATCCCAAGGAACTCTTCAACATAAGCATTACCATTACAAATGAATTACAAATATATAGATCCATACTTACAACAGATCTAAAAAATTGTACCCATGGAGTCTATTTTCTAACATGTATGCTATTCCATAATTTTTCAAAGCTTAGAATATCATGAATATGATATGATGAATGGAACTTGGATTTGGAAGTGTTAAGGAGAGGACCGACCTATCCCATAATAGTTACCGAAGAAATTATAGTTTCCCGTAAAGCTTCCTATTGATGTATTTGTAGCTTTGGAATGTATTCACTTGTATATATTATGTATTGTACCCCAATTTTTATTCCAAGAAGTATATGTAATGTGGATATTGAACCCAAGAGATAGAACAATTCCACTCACAAAATTGCTAATTGAACATGCAAAATTAACATCAAAGGAGACTAAAATTGAAGCATAACACTAATCTGTATTGAATAAGTGTACAATAGCCAAACTTATGAAGTAATAGGCTGCTAAAATATATAATTACATGATATATTCGAATGCATAAGGATGTCATTCGAAAAGGTCAAAAATTAGGCTTACTAAATCTAGTCAAATCCCCCATAGGTGCATAAAGCAGTTTCCAAATCCACCAAGATGCTCACAAATTGGATAAGTCAAGTAGGAAATATAATGAGGGATGGAAAGACAACTCATAAATTATTTTATTAGGAGAAAATTAAGGAGGATGATGTGGGCAAAAAACAAGTCAACTACACCTAGTCTAGCTTTTCCTTTTGCCTTAATTCTCAATAAAACAGGCAGCTTTTCAGAAAAAGCAGATATGTGCTTTGGATTATCTAGAATAAAGAATACATGCTAAAATGGGTTTCTAGGAAGTTTCCTAAGTGCTCCATGACTCAATTTTGGCATGTTTTGACTTCTAGGACATGTAGAAGGAAACTAGCATAGAGTGGAATCTGGGAGACTACGTAATAAGACAAAAATGATTTAATTAATGTCTAAGGTAGGTAAATATGGGTTGATTATTAGAAAACCCCCCCTTAATCCTGAATTTATTAGTAAATATAAAAAAAATATAGGGTCTAGCAACAAGGATTAGTCACCCTTTACATACTGCTTGTCCATACAACCAAGGAAAGAGGAAAAAACCCAGTGGGAAAATCCTCCCTTAAACATGGACATAAAAACAAAATTTGGAAATATTGTCATCAATCATGCTTCACAGAATGATCAGAAATCCCCGACAGTGATTTGAGATTGCTGAATGTCTTCTCACAAAATACTTTGGTGAAGATGTCTACTACTTGTTCTGAAGATGCACGGAAGAGTGGATGAATGGTACCATCATGCACAAGTTGTCTGATGTAGTGCATGTGGATCTAAATGTGCTTGGTTCACTATCTCTGAACTAGATCATTGCATATTTGAATGGTTCTCTTATTATCACAATAGATAATAGTTGAAAACTCTTATTTGAAGCCACATTCTCCAAGTATTCCCTGCAACCACAAACAATGAGTTGTTGCATTTACAACTCCTCTATACTCTGCTTCTGTAGATGAGAGTGCTATGGCACTCTGCTTCTTACTTGACCAGATAATTGGTCCTTCTGTAAGCATGAACACATATCCTGATGTTGGATTTCGATCTTTGTTGTCACCTGCCCAATCACTTTCAGTAAACCCAATCAAATCAAGATCAGATTTTGCTTTGTAGAAGATCCCATGAGTTCTTGTTCCTTGAACAAAGTTTAGGATCCTTTTGGCTACCCTCCAATGGATCTCATGAGGCTGATCCATGTATCTTGAAGCCACACTAACTACATAAGATATATCAGGTCGAGTGTGTGTAAGATAAAGCAAACACCCAATCAACTTCCTATACAGTGTATTATTTACCATAGGACAAGAACCTGCTTCTTCAAGCTTAACTCCTGAAAGGAAGGGATTCTTTCTTGGCATGCAATATTTCATGTTGAACTTGTTCATCAAATCTAAGACATACTTGTACTGATGTACTTTTATTCCATGTTGGGATTGAGCAATTTTGAGACCCAAAAATTGGCTCAACAATCCCAAATTTGTCATAGAAAATGCATGGTTCATTGCATCCTTCAAGGAGGAAATCTCTTTCTTTGAACTTCCTGTAATCAGAAGGTCATCCGCATACAAGACAATAATCATCAAAGAACCATGAATAAGCTTCAAATAGACATTAGGATCAAACTTGTGTCAAACAAAACTCGATGATAGCAGAAAGCCGTCAATCTTGGCATACCAAGCCTTGGGGGCTTGCTTAAGCCCATACAATGACTTCTTTAACCTACACACTAAAGATGGATTAGAAACAAACCCTTCAATTTTATGCATGTAAATATTTTCAATGATATCTCCATTTAGGAAATCACACTTCACATCCATGTGATGTACCTCCCACTACTTTGAAGCTGCAATGGCTAAAGCTAGCCTTATGGAGTCCATCTTTACCACTGGTGCAAAGGTTTAATTGTAGTCAATACTATGTACTTATGAGTATCCCTTGGCTACCAATATTGCCTTAGATTTCAAAGGTGAACCATCAGCAGCAAAATTAGTCTTGAAAACCCACTTACATTGAACTAGCTTCCTCCCTAGGGGAAGATCAACCAGTTCCCAAGTGTTGTTCTTCTGGAGTGAGCTGAATTTTTCTTTCATGGTTGTTTGCAATCTTGGATCATGTGCTACATCTTCATATTTATATGGATATGATTCAATTATCAGATATAACTTCTCATCAAATAAAGGATATTTCATAGAAAGGGCACTCTCAAATTGAGATCTAGTCCTCCTAGTGTCACTAGCATTTCCAGCTAGTTCCCCAGCTGCATGAATGGTATTTGCTACCCACTTTGGTCTTGTAGGACTGTTAGGATATGCAATCAAATCATCATTATCATACATATCAGAATCATCAAACTCATTAGTCTCTCCACTTACAATCAATGGATCTAGTGGTGATGAAGACTCTCCAACTTAAACTGCTACTAAAGGATCTTCTTGGAACTGAACACTTATTTCAATGAAATATTTGTCAGTGATCAAGTTGATCAGCTTGTACCCTTTTGAATCTTTAGAATACCCAACAAATAGGCACTCTTGGATTTGGGGCTGCAAAGCCTTTCTCTTTTCAGTTGGAATTCTATCCCAAGCCTTTGAGCCAAAAATATTGAAATGGGTCACATCTGGCTTGTGCCCACTCCAAGCTTCGAAAGGAGTCATACCATAAATATGCTTATGAGGCACCCTATTTTGGATGTAGGGTGCATATTTTATAGCCTCGGACCAAAACTTTGTTGGCAAAGTCTTAGCCTCCATCATGCAAGTTGCCATCTCCGTCAGTGACCTGTTCTTTCTCTCAGCAAAACCATTTTGTTGTGTTTTGTAAGGGATTGAATGTTGCATATGAATACCTTCATATTTACAATGCTGAATGAACTCAGACTTGACATACTCATCACCATTTTCATATCTGAGGATCTTGAGTTTCCTCCCAGACTGGTTATCAACCAAGGCTTTAAAGACTTTGAAGAGGTCAAAAACTTCAGACTTATCCTTTAGGAAGTAAACCCAACAATACATGGAAAATTCATCTATGAAGGTCAGTCCATATTTGGATTGACTCATGGACATATGAAGAAATGGACCAAAAATGTCATTTTGGATCAACTCAAGAGGTGAAGAGGTTCTCTCATGACTAGCTCTCTCAAATTTGTGCTCTAGGTGTTTTCCTAGGATACAACCTTGACAGACTCCCTTGGAAAACTTGATCTTCGGTAACCCCATGACCATATCCTTTTTAGTCAGATTAGAAAGATACTTGTAGTTAATATGGCCAAATATTTCATGCCAAAGCTTGCTTGCCTCATTAGCATGAATCAGAAGAGCAGAGGGGTTTGAGTAGGGTATAAAATGAGAAAACATGTATACCTTCGAAGTGTGATCAACAACACCTTTTTGCTATGACTTTACCATTCAAAATCTCAGTGATTTCAACATCATAAAGGGAGAAGATGACCTTCTATGGAGACCCAGTGTGAGTCATATGATACACTGACAAGAGATTAGAGGCAAGACCTAGAACATACAACACATTATTGAACTTACCATGGTCAATATCAATCCTTCCTTTCCCCAAACTGTCAGTGAGAGAGTCATCTCCCAAAACTATTGGTGGACCTTTCAACATGTCAAGAGAGGAGAATGCCTCTTTTGTCGAAACCATATGTCTAGAAGCTCCAAAGTCTATGATGAAGCTAGGTGAGCTTGATGTGCCAACAACCAAGGCATGTACTCTCTCTTTTTCCTCTGAATTTGATCATCCTTCCCTCTTCTTTAAGCAATCAAGAAGGGAGATGTTATTCTTCTCCAGGAGTTGGGTCAACATGTCGATTTGATTCTTCATAAAAGAGCTCTTAGGATGATAACCCTTACTGCAATATGCACACTTGCTCATTTCTCCTTTGTTCTTCTTCTTCCAGAAGTTCTTCTTGGAACCTTGGCGCTCCTCTTGAGAATTATTCTTATCTCTCTTTTGCTCAGGTGTCGTTTTAGCTTTTTTCTTGCTTTTTGAATCCACCCTTGAATCTCCAGGAACCAAAGCTTGGTCTTTGGAAGGTTTGATGGTTCCCATCATCACCAACTTATCTTGTTCCTGTGTAATGGATTCCATGAACTTTGCAAGCTTAGGCATCTTCTAAGCTCAAGATGTCAACTTGGTGGCATGGAAGGTCGAAAAAAACACTAAATAGTCAAGGCCAAGCTTCAAGAGTATGGCCAAAACTAGTTACTCTTCCTTCTTTTCGATTCCACACTATTTTAGCTGCAAAACAAGGGATTTAAACTTGGAAAAATAGAGTTGCAAGGATTCAAAGCTACTGGGACTCAAGAATATTAGCTCATTCTCGATTTGATGTCCTCTCATCTCATCTGTCTTACCAAAAATATCTACAATATTCTCCCACACTTCATTCAGTGATGTCAATCCATCATGATGGAAGAGGAGGTCTCTTGAAATGCTTAGACACAAAAGACAATAGGCCTCATCCCTCCTATTGTGCCATTTGATTTTCTCTACAGCTACATTGGGATCTGCCTCAGTTACCATAGTAACCCTATAGAGACCTTTCGCTCTCAATAATATCTCCATCTCAGCTTTCCACTCAAATAAATTGAATGGAATCAAGATGATCTTCTGAGATTGGTCCATAGCTCAGAAACTGTGCCCTTCAGTCAGAAGAATATGCTCCCAGTCAAGATGTCAAACCTGTAATAGCAATATGGAAGGAGAGAAATCGATCTACAAAGGATATGATACCATGTGGAAATTGAACCCAAGATATAGAACAATTACACTCACAAAATTGCTAATCAAACATGCAAAATTAACATCAAAGGAGACTGAAATTGGAGCATAACACTAATATGTATTGAATAAGTGTACAATAGCCAACCTGATGAAGTAATAGGCTACTGCAATATATAATTACATGAGATATTTGAATGCATAAGGATGCCATTTGAAAAGGTCAAAAGTAGGCTTACTAAATCTAGTCAAATCCCCCGTAGGTGCATAAAGTAGTTCCCAAATCCACCAAGATGCTCACGAATTGGCTAAGTCAAGTAGGAAATATAATGAGGGATGGAAAGACAAATCATACATGCTTTTATTAGGAGAAAAGGATGGAGGATGATGTGGGAAAAAAACAAGTCAACTACACCTAGTCTAGCTTTTCCTTTTGCCTTAATTCTCAATAAAACATGAAGCTTTTTAGAAAAAAGAAGATATGTTCTTTGGAGGATCTGGAATAAAGCAGACATGCTAAAATGGGTTTCCAGGAATTTTCCCAAGTGCTCCATGAATCATTTTTGGCATGTGTTGACTTCTAGGACATGTATAAGGAAGCTAGCATAGAGTGGAATCTAGGAGACTAGGTAATAAGACAAAAATGATTTAATTAATGTCTAAGGTAGGTAACTATGAGTTGATTATTCTAACATGTAATGTAATTGAGTCATGCCATGCCCCAATGATCTGATTGGGATATTAAATAATGTAAACAAGTCATGTAAAGCCATTGAGGTTAACCCTCCATTGTAAGTCGGTGCAATAGTCCCCACAATTGAGTCAAGGTTAACCCTCCTTGTTGATCGGAGGGAAAAGTCCCCACAGTTGTGGGGCACTAGGGTTATTAGACTCTCATAGAGATGTCGGCCCTGGTAAGTAATTGTTAAGTGGGGCTGACTTGTTGGAGTGGAATTTAAGTGAAATAAAGAATATAAATAGAGATTAATCCTCTCTATTTATCGCACACACACTCACTCACTGGGGCGCATGAGTGAGAGAGGAGAATCTCTCTCAAGTGAGAGAGAGAGAATAAGTTGTTGGATATCATATTTATGCTTTCGAGTTTTAATGCTGCCATTGGTGCACATTCTATCTCTAAGAAATTTGTGGGGTTTTCTCCTTTATGGCTTCCCCAAGGAAAAATATTTCTCTCTTGTCTCTTGTGTTTATTAATGTGCATGTTATTCTCTCAGATAAGATCCAAAAATCATATTGATTAAATGATAAAAATCTAACATGGTATCAGAGCTAACCTGAGAAGAAGCCACTGTGCAGCTATAGAAGCTAGGGCTTCTTACTTTTTTAGTCTCTCTCCACAATCCATCAGCAAAACGATGCTAGGCTAACTCTCCATTGAAGGGTGCATCTTTCTGTCGAAGCATAATTTGATTCCGGGCATTTTCAGTTTTTGGTGTGAGAAATTAGGGCTTCTTACATAAGATGAATTTTTGAGTGACCCCAACATAGAACTAATATCCTCATCAAAATATAATTTTAGAGACCTGGGTCAATATTTTTGGTTGGGTGAAACTCTGGGAAAGTCAAACCCTAGTTTGACCCCGGGCATGAAAAACCCTAAAATACTGAAAAGGATAGTTTTGGTAGAGTCATTATATATCGATAATGGAGAAGGATCAGGTGCTCAAAATTTCACAGGTCGAACATAAATTCCATATGTACACTGTGTCCATGTTTCAGCCTCATATTTTCTATATTATAGGAGATATGATTCCTCCAAGTTAGGGTTCCAGCCTCTCCTAGGATTCCTCCCCAAACAGGACACCTAGGGATAATTGCTATATCTCAGGCTACAAAGTTCCAAATAAAATTTCTCAAGATGTTCCAGAAAGGGAACGGATGGTACTTTCTATATTAAAATGTTTAGACCCTAAATATGAAATAGTGACATGTGGAAGTCCATACAACTTCACTATGTTGAACAGTCTTGAAATAGGTCACCTTGGGAAAAAGATCATAAGTCCCAATTGGTGAAACCAATTATGATGAAACCTATGGTGGTGGAACAAAGATAGAAGAGGTTACCTCAGTACAAAATTTTGGACAGAGAGGAGAATCAATTTTGGATATACCACAGAAACAATATCATAAATTCCTGCAGAAGAAATTGGTACACTAGGGATTCCTGTTCTGGGAGCTTCCTTCCATTGTTTTTAGAAAATGAGTACATTGGATGGCTCACCTTGAAGAGGTCTGTCTTTCTATCCAATCAGATCTGAAATATTCCAATTTTTGAAAATTAGGGTTTCTCTGACAAACCCTAAATCAGCGAGCTCCAGAAGCAGGATGGACACCTCAAATCGGTAAGATCTAATCTTTTGCTATTTACATTTGAGGTTCTCATTTCTAAATGGATAGTCACACCAGCTTGATGACAAGTTTGGTGAAACTGAAAAATTCCAAGCATGGAAGTATTGGATCTCACTAGTTCTTGAAGAAAATTAATTGGACACCTGCATAAGTAAAGAGGTTCCAATTCTAGAGGGAGATGAGGCTAAGAGCCTTACAAAAGAAGAACTTGGTCAAGTCCAAGAATATCATTGTTGATTCAATCATGAATCACCTTATACCATAAGTGTCTTCCCTAAAGACACCAAAACATATGTTTGATTCCTTGATCAAGCTATTTGAAGGAAAGAACATAAATCAGAAGATGACTTTGAGAAAACAGTTGAAGAATGTGAAAGATCCAGAATGCAGAGACCATACAGTCATACTTTACAAGGGTCTCTCAAATCAAAGAACAACTTGAAGCAGTAGAAGAAGAATTGGAGAATGCAGAAGTTGTGATAACCACCTTGAATGGCCTCCCAGGATCATGGGATTCATTCATTCGAGGAATGTGTGCCAGAAGGAAGTGATTTCTTTTAGTAGACTCTGGTAAGAGTACACACAAGATGAAGCTCGACTCATAATAAGAGAAGAGAAGATGGGAGAAACTGAAGAACAAGCTCTCACCATCCAAAGAAGATCCCTCAAGCGATGAGGAATACAAAGCACTCAACTCTTGAAGAACCTCTTATCCATATTAGCATTTGGATAAGAAATGATGAATAAAGAAGATGATGAAGCTGAAGGCTCAAGAACGAGTCTACCCACGAAAAAAATAAAGATAAGTATTCAATTGTCGTTTCATTGTATTATTTTGTTATGAATTTGTTTATATTCAGTTGATGTATTATGCATGGTATAATGTTTGCATTAATGACATTATACTACTAATACACATGTGATGGGTAAATAACTCATGGTGCTATACAACTCTCCATTTCCACTTATCTAGAATGAAACCTCTTTGCTAACATATTGGATTAGTGCACAATCTCAATGTTGTCCTAGTAGAGATGGAAGGCATCCAGAAAGTTTCCATGAGATATGGATGAATGTTGTATTGGCTAAAATAGTTGCATGATCATATATCAATGCATACGAATTTTTCATTATGAATATACCTTATGAAATGTTTCTAATCACACAACTGGTGCATTTGACTTGTAGGAAAGATCACGTACAATCGCCTACAAGAAAAGAAGGATGAGACTTGTTCCGAAGAACAAGTGATGACAGTTCAAGAAACAATCCAAGATGAATAGTAATATGACGATACTTTCAAACAAAGAAAGAGGCCTCAGAGACACTTCAGTTATGTGACACTGTTGAGTGACATCGTGATGTCTAGGATGTAGAGAAGTCTGTGGGATACAAGGAAAGATTCGTAGCATGAGGATTCTCACGGAAAGAAGGCATAGACTACGAAGAGACATTTGAAGCCACTAGAAGTGAAGACACATGACAAGAAGATTCATGTGTACAAATTAAAGAAGGCATTGTATGAGCTCATAAGGCACCCATGGGATAACACATACATGAGGAGCTTGAAGATCACCTAGAGTGATAAATATTTCAACCTTTGCTACATGGTTGAAGATGAAATCCTATAGAGGATGACAAGCTCAAAGATGGGTGCGAGAAGAAATTTTGAAAAGGTTCAAGATAGAGGATCTTGGTATCCAGTGATCCTAGATGGATACATAGAATATTAGTAGTAGAGGAAGCTACTTGTCACTCTGGTACAGAATGTTTCAATGCATAAAGTACGAAAGGAAGAGGGAGAATGATGCTCCACTTCAGAGGGAGTGACTGCAGAAGATCTCAAGGTTTTACATGGTACGATAGGATGGATAGATTACTAATGACTCTAGGATTTACTGAGAGTAAAGAGGGTTCCAGCCTTTGCTTCAAGGTTGAAGGTAGAAGACTAGTGATGCTCCTGTAATATGTCGATGACTTGTTCCTGACAAAAAAGAGGAACTCATTAAAGTTGCAAGAAGGATACTTGCTGCTGAGTTCGATATGAAGGACTTGGATATGATGTATTATTTTCTAAGCATGGACGTGTGGCAGAATGTGGATGGAATCTCCCTAGGAAAAGGGAAGTATACGGTAGATATCCTAAAGTGGTTTGGGATGATGGAATGCAAGGCCATAACCACACCAATGGCATTAAACCTGAATCTATTGAGTGATGCTTCATTAGAGATAGTTGATGCCATAATGTATCATCAAATAATTTGTTCCTTGATGTACCTGATGAATACAAGACCAGATATTTGCTTTGCTCTGAACACATTGAGACATGTTCACTTGATGGTTGCAAAGCATGTAGTGAGGTATCTTAAGGGCACAATTGAGTATGAACTCAAGTATGAAGCAAATTAGAATACTAACCTGGAGGTTTATGTGGATTCAGATTGGGAAGTTCCATTGATAGGAAGAGAAATTCGGGGTGTTTCTTCAGTATGAGATCAGAGAGGAGCAATGAAGCTCCAGTATGTGATCTAGATCGATATCTCTCGAAATCAGGATTTCTAGCATAGCCAGTGAGATAGGTTGTCTGAGCATAAAATACCAATGAAGCTCGTAAGTGGCTCAGATGCAAATAGTCTTGTATGTTGTCCTCGGATATAATCGGTCTTGGTGAAGCTCGCAGGTTATCCTTGGACGTAATCAGCCCTGATGTGATTCTATGCTAGAAATGGCCAAAGTGAAGTTCGATTACTTCAAGGAGAAGCTTGGTGTTCTCCAGATCGAGGTTCCCTCTAAGGGGAGGTGATGAGTTTGAGATTCTTTATAACATGGTAGGATTGGTTCCTTCTATGGTCAGATATAAGTGCAGGAGCCATTTTGATGTGACTGAGGGATGTGTTCTCACATGATCACATGTAAGTGAACAACCATTCTGATGTGACTATGGGATGTGTTCCCACATGATTAGATGTAAGTGTAGAGCCATTTTGATGTGACTATGGGATGTGTTCCCACATGATCAGATGTAAGTGCAGAGGATTCTGATGTGACTGTGGGATTTGTTCCCACATGATTAGATGTAAGTGCAGAGCCATTCTGATGTGACTGTGGGATGTGTTCCCACATGATTAGATATAAGTGCAAAGCCATTCTGATGTGACTATGGGATTTGTTCCCGCATGATCATATGTAAGTGCAGATCCCTTCTGACATGAATGCGGGATGTGTTCCCCACATGGTCAGATATAAGTGTTGATCCTTTATAGCATGGATGCGGGATGTGTTCCCCGCATGGTTAGATATAAGTGTTGAGCCTTTCTAGCATGGATGCGGGATGTGTTCCCCATAGGGATAGATATAAGTGCTAAGCCTTTTTGACATGGTTCTTGGATGTGTTCCTCCCATGGTCAGATATAATTGCTGATCCCATCTGACATGGTTCTTGGATGTGTTCCTCCCTTGGTCAGATATACATGCTGAACCTTTCTAACATGGTTCTTGGATGTGTTCCTCCCATGGTCGGATATAAGTATTGAGCCTTTTTTACATGGATCTTGGATGTGTTCCTCCCATGGTCGGATGTGAGTTTTGGGCCTTTCTGACATGGTTGTTGGATGTGTTACTCCCATGGTTAGATGTGAGTGTTGGGCATGTCTTTTTGACATGGTTGTTGGATGTGTTCCTCCCATGGTTAGATGTAAGTGATGGGCGGGCCATTCTGACTAAGGGTCAGATATAAGTGTTGAAGAAGACCTACATGGAGGTTAGGCCTACAACCAACATGAAAAAGGGTTATCTCTGTAGAAATTCCTGTGATGAGAAGAATGAAGAGATAGCACCATTTGATTGAGATAGTGGAAGTAGTGATGATGATGATGATCCATTGATGATCCAACTTTGATGATGATCCAAACTTGATGATGATCTAGTGACGATCCAGATCAAGTGATGATCCAGACTTGATGAAGATGACTTAACAATGAATATGACTTGATGATGAAGATGACTTGAAGATGAATATGAGCTGAAGATGAAGATGAATTGACGATGATCCAGATGATACAGAGAAGAAGAATTGTGCCGATAAATTGTGTCGAGAGAATACCTTCCTAGTTAAGAGGTAGTGTTGATGTATTTGTAACTTTGGAATGTATTCACTTGTATATCTTATGTATTGTACCCAGATGTTTATTCTGGGAAGTATTTGTTATGTAATTAAGTCATGTCATGCCCCTATGTTCCGATCGAGAGATTCAATAATGTAAACAAGTCATGTAAATTCATTGAGGTTAACCCTCCATTGTAAGTCAGGGAAATAGTCCCCACAATTGAGTCAAGGTTAATCCTCCTTGTTGATTGGAGGGAAAAGTACCCACAATTGTGGGGCACTAGGGTTATCAGACTCTCATAGAGATGTCGGCCGTGGTACTTAATTTTTATGTGGGGCCAACTTGTTGGAGTGGACTTTCAGTGAATGAAAAAATATAAATACTGAGTGAGCCTCTCTATTTATCACACACACACTCACTCACTGGGGTGGATGAGTGAGAGAGGAGAAGCTCTCTTAAGTGTGAGAGAGAGAGAACAAGTTGTTGGAGATCATCTTTATGTTTTTGGGTTTTACTGCTGACATTGGTGCTCATTCTATCTCTAAGAAAGTTGTGAGGTTTTCTCCTTTATGGTTTCCCTGAGGGAAATTCTTTGTGTATCTTATCTCTTTTGTTTATTATTGTGCATGTTATTCTCTAAGATAAGATCCTAAGATCATATTGCTTAAATGATAAAAATCTAAAACTACCACCAACATAAGGAAACCGACTGTTCTCAGCCCCGATCATCTGGCGACTAAACCCCAATTGGGGCCTGTTATCAACCCAAATGGCACTTCTTTGTCCGAGTGCCAACATTCCTTATGTTGGTACACAAAAGGACATATTAGGATTGAATTTTTCCAAAACACTATAGATGGGCATGACTTGGGATGCATTTACCCTTAAACCAGCTTGCTATGTAATTTTTCTAAGTGTTGAGTTGAGAACGCGACTATCTGCATTGCAACTTGCGTATTGTACACGACTATCTACATTGTATCCTGCGTACATCAGTGTACGCAGGTTTCCTTTAAGCAACTCACGTGTCATACACAGGTTTCCTCTATCAATAGTCGCGTACACCTTGGTTCGACCTTAAAAAAATATAAAACGCGATTAATTGAGATTAGTTGGGCCCTAATCATTAACTATCCCAGTTGTTTCAACCACCCCAACCTTTGAAATCACTCTATTTCCCAAAGTATAAATAGAGGCCTTGGGGAGGGCATTAATCAATCAAGATTGGAGAGCAAAGTTATGTTGGTGGCATATCTTTAGAAGTCTTGGAACAGCAGAACTCAGAGTCCTTTGGTTACAGAGGGGTCCTTTTCTTAGAAGCTAGGTTGTACTCTTATATCATTCATTGATTGTTAATAAAGAGAATTCTTCTTCCAACATTGTGTTGAGTCTATTTCATGTATTGTGGTTAATGAATATATTTTATTATGTATTTGATATTGTTTATCTAACCTATCATATATGCATGCACGATATATTGCTTAGAGAATTTGCTCTTTACAGGTGAACGAGGTGCATCCCTGGAAGATTTGGAGAGAAGAGAAGCGAGAGAAGATAAAGCTTTAATCAACCGTCGGTAATCAGGTAAGTCAAGAATTTCTTCCTATTCCCTTTCTATTCTCTGGTAAAGTTGATTGTCTGCAAGGTTAGTAGTAAGTTGGTAAACCCAGACCCTAGGTTACAAGGGTGCTTAATCCTGAACAATAGAACTAGCGACTCCGCTGGGGAGTCCAGCCTGCTATGGGTTAGTCCTGTAGATACTTACCCAGTCTTTGCTCTAATTCAGTGTATGGTTTTATAACTTGGCTTTGAGTTGTAGTAGTGTTTTAGAGACCTATTTTATTTTTTGAAATTTTTTGAATTTTTTTTTTTTGTACATGGGTTGTTGTGCTACACAGTCACATACAATAACTTGTATACGTGGGTTGCTATACTGGACAATCGCGTATGTTAGCACTGAATTTATTTTTGTCGGGATTGGTCCTATTGCCTTCAAAATTTTAAGTTTTCATGGGTGGTTGAGTTGGTTTCCAAAGTTTTCTCATTAAGATATTTCCAGGTTGGCAAAGAAGGGAAATTAAAGGAATTTTAGAAATTAATTTTTTACACATGGGGCAAAATTTTGTATTAATTTTTGAATGAAATTTGAAAAAAGAAAAATGGGTTTTGTAAAGTTATTATTTTATTTATATATTCAAACTTATATAGTTTTTAATATTTCACCAAAATAAAAAAGCGGACTTTATTTACCAAACCAAAGTCTTAATGATGGTTTAAGCAAGGTTTATTACCTTTCTTAAGGTATAATCAAAACATTAGCAAATAAAATAATCGGACGGCTAATGTATAAAGTGAAAAATAATCGACGGATAATATTATTTCCGGAGATTAAAGTGGCGCCTTAATTAAAGCAAAAAGGGCTCAGCGGAAAAGGTATGTGTAGCCTCATCCGATGGTTAAAAAATAAAGTAAAAAAAAATCAACGGTTATTATGATTTTCGGAGAGTGAACTTGCACGTTGGATAAAAGAAACGAGCCCCGCGGAATTCATTACATGGTGCTTGATCCAACGGTTGAAAGTTAAAGGCAGAATAGATCAACGGTCACGGATGGATCCAGAGCTGAAAGTTGCACGAGGGTTAATTTAGAAAGGTGGTAGCGGAATGTACACGTGGTAAATTTTGGTAAATTCCACGGAGAAAAGTGGTTTGGAAATAACCGCGGAAAGGAGGCTCCGGAATGGGGTCCTATCTAAATAAATTTGACTTGGTTTTTAGACTTTGTTTTTAAAAAAAATAATTTATATGCCGCGCAGTGAAGGGAAGAGACAGTCCACCGTCTCTGCGGGATCAACGGCTCAATCAACTAGCTCTACTGCTGGATATGCGTATGCTATTGATACTACTGATACTTTGACTGAATCAATAAAAAACTGGTGCTTCTATATACCATAATGCATCCTTTGCTTCTTATGCTTATAGTGGTGCTGCTACTCATGCTTATGGGTATGGGTCTGAATCTACCAGACCAGAAGAGTTGTAGAAATATATGCAATAGATGGTATTACAAGGACAAATGGTATATGTTCCCTTGCAGTAAACAGTTCAAAGGTTCAAAAGCAACATAGCATATTTTTCTAAAAATGACTATTTTAGTCATTTTATCCAACGACCTGTTTCCAGCAAACGAAGAAGAAATTTCAAAAACTAAAAGAGGTTTTTCATCATAACATCGATATATACAATAATCTCTCTCATTTTTTACCCAGGTGATACATATTGGGAGCAGCAAAGTCATCTTTAGAGGGACAATGTTCAGATTTTGAAATGACTGTTCTAGTCATCCAAGTAAAATAATTGTTTACATCAAATGAAGATTAATTATGCGAAAATGGGAGAGGATTTTCTTCAAAACATACCTATCCACAATAACCTCTTTCATTTTTCATACAGGTGCTATGGATTATTAGAAACAAAGTCAGTTGTACAGGTCAGTTTTCATGTTTTCCAAAGGACTATTTCAGCCATCAACTTCAAAAAAAAAATTTGGACAAATGGAATTTAATTTGACAAAACTGAGAAAGGTTTGTATTCCTAACAGGACTATAATCAAAAACCTCCTTCAGTGTTTACACAGTAATCACAGGTTGGGATAAATTTAAATATCTTTACAGGTCATTTTTCCAGAAATTTACAATTTTATTATCTGAGTCAGCAGCTTAAAAAAAATATTTTGAGGATATTGAGATGATTTTGGAGAAATGAAGACATGGGTTTTGTTGGGAACATGTCCAATTATAAAAACCTCTCCCATATTTCATACATATGTCACCATTGGAGATATACATGAGAAACTTTGTTGTAACTGTTTCTATTTTTAGAGTTCAGTTAGGTTTTGAATTCTAAGTTAGGTAAAGACTATTCTTATATAAATTTAAATGTAATTGATAGTTTAAGAGAGGATTTTCAAGAGCGGAGAGGCCCTACATTGTAATGGATCCACGTTTTCAGTAAATGAATGAAATTTGCAGAGGAGGAATGTAAAATCTTTTTCATGTCAGAGATTCTTGTGCCATCTTTTTCTTCAGTAAGTAATTTATTTATGTGACTGTTTATCCTATTTCCCACTCCATTTTGTATTTGATTTCATGTTTGAGCATTAGTTTTTATGGGCTAGAATTCATCCTGCATGCTCTAGGTCCATTGTTCAAGCATTTTCAAAACATTTTATTCTAAAGTCTTGCAGAATTCACCATAGTTAGGTGCTCTATTTGATGGAATGTCTCCCTTTGTTTACTAATCAACCTGCTAATACCTCAAGACTGAGGAAATGGTGCATACCTTGCCTTTGATCATAAACCTTCAAAACCTTACCTCCTGCAACCTATTTCAGATTTGATTGTTGACTCCATTGCCCAATGGTCTCCTCCATGACTGTCCTACCAAGTCTTTAAAACAAACTAGTCCTATTTGTCCCATCAGAAATTTGACCTTCTGAGTGTCTTTGATTGAATATCTTGAGTATAAAAACTTTGTAAATAGTGATAGATCCCTCTCTGATTGTATTAGGTCAGAAATACATTCTAAAGTGGTTTTTGTTGTTACCTTGGGATCTACCTTTCACAACCTAGGTACATTCTGAGTGTTAACAGCGTACAGTACGTGGGTTGCTATACTGGACAATCGTGTATAGTATGTTGGTTGTTCTATTATACAGACGCTTACATCTCTTAGCAGCATATTTTTAGGTAGGGTTGCTTGTCCCTGTCTTATTTGGATTTTCCTCTACTTTGGGGTATTCTAGTGCTAGCATTTTGCTTTAGGTCTGAAAGTCATGTGCACCATACTTTGTGCTTTTTAGTAAGCCCTTGAGTTTTTGTTGTTTAAGTCTTCTTTATTTTATCAATTTGAAGTGAACTATCCTATTTGGGTGATAGGTTCAGTGTTGTGTATCTAAATCAATGATCAGGATTTTAGATACCTTGTACCTTGTACTATTTTCAAGTAGTTTCAATTTGTCACTTGCCTTTTAATGATTTCAGTGGATTTCATTCTGTCAGGAATAACTCTTGAGTTCATCTTATTCCTTGGGAAATGCCTTTATTTATACAATTCATATGTCGGTTGTGATTCAACTTCCAACCAACCTATTCATATTCCTACATGACTATTCACATTCAGAATATATTTAAAATATTTACATATTGTATAATCCCGACGGATTATATTCCAACAATCCCCCCCTTAATCCGAAGGGGTGTTAGTAAGTCTGAGCATGTTTCTGAATCTTTCAAAATTTTCTCGTCCAAGCGCTTTGGTGAAGATATCTGCAACTTGATCATTTGTGGAACAATGTCGAAGATGGACTGTCTTGGCCTCTACATGATGTTGAATCAAATGATACTGTGTGTTGATGTGTTTGGTTTGATCATGGAATCTGGGATTATTATCCAGCTTGATTGCAGAAGTATTGTCGATCAATAATGGAGTGGAGTTATCTTGTTTTTCTTGCAAATATTCAAGTATCTTCCTGAGCCATACTATTTCTTTCATTGCTTCAGCTACAGCCACATATTCTGCTTCTGTTGTTGAATCTGCCGGAACTGACTGTTTGTGTGATCTCCATGAGACAACTGTTGATCCAAGACTCATAGTGTATCCAGAAGTTGATACTCCTATCTCGTTATCGCCATCAAAATCTGAGTCTGAGTACCCAATAAGTTTGAAGTCATCCACCTTAGAGTAATTGAGTCCAACGTCTTGAGTCCCCTTCAAGTATCTTAGAACTCTTTTTGCAGCTGACCAGTGTCCTTCACAAGGTTTATGCATGAACCTTGAAAGTATGCCAACAACATAAGAAATATCTGGTCTAGTTGTTGTAAGGTAGATAAGTCTTCCTACAAGTTGTCGATACTTGGTCGCATCTTCAAATTCTTTTCCTTCACTTGATGTGAGATTCATTTTCTGTTCCATTGGAGTAGACATAGGGTTGCATTCTGTCATGCAAAATTTGTCTAGTAGTTCTCCAACATATTTTTTTTAAGATAGGAATATGTACTTAGGATGTTGAGTGACTTCAATTCCTAAGTAATAGTGGAGATGTCCCATATCTGTCATTTCAACGATCTTTTTCAAATATTTCTTTATGGATGTTGTATAGCTCTCATTGTTCCCTGTCATCAAAAGATCATCTACGTGGAAGCATTTGACATATTCCAATGGATACAAGCATACTATATATCATGGTGTTAGATCTATTCTAGCATATATAATCAATAATGTAGAAGCATTTGACATATTCCAATGGATACAATATTCATTCAAATACACATTACTGGACAGGAAAAGATATTTCTATTAATATGAATCAGAGATGACAAGTGACAACCTCTGATGGCACGTCTGCGAACTGGAGAAACTGAATCCCCCACTTGGGCCTCCACCACCTCAATCCTCCATCACTCAGATAGCAAGCTCGCTAGCAAAAGACAAGCTTGGGAAGAACACAACAGTGCTCCAAGGGACAAAGGGATGCAGACTCAAGCATAATTTCTGGCAACAATGGACTATAGTTTCGTTACTCTCAATTCTCTCTTATCTCTATATATCTTCAATGTACCAAGGGGTTCCTTATATATCTTTTCAAAGGGATACTGAAAGGTCGAATCCATGCGATATCAAGGCATATGGAAGGCCAGGAGTCATATGAGTCAGATCCAAGTCAAGGAAAACTCCAAAAGGATTTGGATTATGTACACATCCCAATGTACACGACTATAGGGGTAATATCCGCGTATGTATGCGGTTATCGGGTTAAAAGCCGCGTATATCACTTTTCTTATGTTTTTAGGGATGATCAAGGACACATCAAAAGACAAAAAGTAGTCCATAGGGGCTAATGAGTCTGCAGCGGGACAGGGGAAGGACATACAATGTGTGATTCACCTAGTGTGGTGAAATCCGCTATAACATCTATCGTGACATCATTGAGATTGTGCACTAATCCAATATGTCATAAAAGAGGTTTCATTCTAGATAAGTAGCAATGGATATTCATGGGCTACTTACCCATCATAAACATATTAGTTGTATACTATCATTAATGCAAACATTCTTTCATGCATAACACATCAACTGAATATAAAAAAATGCATAACGAAATAATATCATGAAATGACAATTGAACACTTATCTTTATTCATTTTGTGGGTAGACTCCTTCTTGAGCCGTCAGCTTTATCATATTCTTCATTCATAACAACATCATTTCTTATCCAAATGCTAATATGGATAAGATGTTCTTCAAGAGTTGAGTCCTTTATATTCCACATCGCTTGAGGGATCTTCTTTGGATCGTGAGAGCTTGATCTTCAGTTTCTCCCATTTTCTCTTCTCTTGTTATGAGTTGATCTTCTTCTTTTGTGCACTCTTCCCAGAGTCTACTGAAGGTAATCACTTCCTTCTAGCACACATTCCTTGAATGAATTAATCCCATGATCCTGGGAGGCCATTTAAGGTGGTTATAACAATATCTTATTCTTCTTCGATTGCTTCGATATAGCACCGAACACTTCCTTTTGGTGTCTTCAAGGATGACACATGAGGGATGAGATGATCTTTAATAGAATCTGCAATGATTCTCTTGGCTCTATCTTTAGCCTCATCTCCCTCTGGCTCTTATAACTTATATACTGAAATACTGATCTAAGTCAATTTCTTCAAGGATCACGGAGTTCCTATACTTCTTCTGATTTATATTCTTCCCTTCAAAATAGCTTGGTCAAGGAATCAAACATCTCTTTAGGTGTCATTAGGGAATACACATGTGGTATAAGGTGATCCTCTTGGCCTTGACCAAGTTATTCTTATGTAAGGCTTTTAGGGCCTCATCTCCCTCTGGAACTCGAACCTCTCCATTTATGTAGGTGTCCAATTCATTTTCTTCAAGAACTAGTGAGATCCTATACTTCCATGCTTGGAAGTTTTCAGATCCTTCAAGCTTTTCATTAAGCTTGGTGTGATGATACATCTTAACTGAGAACCTCAAATGGAAATACAAAATATTTATATCTTACCAATTTGGGATGTCGGAACTAGATCCGGATCTGGCTGATCTAGTGTTTGTTAGAGAAACCCTAATTTTCAAAACTTGGAAGCTTTCAGATCTGATTGGATAGAAAGATGTGTTTCCACAAGGTGAGCTAAGCATCATACTCATTTTCCAAAAACTGTGATCAGTACTACAAAATATCTGATGCCCTAGTTTTCTTCAATTTCTTCTGTAGAACTTCCTGATATTGTTTCTACTATATATCCGAATTTACTGCTCCTCTCTATCTGAAACTTCATACTGAGGTAGCCTCATATGTCCTCTTTCCAACACTGCAGGTTTGAGAAGAATTGGTTTCACCAAATGGGACGTATGATATTTTTCCCAAGGTGGCCTATTTCAGGACTGTTCAACATAGCGAACTTTTACGAACTTCCATGTGGCACTGTTTAACCTTCGGGATATGAAACTTTTACCACAAAAATTATAGTATGTGCCCTATCTGGGGCAGACATTAGAAAAGAACGTATCCGTTCCTCAGCCCTTGCGGAACATGTAGCCAAAAATAAACATCACATTTTCCTAGAAGACACCATTATCCTTGCGAAAGAAGACCACTATTTCAAAAGAAAATTTAGAGAGGCCTTAGAGATTACCAAACTCCCACACAACCTAAACAGAGATGGTGGCCTCGAGGTGAGCACTAGTTGGCTTCCTGCTATTCTCAATCGGAAAGGCCACTCTGTCCCTTAACCTTTTTTCTTCTGCCCCCTTTTTCCCTCTTTCAAGCCCCACCCCTTTATTCCTCTATCCTCCTTCCTTGGCCTTAATTATTACCTTTATCCTTAAAAAAATACCCTAAAATTTAAAACTAAATTTGAAAGATCTTTTTGAAAAATCATTTTAAAACTTTAGGTTTTTGAAAATAGATTATAAGCAACTTTTAGACCCCTTTCCCTAGGTTTAGACATAAAACCCTATTTTTAAAAATACCCTACTATTTATTACCTTATCCTTAAAAAAATACCCTAAAATTAAAATTAAAAATGGAAAGATCTTTTTGAAAAATCTTTTTAAAACTTTATGTTTTTTAAAAATAGATTATAAGCAACCTTTAGACCCTTTCCCTAAGTTTAAACATAATTATAAGTTAAAATTAAACTAAATAGGGTAAAATTAGAATTAAAAACTAAATTAAAATGAAATTAACCAAATTAAATTGAAATTAAATAAAAATTTCCCTATTTTTAGGCATTTAAAATGTAATTAAAAAAAAAAT
>LPNX010703220.1:0-88708 GCA_001517045.1 Pseudotsuga menziesii | reverse complement strand
TTTTTCTTTTTCCACGAAATAGGTTTAAAGAATAACTTCTCCGCATACTTTGATATTAAAATAAAATTAATAAAAAAATTTAACCTAGAAAACCCTAGTCTCCGCGGCCAACCTTAAACCTTTCTTACCCAGGTTCAGTATTTATCAATGATTCTCAATCTCTCCACCTTCGACATTGTCCTGATGATGGATCCTGATATGGATCCGAAACGTCGACTTGGTCATTTCGATACTGTGGTTTCTCCGACATCAACATCAAAAACTAACCACCACAGAAATTTAGCAACAGAAATTACTGATATATTCCCCTCCATTTTCAGATCTCAAAATTTTGATCTTTTTCCCTGATGCAATCTCAATTAGAGCTTTCAATTCAATGATTTTTTCTAAGACATCTGATTTTTTTCTTGATGAAGGCCCATGTATATCTAGAAAATTCATCTATAAAAGTAATAACATACCAAGATCCATTCAAGGATGTGATGGGCATTGGTCCACTGATATCATAATGAATCAGCCCCAAAATTTTTGATGCTCGGCTTGCCTTCCCCTGATCAAACTTATGCTTAGTATGCTTTCCCAAAATACAGCCTTTGCAAATTCTGGTGGTAGCTTTGATGAATGAGAGGCTTTCAACCATGGATTTTTTCTGTAATTGATGTAAGTAATTGAATTTTAGGTGGCCAAAATTCTTATTCCAAATCCTACTAACCTCATTTCCATGAGTTAGCAGAGATGTGGGCTTTGCATCCTCCACAAAATGGGAAAACTCATAGGATTTTGCATGATGATTTGTAGATCCTTTTGCCACAAGTTTCCCGGATGCAAGTTAAGTAACTTGTACATCATCAAGGATGAATGATACTCTCTTGGGTACTCCAATGTGGGTCATTTGATAGACACTTTGGAGGTTTGATGCAAAAGATGGTACATACAGAACATTGGAAAAATAACCGTGCTCAAGATTTACAGTACCTTGTCCTTTTGAGATGATGGTAGAGTCATCTCCCATGTGGATGGGAATGCTCTTGCTGGTGTCGAGAGAAGATAAAGAGTATTTGTTGGCCATCATGTGGTTCGAAGCTCCAGAATATATGAGTAGATCCATGGACTTCAAAGTGCTTTCCATGAGGGCATGACCTCTTTCATGCTGGTATTCTTGATCTTGATTTTCTTTCCTCCAAAAGCTTTCTGAAAGATTTATGTTATTTCTCTCAAGGAGAGAAGTAGCTTCATCAAGATTCTTTTTCATGTAGGCATGTTCAGGGTGGAAGCCCTTCCCGCATTATGAACACTTGACTTTTTCCTTCCCATGGTGGCCTTTGCTTTTGTTCTTCTTTGAGCCAAAAGGATCTTCTTGCTGCTGGTTTTGAACTTTTGGCTTAGGAGATTTGAATTTGGTTTTTGGGTTCTTCTACTACTATCCTTTTCCCTTTGAATTGTTGGGTCCCAAAGCAAAGAGGGATTGATCACGGGAGGATTTGATGATCCCCATCTAGAGAATCTTATCATGCTCGCTCATTAGGGACTCAATGAAGGCATTGAGTAAAATTAGAATTAAAAACTAAATTAAAATGAAATTAACTAAATTAAATTGAAATTAAATAAAAATTTCCCTATTTTTAGGCATTTAAAATGTAATTAAAAAAAAAATTTCCTTAGGTCTAGACACATTAATAGGAATTTAAAATAATATTTGTTATTAATGATAATATAACTTATAAGAAACTCATTCCTAGGGTATGTTTATTAGTTATAATCAAAATAAAAAAGGTAAGATTATAATTAATAAATTAAAATAAAATGTAATTAAATATAAATTTCCCTAATAATAGGCATTTAAATTGAAATAATTTTTTTTCCTTAAGTCTAGACAAATTAATAGCCATTAAAATAAAATTTGTTATTAATAATAATTAAAACTTTTGACATTCTGATATATAAATTTTTATTAACGTTTTTAAAAATATTTATTTATTAAAAATTTCTCTTTTTCTCCAAAATTTTTTAATAGAAGCCATTGTTGAAAATTTTTAATAATATAAACTTTTTCTTTTTCCATGAAATAGGTTTAAAGAATAACTTCTCCGCATACTTTGATATTAAAATAAAATTAATAAAAAAATTTAACCTAGAAAACCCTAGTCTCCGCGGCCGACCTTAAACCTTTTCTACCCAGGTTCAGTATTTATCAATGATTCTCAATCTCTCCACCTTCGACATTGTCCTGATGATGGATCCTGATATGGATCCGAAACGTCGACTTGGTCATTTCGATACTGTGGTTTATCCGACATCAAAATAAAAAATATCAGTAATTATTTGCTGCATATATGTTCCAAAAGTGGTATTCAGATCCAACATTCAGTCCCCTACACTCCCCAGCAGAATGGTGTAGCAGAGAGAAATAATCGGTCTCTCAGGGAGATGACCAATTGCATGTTGGAAGCCAAAAAGTTGGCTGAAAATTTGTGGGTTGAGGCCATTAATGATGTTGTATATAGTCAGAACAAATTTCCTCACTCATCCATGAAATCGAAGACCCCTTTTAAATTCTACTTCAGACACAAGCCGGATGTGTTGAATCTCAGAGTGTTTGGGTCCACTGCATGAGCCCGAACTCCGCATGATAAGAGGAAAGCTTTGCAACCACAAAGTGTTGAATGTTTGTTTATTGGATATGTTGATGAATCTAAAGGTTTCAAGCTGTGGATATCTGAAAAAAAACAAATCATCATTGAAATAAGTGTCTAGTTCGATGAGCCTCTTCAAGAGGTAGAACTAGTGAAAGAGAAAACTGTTGAATTTCCTTCCTATTCTACTGAATATTTGGATGATGAAATTGGGGGTGTTGACTCTAATTTGGAACCTATGATTTATTATATCAGTGACCAGAAAGCATCAATTTAAAGTTCATAACCTGAAGTGAAAACACATCTCCCAACTTGGGCCAGACAAACACTTTCTTCTGCCGGTGACAACATTGGAAATCCTGATGATCCAAGAAGAACCAGGTCTGATTTCCAAAGAGAAGGTATTGCACTCTCTTGTAATGAATATTTGATGTAAGAAAATTTTTATTTAATGATAATTTTATATCCAAAATATTACTACCATGCTCGGAAAGATCTGAGATGGCAAGCTGCCATGGACGAAGAGATGGATTCTCTTCAAAAGAATGCTACTTGGGAGCTGGGTTGTCTTCCTCTGGGGAGGAAATTAGTTCAATGAAAGTGGGTGTTTCAGAAAAATTTTGATTCTGATGGAAGCACCTACAAATATAAGGCAAGTCTGGTAGAAAAAGGGTTCTCCCAGGTCCAACGTGTGGACTATCATGAGACCTTTGCACCGGTTGCAAAAATGGACTCCATCCACCTATTTTTGGCAATTGCGCATCCAAGCACTAGGAAGTGCATCATATGGATGTTAAGTCTGCATTTATACATGGATATCTTCATGAGGAGACATACATGAATCATCCCTAGGGATACATTTCATATTCATCTTTGGTTTGCAAATTAAAGAAGTCACTATACAGGTTAAAACAGGCCCCAAGAGAGTGGTATTCCAAGATGGATGCCTTCCTTCTCTCGCAAAACTTCCAAAGGTGTAAATAAGATCCAAATGGGCATCTACAGAAGTATGAAGGTAATTTTCTTATCACTGTTTTATATGTTGATGATATTTTGATTACATGTAGCATTGTATATTCCATTTCAGTCATAAAAACTGCCCTTCATGATGCATTTGAGATGAGTGATTTGGGGCTCTTGAAGCAATTTCTAGGGCTTGAAATTGAAAAACATTATGATGGGATAATGGTCACTTATTCCAAATACATATCATACCTTTTAGTTAATTTTTGCATGGTTGAATGTAAGGCTGCTCCATTTCCTTTCCTTTCAGGGATCAGCCTTGAAGAAGGAAAAAGCACTCCACCCATGGATTGCACAATCTACCACCAAATGATTGGTATCTTGATTTACTTGACTCATTCTCGGCTTGATATATGTTATGTTGTGAATTATAAATCAAGATACATGCAGCAGCCTCATGATATTCATTGGAAGGCAGCCAAGAGGATCCTTCAGTATATGCAGGGCACCAGGATCTATGGCATTCACTATGCTGCAGACTCTGAGCTAGAGTTGGTTGGTTACACATATTCAGATTGGGCAGGATATTCTATTGATTAGAAGTCTACTTATAGCTATGTATTCATGTTTGGTGGTGGCCCCATTTGTTGTTCTAGCAAAAAGTAGGCTACCATTGCATTTTCTTTAGCAGAGGCCGAGTACCAAGGAGCGGTGAATGCTTGCATCCAAGCTGTTTGGTTGCAAGGCATTCTTTAAAAGTTTGATTTTGGTAGTACTTTGTCCAATGTCCTCTTTTGTGGCAATCAAAGTGCTATTAAGATCTCCACATATCCAGTTACCAGGAAGAGGGCCAAGCATGTAGAGATACACATGCACTATAACAGGGAATTGGTGCATGACAAGACCATCATTCTGCAATATTGCCCTACTGATGAGAATATTGCAGACATATTCACCAAGACCTTTTCAAAGAAGAAGTTCACTTACCTCCGTTCACTGTTGGGGGTGATTTCATCAGGGTGATCAGATTACTTCTCCAGTGTTCAGCTTGAGGGCGGGAGTTCCCACTGGGTTTTCTTTCTTTCCTCGCTTAGATTTATTTTTTAGCATTTTTTGAGTTACATTGTTGTACAGGGTGACCTATGGCCTTTTTTGTTGGGGCCCTAGCATTTCATGCATTTTTTTTACTCCTCCTGAGTATAGCTTAAGGGGGGGTGTTGGAGTCATTTACCCAACATGCACTCTTATTTGCTCAATTTTTTCCTATTTACCCACTATCCTAAGTTTAATTGACTTACTTCGAATCATATGAGAAAACTATGACATCAGCATGAGTTCACCCATGACCTCCTTCCATCAAGGATGCCAACTAAGCCTTCTCCTTCATTCCGGGAGGCTAACTGGGCTTCCTCCTTCAAACATGGAGCATTTCTGGGGTGCTCTGAGTGTCATAAATGCACCTAATTGCTAACTGATTGTTACAATCAGTTAAGATGAGTTGTGAAGGTGCCTCCATTCATTATTTGATTATACATAACTGCTACTAATATTGCAGCACCATTATGCCATTTTCATGCTTAATTGTCTCAAATCTCTTATGACATTGTGTTTTAGTCCCTAGATTACTATGATAGATTAATAACATTAAGGGGTTTCAAATTTTTAATCAAAATTTAAACTCTTCATAAATATAGTGCAAAAGATTTACAATTAAATATAGGTCAAAACTCTAGATTAAGCTAATGTGGTTATCTATTATATGAATGCTTTGTAAAAAAAAATCATAACTAAGGGAATCGATAATTAGGTTGGGATCATACTTGCATTAGATAGAGTCGATCTCGGTTTACTGCTACTATACCCATAGGTATAATTACATACCCCACAGGTCATACACAAAAATACAAGAGTTGAACCAATGGCATCGGAAAAAGTTCCTTAACATGCACTAAATCACCAACTAATCTACACCCAAAACAAAAATATTACAAAATTATATTTTATTTTAATTGAGGATGCATTCTTTTTCTCTGTAAAAAAATACTAATATCACCATTCTATATAAGTTGTTTTCTTTATAATCATAATATAATAAAATAGTTATTAATATTTTTATGATATTCTTTATAATATTAATACAATAAACTAGTTATTATTAATGGAAAAGATTTTCGGAGAATCCGCAGTAGCTATTTTTGAATGTCGACGTTTCAATTCCGAATCAGGAACCATCATCAAGACAAAAAGTCATAGAGATGAGCTGCAGTTTTGGAGTATTCTTCGAAAAAAAATTCCTTTAATCTACCTCACCGCAGAAACTTATGAACTGAAATAGTTATTATTATTTTTATGAGTATCGTCATTTTCAAAACTACAAATTTTATTTTTGTTGAAGTAAGTAGTTTCCAAATTCGTATGTTCCTTTCACTACAAAATTTAATGGGAAATTTACTTTATAATTTTAAATGTAATATATCCTTATTTTGCAATTTTTAATAATTTTTTTTCCCATAGAAAAAAAATCTTGTATTATATTGATCGATAAAAAAATGTTTACATAGATGTATGTTCTGTATACTTTTGCATAGTAGCTTTACAAAAATCTGAGTTCCATAAAGAGATTTAATGTCTTTGCCGATTTGTCATCCAAAAAAATATGTGTTGTTCTTCATAGAAATTTTTTTTTGTACATAGAAAAACTGAAGGAGTCATAAGAGTCTTCAAAAAACTGTAACAGGCTGTGTATTATGATTATCTTTAGTGCCCAATGTTCGCAGCCTCCATGTCTGGTGCAAACAGAGTGTCCGAGTCTTCAAAATTGTGAGCTCGATAAAATATTCAAAAAATTACAAGTTGTGAGCTATCAAGTAAAACTAGCATATATGTGTCTGGTTATATATTTTCCTCCCTTTATTGTATATCAATGAAGGGTCTGTGATAGAACTCATATACCTCCACGTATCTAGTTTCCAAAAGTTTACAAATTTCATGTTCCATGGCTAGCCCTGATTTGGATAGGCGGTATGCATCGGTATTCCTTTCCTTGTAAACATGACGGCATGTGATAAAGTTAAAATTTGTCATAAGACTGTTAACTTCCTCAAAGAGAGAAAGGAGAGAAATGTTTCTACATCTTTGAACTTTGTTTACCCAGTTGATGATTACTAAAGAGTCTCCAAAGATCTGAATCCTTCTACAATATTTTTCTATAGCAAAGCAGAGGAGCAGTTTTAGAGTCAAAAGTTCTGCAAAAGTATTTTTCCCATTCCCTAAGCCCAATTGAATCTAAGAGTGGTGGTTTTGATTGAGTAAAAAAGTAGCACCGCCCCCACTTTCATTGTCTTAAGAAGCCCCATCAAAAAATCCCATGGTTGTCAGTCATCTCTTATATGATGATCCTTGGAGTCGGAGTGTCTTTTGTTTGTGGGAAGAAAGAGAGGATGTCGAGATGCTATTTAGCTACAAATTCGGGAGATGAAGCTTTTTCTTCAAAGGTGGAAGCATTTCGAGCTAGCCAAATTCCTCAGATGTGGAGAAGAGGGAGAGCTTTTAATTATGCTAGCAGAGGGGAGGAGGACCAAGATTTCCAAGCTTCTTCCACTGAGGGACCTGCCCAGGAAAATCTAAGGTTTAAAAGAGCTTGTGAGTGCGACCAAACCTGTGAGGAGAAGGTACAGGTAAGGAAAAGGTGGTTTATACTTTCTTCATTATCTTTGTTTTACAATTTTTAATAATTAAAATTGACAACTCTATGTTACTTAATAAAATATAAAATAATCCATCTGAATATAAAAGAAATTCACCTTTTTTTCCACAAGCTATAATGTATTATTTATATTGGAAAATGTTGTAGTTGAATTGAATAAAAAAAATTTAAGATTTATATTTTTTTAAGTGTAAAAATTTTGGTAAATTTTTATAACTTTTAAATTTAGAACTATAAAATGTCTAACAATATTTTTTTTAATATTCAAATCTATAAGGATTTAATATATATTTTTGACAATTTTGACAATGTTTAGAGTAAATTTTGTTCATTTTGTGGAATTTGGGTAAATAATTTTAGAAAAAAAAATGGAAATTGACGAATCTTTTTTTGGAAAATAAAACATGTAAAATTAATTAATAGTCTAAATTTTGCCCCTAAATTTTTATTTTGAATTGATCAAATTTGTGATATAAAAAATAATATATATTATTGTGCCTAAAAAAAACATATCTAATTATCGACTCTACTACTACTATGAGCTTCCCTACTCTACTCACATAGGCTTGTAAAGGTGTATCTCCTCACATGTTGTTTAAAAAATAATACTATATAACAAAGCATAAAAAGAAAGCTAGAAAGGAATTACTAGAATCATCACATATAAAGAGATTCTTCTTGATTTTTCTCCTATGGTTCAACTCCATTCATGCCCAAGTGCTCCTAAGTCATAAGGTTGGCTACAATAAGAGACTCTACATCATACTCTAGTTCCAGGTCTTGAGGGCATGTTATGGACCTTATGCTCACTAAATACAAGGGAGGTCATTGAAGGAGGGGCCATCAAAGGAGATATAAATTATGTGTGCCGTCCGTACTCTAGTGCTATTCCATCCTGGCTGTCTAAAGAGAAGGTTATCTGTAGGCATTGAGTTACGGGAGTTCTAGTGAGGTTTCTACAAGGTGTAAGGTAAGGGCTAATGACCCAGCCCAATGCCCATTGCCATTGTATTTCCAAATTCCATCCCACGATCCCATTAGCAGCTTTTAAGGTATACCGGTGACTAGAAACATGCCAGCTATGATTCCAGGTCTAGGGCTGAAGATCTAGTTGTACTCAGTATCCCATAAACCGGGGGCTTCTAAGGTCTAATGAACCGATTCAAATTCCATAAGCTGCTTGCTGTGAAGGTAAGTTCTGTAGATCCTCCTTCCTAACAAGGCTAGCTACGTGATTCCTGGCTGGGAGCTCCATCCAGGTCTCTAAGTTCAGTAAGTGAAAGAGTAAGGGGCAAAGGAGTGTGGTAATAGCATGCATGTGCTCCTGGCTTCTTGGGTCTTCCTGGCTGGTGGTTCCGCTCCTCCCTCCCTCTGTCCCACCATGTCATCCCTAATCGGGGGTATCAAAAGTAAGGCAGGCAACAAGGAGTATTCGGGGAATTTACAATCCCACCATCCATAATAAGTAACTACTCAATCCATGAAAGTGGGGGACATAATCCTACCAATTAGATTTGGTAAATATTTTACCTGCTCACATAGCTCCAACAGTTAGTTTTCCATGTTGAACCCTCACAAAGGTATCAACCTATTGCTACCATTCTCAAACTTCTAGAATATTTAGTGCAATGTCCATCAATCACTTAACCTTGAATCCATTCTCTTATTGAAAATGAGTGATGAATTAATCCTTTCATTTATTCCACCTTATAGTTGTAACATCCCAAACTGATATAATAGGAAAGCAAACCCCGAACTTTGCATGCATGCAATTGAATACAAATATGTGCCCTAGAAAAATACGGAGATGCTATAAAATAAGACAAATCAATGCATGTACATACCCGTATATAGCTCAAATAAATAAGCTGCTGCTGAGAGCCAGGATGATGTGCTTGCTTTGTCTCTGACCACAATATGAAATGCTTTGGATTTCATCATTGTATATTAACCGCTATATTTTTGAAAAAAAATAACAAAAGTAAAAATAGCTTTCTCTCTTTTCCGGCAGTGACCAATAAAAATATCCTTTCCATCCATTAGTTTCATACAGCAAAAAAAACTACCCACCTGTTCTTTGTGCATGTAGAATATCACGCTGCCAGAAAGTTGATAAACAAAGAGAATATTGATGCTCAAATAATTATATAGTTTTTATTCCTGCAGGAAGGGCCGCCGTGGAATTTACAGGGATTTATTTTCTAACTTCCCGTCAATGAATTCGATATATGATGAAATGTAAATAGACGTAGTGTGTTTGAGTTCAATGAAGGATTAAGAATCATAAAGTTGTTGATATTATTCCATGTTTAATAATTTCCCAAAAACCTAAGATGGGAAGAAGCCAATGCCCATCCTTTTTGGGTTTGTTTGTTAATATGATACCATATGAGATTTCTAAGTTTCTTTGTTAATATGATACCATATGACATTTCATTCTTTATTTTTGGGTTTGGTTGTCACTTAAAATTTTAAAATTTTAAAGTTTGAATTGTTTAAATTATTATTTTTATTATAAAAATAGTTTGGTTTTATTTTATTTGTTTAATATAATTTAAATTAATAAAAGGTATATCATTTTTAGAGCAATATAATATAAATATCGGTTACAATTTGATTTAAAAAATGAATTTATTATCTAATATATTTTTTATTTTATTTTATTAAGATTATGTCATGCAATATTAATATCTAAAATATCATTAATTTAAAATGATTTTTAATGAAAAAATCATAATATTAATATCTAACCTGTCCTCAAAAAAATGAAAAATGAAGCATCTCATTTCCCACCTTGGAGCTGAGGAATTGGTCCATATATCTTCCGTCTAATGAACGAAACAAATCTACAGAGGGATCAAATCTCTTCTGAGCCATTGCACGCAAGGAGCTATTCTATGAGAGTTTTGCACCTCGGGAGATTTGATCCCTCTCGAGGCTTGATAGAGACTGTGATTTGGATCTTGGATGGTCTAAAATCACTTTCTTTTTATTGCACCAAGAGTAGTAAGGTGCTTACAACCCAGTATGGAGGAGATGTTGTAACATTTAGCATTTTGTAACATTATGTAGCATGTCGTTCCCATTAAAAATGAAATAAAAATGCAAATGATTTTAGCTTAAACAAAAAATTATATTATATTGATTTGATCTTAAACCTAGATATATCAAGAACCTAGAGGGATCAAATAGCTTGAATTGTATTTTTTTTCTTAATGTGTAAAAAAATTGAAGATAAAAATAATTTACACCTCAAAAAAAACCCACATCCTTCTCAATGCTTAATAGATCTGGGTTTAAGATGGATCTATGCTTATACATAGTCTTTTTGCTTGTTTCAACTCAAATATCAACCTCTACTATTCAGCCCTTATGGAATTCAAAAGACCTTACCTAAGCCCCTAGAAATAAACCCCAAGTCAACAACCCCCAACTATTTTCACTGATATGACAAACCTTAACTATGTTATACATAGCTAATATGAGTTAAATATACAAATCAAATATATAAATAAATTATGTAATATGAGTTAAATATACAAATGAAATATATAAAAACAATTATGTTATGATAATTTGGACATAAAATCATTAATATTAATTCCATTAAAATAAGGAAAGATCATTTCACATCGACCCAATGATGTTCAACTACTCATAAGTTACCTTTCCAAGATGTTGCATGAGTTTCCAACTACTCATAAGTTACCTTTCCAAGATGTTGCATGAGTTTCCCCTCGGGGAGTTGCAAGGATTCTTACACTATTGTTGCTCGTACGATATACTTCCACTAACTACTAGCTAAGTCCTCAATGCCTTTCACCAGATTGAACATAAAGGCCTATGTGCGGTGGGCATCTCATAATAATAATGAAACTTTGTTGGATAAGAGGGCGAGGCATGAATTTTCAAGGACCCCACACTAACAAAGAGCTTTTCAAGATGATAATAATGAAACTTTGTTGGATACGAGGGCGAGGCATGAATTTTCAAGGGCCCCACATTAACAAAGTACTTTTCAAGAGGCTATGCCTAAGATGTGCTCAATATGAAACATCCTCCTTATCTATTACAATAGGTTTTCAATTTTCACATAGGTTGAATTGGTTTCGTTAACTAAATGTTTAAAAGGAGATATATGAAGGCTTGATTATATGGAGAAATTTTAGAAAACGGTTTCCCTTTGGCCTAAGGTGAATGAAATAACCATGAGGAGTCTTCACAACAAGTTTGTGCGAGCACATGACATGTAGATAACTAAGCTATGACTCCCATGACTCTAGGGACACCTTTACCACCAAACTCAAGAGAGACCATATGGCGCCTTCTCTAACATCCTCCTCTTGGGATAAAGTACCAGCATCAACCAGGAAAGTAGTACTACAGGCTACCTGTTGCTAAAGGTGGTTGTAAATGAGGCATATACCCATCACAGGTGCATCGTAAGTAAAGCATCGCCATGAATGAATCCATAGCTCCGTTCAGTCATTATCGCACTACAGCTCCAGCTAAGCACAGCTCCGCAGAGTTAGTCTATTAAGGCTAATTTACATAGGGAGCTAAAGCAAGACCTTAAGACCAGGGACTAATACATGGGCATTACTCTCTAACACCATCTTCAGGATTGGATCATGGTTCCACTATGGAGTTTCTCCATCAAAGCTTTCATCTAAATGTCTTTCTAAGGGTATTCTTTGATACTCTAAAAGGCTAGAAGAAATGGAGATTGAATCCTAAACTATCACTTTCAATCCCAAGAAAACTTCAAGTAATAGAATAAAGTGATGCTTTACTTTGAGTTCAAATACTTTATAAGTCAAAATAATGCATTAAATATCTTTGAGAAGGAAATTATTACATAGAACATAGGTGATCCAACTCTTTGGACTACCGAATTGATGTATGAGGCCTTTTTCATGCTTAACTTATTAGGACATTGTAATGATTGTCAATAGGATCTCAACTATGTGCCACATGCCAATAAAAGCCATGCCATTTTTATGATTATTTACATACACATATTCTAACATTACACTATTTTATGCATTACTCTCTAGCTTGTAAAAAAACATATTCAAGTAAATGTATTTGATTCATATGCATAAATTATGTTCAAATCCACATAACCCATATTATTTTTTTAGTACATAATTTATTTTACAACCTTCTTTGCATCATTAGGGGTTATTGTTAGTTTACATTTTTTCCCTTTTTGGTGATGATATAGTAGCTTTGTTTTCTTTCACTAAGGGAGGGACATTTAGAGGAGATAGAAGTTACAAGCATAGTTGAGATAAATATGAAGGAAAGGAAAGGTAAACATGATCCTATAAATCGCCTTTTTCCAAATAGTTAATCTTTTCATAAAGATTCATTTTTTTTTACGTAGAATGTTCATAAATACATCAACCTCTTACTCCCATTGTTAACTTTTAGAATATGTATTTCAGTGTCTTATTGAATCTCAATAATGAATTCATCCCTCCATTTATTCCACCTTATGTTTCAATTCATAATATTACAATGTGCTTCTTATGTGACATTGCTACAACATTTCAATCCCCATTTCAGGTTCTCTAGCTCACATTAGTATATAATACCCAATTATACGATGGCACTGCACCATTACAACCTTAATAATCAATGAAGAGAGAAGACAATAAATCTTTCAAAACAATGTGTAATGCAATAACATTTTTGTGGTCAAGAGAGAGAAAAATTAGGCTTCTAATCTAACTTAAAACATGATTTCCTTACCCAAAATTGAACACACTCTAATCTACACAAATTCTACATCCTAAATTAGAGTGTGTTTAATTGGAAATATTTTTTTATTCCTCATATTCTTCTAGTTAAATGGTTTCAATTGTGAGTTATCCATACATAGCTACATGTTATCACCGACATTCTTCATGTTATCCATTTATCAATTATCAGTTATTTTTTATATTCTTTTTCATTTTATCTCACATTCTTCTAGTTATCTTCCATGAACTGTTGGTTATCCATTCATCAGCTATGAGTTATCCATGCATTGCTACCATTTATCCATTCATTAGCTAATTACCAATTATATTTTATATTCCTTTTTTTATTACGTCGATAGATGTTTTTATTTGAGATTTGGTGTGGACTACAGCCTGTGTTTTTTCATCTACAAATGAGGATGAGACAAGTGTACTATCAAAATTGATTCTATGGTGGTCCTTCAAAATTTGAAATAAACAATTACAAAAATATATATATATAAAACAACTAGTAACTAGTTGATGATTGGATAACTGGTAGCAATGCATGGATCAATAGTTCAAAATTCGAAATAAACAATTATAAAAAAAATGAATATACAAAAACTAGTAGCTGGCTGATAAATGGATAATTGATAGCAATGCATGGATAAATCATATCTAATAAATGAATAACCAACAGTTCATGGCAGATAGCTAGAAGAATGTGAGATAAAAAGAAAAAAATATAAAATAACTGATAGTTGATAAATTGATAACAGGGAGAATGTCGATGATAACATGTAGTTAGGCATGGATAACTCACACTTTAACCTGTTTAATTAGAAGAAAAAATTATTTTTAAACTGTCTTCCATTCCATAACTATCTCTCAACCATTTGATCCATATCGATGTGATCCACCCACAAACTATGTTGGTGTGTTAGTAACTGTTTATTTCGAATTTGAAATGACTGCCATAAAATCAATCTCGATAGTACACTTATCTCATCCTCGTCCATAGATGAAAAAGCATAAATCGTAATCCACCCCAAATATCAAATAAAACCATCCATCGACATAATTATATTATATATTATAACTAGTTTATATTTTATATAATAATAATTATAAATACAATATAATTTTAAAAACTAATATATACTGTTATTTTTAAAAACTGAAATAAAATAAATAAATAATAAATGTTTATCTTAAATTTGGAAAGATCATTTCACATCAACCCAAAAATGTTCGACTTTTATATCCCATAACTACTCAAATCACCTTTCCAAGTTGTTGTATACTCGAATGAGCTTGCACGGATTCTTATACATCCACCAACTACTAGTTGTGATTGTGTCCTCAAATGTCTTTCAACAATTGAATAGTAAGGCCTATGTATGGTGTTTCATCTAATAAAATAATGAAACAAAAACTTTGTTGGATATGAGGGTGAAGCATGTAATTTTCCAAGGGCCAAAAAAAAATGGCCTATGTTCAATGGTCATCTAAGAATAATAATCAAAATTTGTTGGATATGAAAATCAAACTTTGTTGCATATGAGGGTGTGGGATGTAATTTTCCAAGGACCCCCACAAGGCCTTTGTACGGTGGCCATATGAAATTTTGTTGGATACGAGGGAGAGGCATATAATTTTCCCAGTTTCTCCATAACCAAATTGCTTTTCAAGAGTCCATCCCTATGATGTGATCAATGCATTGAATTCTCCTTATCTATTATAATTAGTTTTACATTGAGAATAGGTGTTCCACATAGGTTGATTTGAGTTCGTTGGGAGATACATGGAGGTTTAATTTTAATCCAATATAGGTAGGGATACACTAAAGACTTAGAATCCTCTCATTTCAATAGGAAGACTATTGCCATGTAAAAATGATAAAAACTTACAAACCCTTCCATCTTCAACATAAAGACGCGTGGGGCTCAACTTTCCTTCATTAATATAACAAATGTTTAAATATGATGTTACAAAACCTTTTTAGAAAATTAAAATCACACATTGGAAGAAAAATACTGTACTTTTAGCTCCACCAATTTAAATATGAGTTACGTAAGGTGTTCTCCACCAGGGGTGATCCAAGGAATTTGGAAGAGAGGAAGATCCTTTGGAATCTCATAATTTTTAAAATATGTTGTTGTAATTCCATAAGGGCATTAATGAAGAAATTATGTGTCTTATCATAGTTGATAGATGTACCTAAGGCATGCATGAAGGTTTGTGGGATTTTCTTGAAAGCCCTCGCTTCTCGAATCGATGAGGTTCCAATGAGAATTGTATCGTCAACAAATTGAAGGTACAAATGGGTAAGATTGCAATGAATATTTATCCTAGATGTTTTATGATTTCTTATCACGGCTTGGATCGTCCTTCCCATACCTTCTACAATTAAAATGAAAAGGAAAGGTGATAGAGGGTCAACCTGCCTGATATCTCAAGAACAAGAGAAGGTTAGAGTAGGCGATATATTGATCAAGATGGAGAAAAAATGTTGAGGAAGTGAGGGAGATAATCTAATCCACCCATTCTTGATAGAAACCAAAGGCGTTGGGAGCTTGTCTCATGTCTCATGTATTTCCAACTTATCTTGTCAAAGGATTTTGACATGTCAAGTTTAATTAGTATTCCTACTTACTTTTGGGTTTTCAAGGAGTGAATTACTTAATGGGATAGAATGCTTCCATATAAAATTCATCTTTCCTCAATGTCTCCGATTTTCTCTTCAGTTATTAAATTCGGGAGCATGGGTTTGAGCATGTTTTCTATTACTTTGGTAATGATGTTGTAGATAATGCTACAATGAGAGATTGGTTACAACTGACTAAGGTTGATAACCCCTTCCTTCTTAGATATTAATGCAAGGAATGTGGCATTCAGGGATTGATGAATATGTTTCCTCTTTCAAGAGGCCTATACAAATGCACATGCATCATTCTTGATCAACAACCATAAAGTTGAAAAAAATCAATGGTAAAGCCATCTAGTCCTGGGGATTTTCATACTGCCATGTATTTAACTACTAAATTGATTTCTTTAAGGGTGATAGGTTTGAGAAGATTACGATTTTGATCTAGGGTGACCAAGCAAGAATGTTTTGAGTAATTTATACTATAGAAGTAGATTTGTCCCTACTGGTTTCTATGAGAAGTTCTTTGTAGAAGTTGACAAACTATTGTTCAATGTCAAGTTCATTGGACTAAAAGTTTCCCCTTACACTGATTGAAGATTGATGATCTTGTTTTGGTTTCTCCTCTACAACATTTCTTTATGAAAGAACTTCATCTTTTTTTCCTATCATTCAACTAGAGGGGTCTTGATTTTTTGCACAAGAATATCTCTTCTTATGCTAATATTTGATTTATTTGGGCTTGGAGAGCTTGTTCTTTCCTTGTTTCTTGTTCAGTTCTTCCATGATCAATGATACTTTAATTTAGCTCCTACATTAACTCTATCATTTTTCTTATCTTTGAAGATATTTCCAAACACTTCTTTCTTCCACTTATTTAGTTTATTTTTGATATTTTTTAATCTTTGTTGAAATCTATACATGGAGGGGCATGTACCATGGTCTACTTCCTACCACCAATGGTCAATGTATTGCTTGAATTTTCCATCATGTATCTAGAATGATTCAAACATGAAGGGTTTGGGTTTGGTGATAGTGTTAGGATCCAAATCCAACTTGATAGGCATGTGGTCTAATCCAACTGTTAGTAGAATAGTAGATGAGATCGTTCTACCATGTTGTAATAAATATTCGTATACTAAGAATTTGTCAAGGCATGAAGCAATTTGGCAGTCACCTCCCTACTTGTCATTCCAAGTGAATATTCCATTGATCATTTCCAAGTTGACCAATATAATTTCCTCCATTACTTTGTTGAAGGAAATGATATCTCCCACCAATCTCCTTATCCTGCCTTTTTTCTCATCTGGGATGGTGATCATGTTGAAATCACCTCCTATGATCCAGTGAATTTTCTCTAAGTTCTATCCAATTTTTTTTAAATAATCTAGGAGATATAGCTTCTAGGCTATAAGATGGGGTTTGTATATGTTGGTGATGAATCCTTCTTTGTTGGATCTAGTTATATAGAAATGGATTGTAATGGTCTTGTTGGTGGAAGTGAAATTTTCTGGAGCTACTGACCGAGGTTCTCACATAATGGATATCCCTCCAGAGGCTCCTTGTGCATTTATGAATTTACTTTGGAATCCTTCCCAACAAAAAATTGTGATTCTATTGAATGTTTCGTAAATACATTTTCTTTCTTGCATCAATAAACTTGTTGGTTTATCAGTTTGAATCTTGTTTCTCAAAACCCTTTACTTTGAGTCTGCATTTAAACCTCTTATGTTCCATGAGATGATATTCATTGATAATTAATTGGTGGATTGGTATGTGTCATTTATGGGGGCATACTACCCTTATTTGATGAGCTTATTGTTGGCACACTTAAGTCGACAGGGGTTCACTCCATATATATGTCGACACCCTTCGACGCAAGCTCCCTAAACACTGGCCTGGATAGGTTTTACCCTATCCAGCAACACCTATGAAGAAGATGCATTCTCACCCGATATGTCTGAGGGAGGATTGCAGGAACCATGTTTTTGTAGAAGGAGGAGGACTTGCGCACTACGTCTTATTCTATCACATTATTGCTTAGAGGTTTACAGACATCATTCATGAAATCTATGTATCATCACTCTTAGTAAATTCAATTATCACAGCAACATAGCTCAAATAAAAAAGATATCAACATATATGAACCCAATCGATACAACAAGACATCGCATCATTCAGACATGGAAAAACATAGATTGTGCCATAATAGATGCAAAATAAGACAGGAATTTTATTATCAATGTCCTCTTTATATTATATACAAAACATCTTACAATAAACCAATATTCTTGGTCAAAATCCTCATACCAGAGAATGTATTCGCAGATCACTTATCACATCATACTCCTTGTCTTCATTTATAGAACAATTGATGTTATCCTATGTTATTTAATTAATTTGCTTCTAACTCTATATATAGGCTTATTCCTTTACAAAAGTGGTCCACATGGGCTGACTTTATAACTAATTTGGAGAAAAACTTCTAACTAATGTGTCTAAACCGACCACACTTTTCAGTATCTTCCTTCCATATAGTTGAGTCTTTTGCTTTTCGATGTCTTCTTTATCACACCTTGTGCATTTGATCCCCTTGCAAACACGACCCCAACAAAAAACTTGTGGCTTGTCCTTGAGCCACCTCAGCTGGACATAGATAATGCATTAAATTCGTCCTTCAAATTTTCATGCTCCGTTTGTAGTTGTTCAACCGCATCCTTGATATTTACATTGAGTTTGGTGCACTCCTCCATCTCTTGCTCAGTCGAGTGCTTTTCATATACCTGTACCACCTTGGGTCGTGCATCCTTGGTGTTTTCCAGTCCCTCAATAGCTTTGAGCACGATATCCTCTGTGGTCTCTTGGAATTCATCTAAATGATTTGTCCTTCGTTAGTATCATTCCTGTGCCTTGTTGAAGTGTTGCTGCAACACTTTCATCTCAGTCACCCTAGTCACCTACACAATTGGGGGCATCATCTTGATCGATCCCCTCGATGTCGTCATTGGTGCTTCTGCCTCGCTAAGTTTTGCACCCAACTTTTGCAATTTTCCATCCTTGACCATGCTCATCCAAAATTGTGTTGTTTCCTTTGCCTTTGATTGTGCAGGTTTCTCCATCTCTTCTAGCTATGTTGTTTCTTCTTTTATTGTGCTCCTTCGCTCTTCTAGCCACTCGGGGGGGGTACTCGGTACTGTGTGTGCTTGCAATTCCTCGTTCTCCTTCTTCAAATCAATGACTATCTATCCTAGTTGCAACACTTTTTCCTCTGCAAACATCTTTGGTGTAATATCTGGGATTTCTTCGCATGCAATTGAGATTTCCTTCTCCAATCACTTCTTATCATCGAAATCCTTGGTTTTTTCAATGAAAACTTCTTCTTGTGCCTTCTTCATTCATTCTATATCTACTTCTGCTTTTACTACCCACTCTCTTGACTTGACCAATTGGTCATGCACTATCGCCTCACGGTCCTGTATCTCATGGATTGCTTCATTCTGGAGTCTTGCCACCATATACATTGGGAGCTCATTGATTTTAAGGTTGATTAAGTCAAATTTATTTAGGGTGGCGTCAACATATTCATCCCATGTCGTCAGTACATGCGACAGAATCTCGATCATCTGAACTTTCTTGTTGATGCTTATCTCAACGTCCCATTGCAGCAAGTTTGTCTGTGGCACCCTTTTCTCTAATACAAAATTCATTAGTGATTGCAACAACTCTTTTACCTGTTTAAAATACTCCATAGCATGCTTCTTTACTTACTCTTGACTCTCACTAGTCATTGTAGTAATTATGAACAGTATCCTACTCAAATATACACTTTGTCATCCCCTCTTCTTTCTACCTCTCTAGCTCTGAATCTATTGAAATCATAGATGATTCCTCCTATGACTCCTCATCAGAGTCCTTCACTTGCACTTTCTTAGTTGGAATGAATGGTGGTAATCTTGCTTCTATATCTGACATATCATCAATGTTGACCGAAACCTTTCATTCTACCAACCATTCGACAATAATGACATCTAGCTCCTCGTTTGTCAACTTGTACTGCGTTGCTAACCATTGGTGCTTTGTGTCATTCCTTTCCTAGATATGGATCGCATGTGAGCCAATTGTGAATCATGCCACCCTTCTATACTTGGTCACAGACTCATCTGTGAGGTGTAGGACATTCTGTGTTGCTTCCCGAAGTCCAACCAAATATAAATAGAATTGGACATTGCAATCTATTTGTCGCGCCTTATCTTTGACTTCCCATATATTTTGATATTGCGCTCCTCTGCATGCTCTGGCTACTTCGACGTCCATCCTTTGATAATATCGGGGT
Organism: Pseudotsuga menziesii; assembly: GCA_001517045.1. Lineage (NCBI taxonomy): Eukaryota > Viridiplantae > Streptophyta > Pinopsida > Pinales > Pinaceae > Pseudotsuga > Pseudotsuga menziesii. The sequence continues at coordinate 68,697 of LPNX010703220.1, read as the reverse complement.
TCCATCCAACCTACAAGCGCAATCAGTATCAATAGCCATGAATAAGCAAATGATATTCTTCCCTCCTATGCCAATACGACATCTTCCATCAGTTGGTTTAACAAAAACATTGACCAATTCATCTGAACTCCTTCCGCGCACTGCTCCACGCATGTGAAAACTCCTGACATGCACTGATTCGGTATTTTTTTACGCACTATTTTTATATCTAGCAGCTTCGTTGTGAATCGAACTGCCTTGTCATTGATATTTCTAATGATGTATGCTCTCTTGTCGTGAACTACATTGTATTTCTTCTTTAACTTAGAGGCCAACCTTTTATCATTGTTCTTTCCTCTGAAATACTGGGATGGATCAATGCCATCCTTGGGAAATTTGGTGATCTACAAGATCAGGTCGACCGTGATATGTAATTTCATATCCAACCATATCTAAACTCCATGGAATCCTTGCAGTTTCTTTTCCCTTTTATCTCTCTCTCTTTTTTTTTACTACGCGGCTTATCAGTCATGGTGCCACACCTGGCTATCCCGATAGGGATTTATCTGGATTCAATTTACTATCTTTGATAGTAATGCTCCATCTAATTGTTGCAATTGCATCACACCTCTGTCGATGATGAAATGAATCACGTAAGTTCCTAACGAATGCATTTGTAGATTACCAGGGCGCTTCATGAACTTGCTATCCTATAGGTGATCCAGGTCATGCCTAGGTGCATGCTGGGGAAAATAGTATACTACATCAGTCGAGCTATGTTATGGAAGAAGAATAAAAGAAGAACCAGCAAAGAAGGAAACATACTAGGTCGAAAAGAAACATACACATAGACAATATGCAAGAATTCAAACCAATTTATTACTTATTCTCCATGAAAGATGGAGAAATCAAATTGGTGTCTATATTACATGAATGTACATGATTATATAGGATGCTGAGATGCTTGGGTGACTACCTGTTATATTAAGTTACGAAGAAGTTATAACGGTTCAGAAGTTCAACCGTCAAGGCAGACCTGTCGAGGTGAACATGTCGATACTGATCTGTTGAGGCGGACCTATCGAGTAGAACCTATCAAGATGGACCCATCGAGGCAGGACAAGTAGTCAAATTTCTATACTTTGTCAAAACTTAAAAAACTTCCAACTGTTGTTTGGATCATTCCTCCTTCCTTAAGAAACAATGGTCTCCATTGTGTATTTGTTCAGGTGACAAAACTTGTTGGTGACTTCATTAGTAGAGTATTGTTTTCCTTGTGTGGGGAGTTGTACAGCTTTAGCCACTTGAAACAAGGGAATGGATTTCATCCTTGTATGGTGTATGTGTCATCCCACAATGGTTTCATAAAGAAGAGGTTCCTAAACATCTGGATGTATGTCTTCGGGTTCTGTTATCTGCAAATCATTCTATTTCAACAATGGTTCATGGTATGGTCGAAGTATATCTACATTGAAAGCCGGATGTAGGGAAAGGCATGCAGGAATGTCGAGCTAAAAAGTGTTTTCTCCAATCTATTTAAGGATAGTATATGCACTATATCACAAAGGTTTCATATTTCTGTATGGACTAGTGAAGCGCTCCTTCTTTAGATGTAACTAGACCTGATCCCCAATTTGGAATGAAAGAGGAATACGATGCTTGTCGTGTTGTGCCTTAGATTTTGCATTAGCTTGTTGCAACATCTCTTGTGCTTGCTTTTGATTATTGTAGATTTGATCTCTGAACTTCAATGCTTTCTCCACTTTTCATCCTTCGAAGTCGGTGTTGTTTGACTATGTCGAGGAACTGATTAAGTTGATAGGCACTGAGGGTTGAAATCCATAATAGATCTCAAATGGACTCTTTCTTGTAGATCTGTGTTGAGCATGATTGTAGTTGTGTTGTATGTATGGAAGGTTGTCATCCCATGTTCGACGATTCTTGTAGTTCTACATGCAAAGAAATTGTATGACTTAGTGATTTACAACTTCCATCTGTCCATTTGTCTATGGATGGAAGGCAACCAACAAAGAAAGTCTCGTGTTTAGTTGTTTCTAGATAGTTTCCCAAAAGGTGTTGACAAATATAACATCTATATCAGAAATAATGGTCATCGGGAGGCCATAATGTTTCCACACATGTTCAAATAAGAGTTGAGCAGTCTGTTATGCTATCATAGTCTTCTTACATGGTATGAGTATATCCATCTTGCAAAATTTATCAAATACTACTAGTATCGCATCATGTTGATGTTTGGTAGTAGGATATCCTGTCAAGTAGTCCATAGAAATAGATTCCCATGGTCAAATAGGAACTGGAATGGGTGTGTACAGTCCTCGTCGTCGATTTGGTGGTTTAGCAATGGCACAAACCACGCACGATCGAATGTACTTGTTGAAATCATATTTAAGTGAAGTCCAGTAGAAATACTTTTGGAGGATAACAAGTGTTTTTGCGACTCCAAAATTCCCTCCAGTATTTTTGTAGCGAGGTTCCCAAATGAGCTTCTATTAGTGCCCATCGGTCATTACACAAGGTTGTACAAGGTTGTACAAGGTTGTATAGCAAGGTGTCTTTTAGGAAGTAGTCAGTAGTCAACAACTTGTCGGTCTGAAGCTGTCAATAGATTGTACAAAAATCGCAATCTACCTAATAAAATTGTGTCCAAGTAGTGGTGTCATAACCCTGCATACTGAACACTATAGACAGTAGAGTAATGGGTGGTATGCTAATACAATCGGCTATGGCATTGGGTTTTCCTTTCTAATACTTAATTACCAACTAAAATTGTTGTAGGTAATTAATCCACTTGAGTTGTCGGGATGTCTGTAGTTTCTAATGGGACGGTGCGAACTGCAAAGGTTTGTAGTCAGTGGCAATGATCGTTTCCTTTCCAAGAATGTAGTGTCTCCATTACTTAAGATCCTGCACAATGGCGTACAGTTCTTTTTCATATGTTGAGTACCTTCTAACTATGTCGTTGAAAGTCTCGAAATGAAACGTGATTGGGTGACATGATTGAGTGATCACTGCACCGAGGGCATAGTCTGATGCATCCATCTCAATCTCAAAGGGATGATGCAAATCAGGTAACACAAGTACTGGTCCAGCACAAAGATTTTTTTGAGTTATTCAAAATCTTGTTGTTGTTTCAGTGTCCACTTGAAGACAATTTTCCCATTTCCTTTCATCAACTGATTCAAAGGCCATGCGATGTGGCTAAAGCCAAGTATGAATCGTTGATAAAAATTCTCCAAACCAAGAAAACTTCTTAGTTCATCAATTTTTTGAGGAATGGGCCAATATTTGAGGATTTGTACTTTCTCTGGGTCGACATGAATTCCTACAGATTCAATTACATAACCCAAATATTTATTGTTGGTCATTGCAAGTGAGCATTTGTCCATGTTCAGATGTAGTCGATGTTGCTGGAGAGTGTCGAAAACTTACTGCCGAAGTTGTTGGACATTTTATTTCCATGATCGACTGAAAATCAAGATATTGTTGAGATACACAATGACACATTTACCGATGAAAGGTCGTATAAGGCCGTCCATTTATCTCATGAGGATTCCAGATGCATTGGTTAGTCCGAAAGGCATGACTAACCATTCAAATAATCCTTCCTTGGTCTTGAAAGTCGTTTTCCATACATTACTGGACTCGATTGGAATTTGGTGGTATCCTGACTTGAGGTCAAGTTTCGTAAATAACTTAGAACCTTTCAGATTGTTGATGAGTTAATTAATCTATGGAAGAGGGTATTTGTTCTTCACTGAAATTTTGTGGAGAGCCCAATAGTCGATGCACATGTGCCAAGTCCCTTCTTTCTTTGGAACTAAGATGACTGGACTTCCACAAGGAGAGGAGATGGGGTGGATATTACCCTTGTCAATCAAATCCTGGATTTGTCTGTGAATCTCTTCATTTTCAAGAATGGATCTTCTGTAAACATACGCTTTAGGTAATGAAGAACCAGGAACAAGTTCAATGGAATGTTTTACTTGACAGTGTAGAGGTACTCCATCTGGTGCTTAAAATATGTTATTTTATTCTTCAATAATGTTGTTGAGAGCTGCGCTGGTTGGTGAGTCGACTCATTGCTGCAGTCTTCCTGGAATGTTGAGGCTTTATCATGATTAATGTGAACTTTTGAGCATGATTGATAAGCTTCTTTGTTTGTTTGGCAGATATCATACTAACTATTGATGTGGGTTGTCACTCTAGTATGCCATACCATTGATTTTGGATTTTGATAATCACCTTCTGAGGCCGTGACTGATATGTACTGTGTTGATCCCATAGTTAGGTTTTATCAAATAGGGATTCGACTACGAAAAGTTGTGCCACGTCATACAGTGCTTCATCTTCGAAATAATTAATGAGCTAGGAAAGTCGAAATTGGCGTTTGATCCTTTGTTCCTTCCCATCCTTCATCCAACCAATATTGTAAGGTTGAGGATGTGGAGTGATGACAAGACCTAATTTCTTCACAAGATATTCAGAAACAAAGTTCTTCTAGCTACCATTATCCAAAATCATATGTAATAGATTGTTTTGAACCCATATCTGTGTATGGAACAGATGCTCTCGCTCCTCCTCATCGACGATGGTCAAGGTTGTTGTAGTGGTCGAGGTCGAATCCAAAAGGGTTGATGCATCTAGATCAGATTCTACCACGGTTCTATCGGACAAGTCAAATGTTGACATTTTTTTCAAAAATGTCTTCCGAGATTTTCATTTTGATGTATCATGTCATGCTGAACTGTGATAATCACACCGTTTCCAGGTAGGAGCTTGTCTGTTGCAATCCCTCTTTTCTTTCTGAAAGTTATTTTTTTAATGATCGGGCTTTGGCGAAGTCAGTTGAGAAGGATTTTTGAACTTGTTGGAGTCAGCTGGTGACTTCTTGTTGGATGTTTGACCTGTTGTATTGTTTGTGAAATGTGCTTTTCCTTTATGTTTAGCTTCAATCTTGCTGGCGTAATGAAATGCATCTGCAAGTGTACTGACAGTCAGAAACTCCATCTCTTGTTGAATGTACGGGGATAAATCGCTAACGTACTTCAGTATAATCAATTTCTCTTCTCCTTGGATTCCAAGTCTAGCCATGAGTCGATAGAACTCATTAGTGTAACTCTATATGTACTAGTCTTTCCATTGCCTTAGCTACTGCCACTTCTTATACTACTGTTCAAGGTACTTGGGTGGGTAGAACTCCTTTTTGACATATTCAAAAAAATTTACTCATGTGTCCATGGGGTCTTGTTATTTTTCCATCTTTTTCGATATATTCTCCCACCAACAATGTATGGATTTTGACATCTTGAAGGACGCAATGGTGATATTTTCCGCTTCGGAGAGTTGATTCACTACATAGTGAGATTCCAGTTATTGTACCAAATTGTTGATGGATTCCGCGTCAATATTTCCTTCAAGGTTCAGTATGTCCAGATTCATTTTCACTTTGAAGGGACTGATTTTATCATAGTGATATCGATTCGAGGATTCCCCAGAGTTCGTAGTGACTCTCATGAGAATCTCACTGAACTAGGAAAACATTTCGGTTCACTGGCGAGCCAATTCTTTTTCTATGAGTTGTTTTGTCTCATCATTTGCTTGTCTATTGTCTTCTTCTTCGGCCATATTTTCTGAAGTCGAAGGAAGTTTCTTCTTGTGTTGTTGAGTTTGCGAGCATGTTTGAATAGGAATGTGTTCAATAACTTCGATGGAAGTGCTTATGTAACTTAAGCTCTAGACAAAATCTTTCTCTGATACCAATGATCCAGGTCGTTCCCAGGTGCATGATGGGGACAACAGTTGACTGAATGAGTCAAGCTCTGTTATGGAGGAAGCATAAAAGAAGAACTAGCAAAGCATGAAACACATTAGGTAAATAAGAAATATACACACAGACAATATGCAAGAATTCGAACCAATTTATTACTTTTGCTCCATGAAAGATGGAGAAATCAGATTGGTGTCTATAATACGTTAATGTGAATGCTTATATAGGATGTTGAGATGCTTAGGTGACTACCCATTATGTTCAGTTACAAAGAAGTTATAACGGTTCAAAAGTTCAACTGTCGAGGAGAACCTTTCGGAAGAACTTGTCAAGAATGATATGTCGAGGAAGACTTGCCAAGGCAAACCTATCAAGGCAGGTGAAGCAGTCAAATTGATATACTTTGTTGAAGCTTAACAACCTTCGAACTGTTGGTTGGATCAATAGGAGAACCATATCTCTGCTGGAAGTACCTTTCTTTCACATGGAAATCATGTCATGTCTTATGTTGATCCTTTTCCACATGCTGATGGAACCCTGCAATGAACTAGTCCTCCTCAAGCTGTAACAACTATGTCAACCATTATTCAACCACTCCTTCATTGCTTATGTCTATTGTTGCCTCTATGTGCAGGTTGGGAATAATGTACTCCATCAACATTATCGCTTCTTGGCCATATACAAGCTTGAATGGTGTTTTCCTTATTAATTACTTACATGTTGTTCTATATGCCCATAATATCGCAAGGATTTTCAAATCCCAGTCATCACGATTTGCGTTGCATACCTTTGTTACCGCATGTTCCAATACCTTATTTGATGCTTCGACTATTCCATTCACTTGTGGGTGATATGGAGTACTCCTCTTATGCTGGATATGAAATTCCTCAGTCATTGCGTTAATCATGCGATTGATAAAGTGACAGCCTTGGTCGATCATCAGTATCTTGGGACAACCAAACCAAGTAACCACATTTTCGAATAAGAACTTGGATGTTGTCACAGCTATACAATCCGTCACTAGTGTTATTTCTTCCCATTGTGTCAAGTAGTTTGTCGCAGTGATGATGTCTCATGCTCCTGTTTGTTTTTCGGGAGGATTGATGGGTCCCACAAAATCCACTTCCCATTTATCAAATGGTTGGAGCATTACTTGAGGTACTAGTGACATCTCATCTCGTCGTGATGGCTTCCCCATCCTCTGAAAGACGTCACAGCTTTTAGCATAGTATGCGGCATCGTTGTGCATTGTTGGGAACCATTTGTTGACACACTTAATTCGAGAGGGGTTCACTCCACATATCATTTGACACCCTTCGATGAAAGCTCCCTAAACACCATCCTAGACATTTTTTACCCTATCCAACAACACCTGCGAAGTAGATGCAGTCCCACCTGAAATATCTGAGGGAGGGCTACAGGAACCATGTTTCCGTAGAAGAATGAGGACTTGTGCAATATGTATTATTCTATCACATTATAACTTAGATATCCAAAGGTTCATGAACATCATTAATGCCATCTACTTATCATCATTCTTAGTAAATTCAGTTATCACAGCAACATAATTCAGATAAAAGGATATCAACATATATGAACCCAATCGATATAGCAAGACATCATATCATTCAGACATGGAAAAACATAGATTGTGCCATAACAGATGCAAAATAAGACAGTAATTTCATCATCAATGTCCTCTTTATATTATCTCCAAAACATATTACAATAAACCAGTATTATTGGCCGAAAGCCTCAAACTAGAAAATACATTGGCAGATCACTTATCGCAGCAGACTCCTTGTCTTTGTCGATATAAAAATTGATACTATCCCAGGTTATCTAATGACTTTTCTCCTAACTCTATTTATAGGCTTACGTTGTTACAAAAATGGTCCACATGGGCCGAATTTCTAACTACTTTGGACCAAAACTTCTAACTAATCTGACCAAACCGACCACATTTGTTAGTATCTTCCTTCCACGCAGTTGAATCTTTCGCTTGTTGATGTCATGTTTGTCGTACCTTTCGCATCTGCTCCCCTTGCCAACACTTATATCCTATTTCTCTATGAATTTTCTTGGTAGTTCCATGCCCTCACTTTTGTTACTCCTTGGTATGGCGTGATTGGTATTTTAGGATGAATGTATTCATTCTTAAAGGAGTGGAGGATAGAGAGGGTTTGTGGTGTACCTTTTTTAGAGCATCATGTAACAATATCATTTGTTTTTTGGTATTGAATTGACATCGTTTATGTTGTAGGGTTTAGCTATTCTTGGAAGGTCCAAATCCCTTGTATCCATTTCTTCCAATTCATCTTTCTCTAGATTTTTTGCTTAATTGACAACTGTATCCATGTTTACAACTTGTTCTGAAGTTTTTTAAAGAGGTTATTTTCTAATCTTTTTATTTTCCTTCTTACCTTCACTTTCTTGGTTTGCTTTTTGCAATTCTTCCTCTAGGTATACTTAATTGTTTGGTTCATTTCTTGTACCATCCTTTTTATTTTCATTATGGTTAAGAGCTACAAATATGTTGTCTTTTTCAAGGATCTTTTTTGACTCTATTCCCCCATTTCTCCTTCTAATTTTTTTGTGGCTTTGATAAAGCCTTTACTTTCTCTTTTAGTCTATGTCTTTGACTTAACATGCTTAACATTTCAAGGAAGTATCCAAAGAGATTCCCATGTTCATGGAATTTTCTATAGAGGAAGGGTATGTTCTTGTAATCTATGGCTTTGAATCGAATCATAATGATGGTAACTTAGGTTTATGTATTTTTGGAGGGCATGGGGGGATTCATATAAATGCACATTATTGCATAATCTATGCAGAGGGATATTTTCATTACTTCTAAGGCTCAGACAAAGGATCCTACAGCGTTCCCTATACCTTCTATGGTTTTCATTTCTCAATATTTTGTTGGTAATGAATAGATGTAGATCGATACTAGGGCATGGGTGAAGTCATCATTTTACATGGAGAAATTATGTTTCCAAAAACAAAGATACAACTAAATAGAAAAAGGAAAGATGATCCTAAAAAATTTGGTCTTTGTCTTCAATATGGTGGACGATAATAGTGAAAATACCATTGGAACCGAGATAAAGGTCATAATGACCTTTCGGTTTCCATCTAGTATTGATCCACCATATTAGGGATTTCTTTAATGGCCATATACCCAAAAATTTACCTATAGCTACATGTTCATCATAAACTGAATGTTTTTAGCAATTTTAGAATAGGTTATCTCATACCTTGGGATTTGTAGAGTTTTTGAGATGCATTGTCCTAAAGTTCTACCTTTCCTCTTGATTTTTTCTTCTACAACTATTCATTTTCCTTTCTCTTCTCTTACCCCTCCTACTCCATATCCTGAGTATGATTTTCATTTGTTGGTTGTGACACTTTGGGCATTTCATGGTTTGGTTTATGGTTTGATCGATTCCTTGCCATTCTCTCTAGAATGGTGGGGGGGAGATTCCTCTCCTTCCAGGATTTCCATCACAAAATATTAGTCAGATGCATCGGTCAACCTTTACTCATCCTGAAGCATAATGTCACTTGAGGGTTTCTCTAACTTAGGGTTTGTAGAGCTTCTCATTGTAATCTACACTCAAACTAATATGCAATAGTGCATTCTTATTATTAATGTGCACCAATAAAAAAAACCTTTGTTATAAAATCCAACCACCTTTACTTTTAGTTATAATGAACATCTGTTACAACCTCCACCAAACCATTCATTTCCAATAGTAGAGGTTCTTTTTTAATTTTTTTTTCAAATAATGCAACATTAGAAAGCTCCCCAAAAACCTATAATAAAAGGTGATTTTCTTTTAGTATCTATTTCCAAGGATTGTATTGAATGTAAAACAAACCCATACACCTATTATCATGGGAATTAAACCAAATATCTACACAACCCATTAAATTATCAACAATGTCTTTGACAACAATGACACGAACTAACTCAAATAACCCTTGGAAATCCACCTTTAACTTAAAAAAGAAAACACTACAATATGAAATTGGAAGAAATTTTGAAGTGTACATATATATAACTAAGTAAGACAAAAATATCTTTTCAAATGTCTATGAAGCTAGACTAAATATATTGTTGGAACATTAAGATATAGCAACCTATACATATAGATGATGGAAATTCAAAGTTTGCAAATACACTTAAGCTATAGCATATCATAATCACGATGATTTATAAGATGTTCAAGTCATGCACCTATTTTAAAAAAAACATGATAATCGAATAGTACAATAAGGGGTTTCAAAATTTTAATTAAAATTTAAACTCTTCATAAATATAGTGCAAAATATTTATAGTTAAATATAGGCCATTAAGCTAATGTGGTTATCTATATGAATACTTTGCAAAGTTTTTTAAGTCAAGGAATCGATAATTAGGTTGTTCTCATACTTGTATCAGTAGAGTTGTTTGTTTACTACTACTATATTTATAGATATAGTAACATTACTCTACACGTGGTACATAAGGATACAAAGGTTGAATCAATGACATTACAAAAAAAATTCTTAACCTACATTAAATCACCAACTAATCTACATCCCAAAACAAAAATCTTACAAAATTATATTTTATTTTAATTGAAAATACATTTTTTTTCCATTAAAAAAATATAATATCACCATCTACTACTATGAGCTTCCCTACTCTACTCACATAAGCCTTCAAAGGTGTATTTCCTCACATGTTGTTAAAAAATAATACGATATAACAAAGCATAGAAAGAAAACTAGAAAGGAATTACTAGAATCGTCACCCATGAAGAGCTTCTTCTTGACTTTTCCCCTGTGGTTCAACTCCATTCATGCCCAAGTGCTCCTAAGTCACAAGGTTGGATACAACAAGAGACTCTACATCATAATCTAGTTGCATGTCTTGAGGGCATGGTATGGACCTTATTCTCACTAAAGACAAGGGAGGCCATTGAGGGAGGGGCCCTCAAAGGAGATATAAATCATGTGAGGAGTGGAGACAATGTCTCAAACCATGAAAAGGTGGGACATAATCTTTCCAATTAGATTTTGTAAAGAGTTTACCGGCTCACAAAGCTCCAACAGTTTTCCATGTTTAACCCTCACAAAGGTATCAACCTATTGCTCCCATTCTCAAGCTTCTAGAATATTTTGTGCAATCTCTATCAAACACTTATCCTTGAATCCATTCTCTTATTGAAAATGAGTGATGAATTAATCCTTCCATTTATTCCACCTTATAGTCTAGTCCATAATACTACAATGTCATTTTGATGTATCATTACTCCAACATTCCAATCCATGTTTCACGTACTCAGGCTCACATACTATGCAACAACAAATTCTATAATGGAAATATTCCATCACAAACTCAATAACCAAACGAAGACAGTAGACCCCCAATATTTCCAAAGAATGTGTAATGCAATGAGATTTCCTTGGCTTGAAGGGAGAGGGAAACCCTTAAATTTGGGTTAGAAATAGGATTTACTCACCCTAGATTTGGATGCTCTCTGATAGGGAAAATTTTAGGGGTGAAATTTAGCCCTTAGGCTAATTTTTAATGTTATTTTTCAAAAAAATATTTGCAAGTTTTCAATATTTTTAAAATGATCCACCCAAATTCTATAGAATAAAAAAATTACTCTAAACATCGCCAAAATTGTCCATAAACTATATAAAATCTTTAGAAATTTGAATATTTTGACAATATATCGCCAAACATTTTATGCTTGGAAATTTAAGAATTAGTAAGATTGACCAAGGTTTCTACACTTTAAGAAAATTATGGATCCTTAAACATTTTCATGTAAGTCTCTAATCCTCACAATGTATACGTCCTAAGCCAATATCCAAGAAAATAAAATCAACACCGAATAATACAGACCATACCTTGGAGGCCACTTATAATAACTAATTCTCCCGATGCCCTTACATGATAGAGAAGCCATGATTTGTAGTTATGGCTAGTGATGTCTACCCAACTCCAGGATCCTACCAATTAATCTCACACACTGTTTACAACACCACCATTGTACCTAAAATTAATATTCATACCAAGGAATGAGCCAAGTGATAATACTACAACACCAACCAAGGAATGAGCCAAGTGATAATACTACAACACCAATGAATCAAATACCCATCTCATCAATGTACATGAAGGGAAGTACTGGCAATAGAGGGTGTCTTCCTCATAAACCTACACATCATGGCGGGGGGTGAGTAATGTCCCTTTATTTATAACACGTATTCCTTCTTCCAACCTCGTGCCTTTCTTGGCTTGTTCATTAGCACTCCGATTTTGCCGTCGCAAAACATGGAAGCACTCAAGTTTCTCAAAATATTAATCCACCTACAGATGTTGTTAAACAAGGAAATGCAAGTTGAGGAGTTTTGGGGGATTACTAAAGTGCAATGTGGTGATTATGTGTATTGAGTTCTTGATAACTATTGCACTATGGACCTTTTTCTCTCTAAGAATGAATAAGCCTGGAATTAAAGCTAAAATTTATACTTCATTATTTGTTGGAGCCTTAATTCTACATACTAATGTAATTTCTTTTGTTTCCTTGAGACCATATATGACAACCCCCAACTAACACACTTACCATCAAAAATACATTTTTATTTGTACTAAAACCAAATTTCATTTTTAGCTAGATTAAATATTTATTATGCTTAGGTGTTAAATGATTTTGATTATGTAACATAGTCCATAATTAAAAAGCACTTGCTTTTTGTTGCACCAAGAGCACTAAGATGCTTACAATCCAGTATTGGCGAGATGTTGTAATGTGTAACACTATGTAGCATGTCATTCCCATTAAAAAGGAAATAAAAATGCAAATGACTTCAACTTAAACAAAAAAATTATATTATATTGTTTTGATCTTAAACCTAGAGGGATCAAATAGCTAGAAGTGTAAATTTTCTCTTAATGTGTAAAAAATTGAAGATAAAAAGAATTTACAGCTCAAGAAAAATTACATCCCTCTCAATGTTTGATAGATTTGGGTTTAAGATGGATCTATGTTGATACATAATTTTTTTTTTCAACGAAAATATCAGCCTCTACTATTTAGCCATTATGAAAACCAAAAAACCTTGCCTAAGCCCCAGAATGGACCTTAGATCAACAACCCCAAACTATTTTCACCAATATGTTATTCCTAGCGGACCTTAACCATGTTATGTTATAAGTAGTTAATATAAGTTAAATATATAAATGAAAAAAAATTAAAAATTAAAAAAAAAATATATTGTTTCGATAATTTGGACATTAATATTAATCCCATTAAAATAGGAAAGATCATTTCACATCAACCCAATGATGTTCAACTACTCATAAGTTACCTTTCCAAGATGTTGCGAAAGTTTCCTCTTAGTTTACAAGGATTCCTACACTATTGTTGCTCGTACGATATACTTCCACTAACCACTAGCTAAGTCCTCAATGCCTTTCACCAGATTGAACATAAAGGCTTATGGACGGTGGCCATATCATAATAATAATGAAACTTTGTTGTATAGGAGGGCGAGGCATGAATTTTAAAGGGCCCACACTAACAAAGTGCTTTTCAAGATAATAATAATGAAACTTTGTTGGGTACGAGGGCGAGGCTTGAATTGATGTATGAGGAGGCCTTTTTTCCTCCCTAACCTATTAGAACATTGTAATGATTGTCAATATGAGCTCAACTATGTGCCACATGCCAATAAAAGCCATGACATTTTTATGATTATTTACATACACATTCTAACATTACATTATTTTATGCATTACTCTAGCTTGTAAAAAAAAAAGTAGATGTATTTGATTCATATTCATAAATTATGTTCAAATCTACATAACCCATATTACATTTTTAGCACACAATTTTTTTACAACATTCTTTGCATCATTAGGGGTTATTGTTGGTTTACATTTTTTCCCCCTTTTACTGATGATATATAGTAGTGTTGTTTTCTTTTAGAGAGGGAGGGACACTTAGAGGAGATAGAATTTACAAGCATAGTTGAGACAAATATTAAGGAATGGAAAGGTAAGACATGAACCTATAAATCGACTTTTGCCAAAGACTTAATCTTTTCACAAAGATTCAAATTTTCTCTACATAGAATGTTCATAAATACATCAACCTCTTCTCCCATTGTTGAACTTTTAGAATATGTTTAGCAATTTCTTATTGAATCCTAATGATGAATTTATCCCTCCATTTATTCCACCTTATGTTTCAATTCATAATATTACAATGTGCTTCTTATGTGACATTGCTACAACATTTCAATCTCCATTTCACATTCTCTAGCTCACATTAGTATATAATACCTAATTGTACAATAGCAATGCACCATTACAACCTTAATAACCAGTGAAGAGAGAAAACGATAAATCTTTCAAAACAATGTGTAATGCAATAAGATTTCCCTAGTTAAGAGAGAGAAAATTATGCTTCTAATCTTGCTTAAAACATGATTTCCTTACCCCAAAATTAGACACTCTCTAATCTGCACAAGTTCTACATCCTAACTCAATATATAGCAATTTCAAAATAACATAAACCATACTTTATACTACCAATAAAAAATGATTGTCCTTATATCCTTTTGCCATAAATAAACCACAATTTGGAGTGATATCTAAGTGTTTCCTACACACTATCCACAACACCACCCACAACACCACCCACAACACCAAAATTAACATTTACAATCTATGAATAAGCCAAGAGATAATACTACAATGCTAATAAATTAAATCCATAGATAATACTACAATGCTAATGAATTAACTCCATATCCCATTGACTTCGTAAACAAGGGAAAGTATTGTTAATAGAGGGTGGCAACATCATAAACCTACATCGCATGCAAGTGAGAACATTAAAAATAATGTTTAGATGATTTATTATAATAAATAAATAAAAATAAAAGAAATTATAGATAACATAAAAATTAATTGAACTCTATTAAATAAACATAACCATTATAGTGTTTCTAATGTTGTTCTAGCCGGAAGAATGCGATGAGAAGTCTTTGGAGCGGCTCCTCCCGCGGCTAGGGTTTCCCTAGCCGTCGTTTTGCTGCGCAGATCACTGCTGCTTCCTCAGCGTGGCCAAGCGTTCAGGTCGCCGGCACCAGCGTGGGTTCCTTCAGTGCTTTCAGCGTGGAGTTTCAGGGCACCAGCGTGGGTTCCTTCAGTGCTTTCAGCGTGGAGTTTCAGGTTTTGCCTTCAGCCGTAAGTTTTCAGGAAATGGGTTCTCACGCCCAGCTCGCCGCCTTCAAGGCCCTTGTCCAAGCTGCCGCTCCTCAGGCAGCCTCTCACTCTCCTTCCAAGTTTGTGAAAAAGATGGATGAGATCCCTTCTCTGGAGCTCTCTCCTTCGGATCCATGCCAGAAAGCTCTCATCCTCTCTGAGCAATCCCTCATTGGTAAGTTCACAGGGTTGTGGCCCAGCCCTAAGGCGGTCGAGATCTGGATTGCAGAACATTGGAACCCTCTTCTGACAGGACAGGTCTCTCTCTTCGCAGCTGGTTGAGGGTTTTTTTTTTTCTTGTTCTCAGATAAAGCAGAAAGAGACCTTGTCTTTCGTTCGGGCCCTTTCTTCATGGGCTCGAGAGGTCTGTTCTTAGCCCCTTGGTCTCTTGGGTTTAACCCAGAAGCAGAGATCACCGCCGCTCCAGTCTGGGTAAGACTTCCTAACCTCCCTCTTCATCTTTGGGGGAAAAGCACTCTGATTGACATTGGTAACAAGCTAGGTTGCTATTTAGACTCCGCAGATCCAAAAGGGGGCCAGTACAGATGTGCCCGTATCTGCGTTGAGGTGAATCTTGAGAAAGGACTCCCTGAAGCCCTAAAGCTTACTTTAGGAGAATGGAGCCACATTCAAGAACTAGACTATGAGCAAATCCCTTTTAAATGCAACTTCTGTCATGTATACGGCCACTTTGCTAAAAGCTGCCCCAAGCTTCCAGAACCACAGAAACTAGCAAATCTCCCAGATTCCCAAGATTCCGAGTTCCAGATTGTCCCTAACCGACGCCGTCCTCCCAAGCGAAAGGAGCCTCCAGTGTCTCAGCAGAAGGCCTCCCAAGATCCTCTTACAGTTTCTCCACGGCCGGAAAACAAAAATAGTTTTGCAGTCCTCCAGGAAGATGAAGTTCAAGAACCTGAAGTAGTCGCTGTCCAGGAGCAGGGCAACCTTGATCCCATCAGCGCCTCGGAGGCAGTTTCTCCAAAACCCGCTTCCCTTGGCTCGAAGAAAGATCCCGTCGATTTGGGTGGCGAGATCTCAGCCCAGGTAGGACTGGCATCCTTGGTCCCTTCATCAGAGGAAGCCTCCGACTCTGAAGACTTTTCAGCTCCTTCTCCTCCCCTCACCAGAGGACGAAAGACAAATAAAGAACGCAAAGAAAAAGAAGCAGCCTCAAACATCAACACGGGTTCTCAGAAGAAACTGGATCCTTTCATTAAGGGACACTCCTCTCTGCCTGTTTAATGCTTTGCTTCTATATTCTTCTCTGCTCACAATTTGTGAGAGTCTACTCTTGTAAGCAGTACTTTTCTCGAAATAGCTTCAGGAACATTTGGGATTCATTTCTCAAAGCACTTTTAAGAAGGCTGACTGTCTTATTTGAGGCCATCATCCTTCTTTCTCAGAATTTCTCCTTGTACGCCTGGCTGGGCTACAGCCTTTTTTAAAATTTATAAAATTTTCTCAGTTTCTGTTAAAAAAAAAATGTTTCTAATGTTGTTAAGATTTTATTTTACTTTTCTAATTACATTACTAAATCTAAATCATCTAATTTTTTTGTTGTTAAGATTTAGTTCTGTTATTAAAAAAGTAAAATAAAATCTTAACAACATTCTAATGATTATGTTTATTTAATAAAGTTCAATTAATTTTCATGTTATCTATAATTTCTTTTATTTTTATTTATTTTTAATAAGTATTTGTTATAATAAATAACATATTATATATATATTCATAAAATTCATTTATATATTTAAATTATTATCAATTATGTTAAACTAAGACTTATAACTTGTTTTAACAATAAGAAACAACTTATATAAGTTTTTTTTTTCTTTCGAAAACACAAACATAAATGAATTTAAATTTAGATAATGAAATAACATAATCCCCAATTTATTAATAACCATATCCATTAACATAACCTTGTTTTTTCCTATATAAAAAAATATTTAGATTATTTATTATTTTTGAATTATGGTTTTGAAAAATGATTACATTTCAAGCCTATAAAGCGTAACACTACCTAACAAAGAAAATTGAAGCATACATCAAAATGAATTTAAATTTGAATTATTAATAACATTTCTAATAAAAATTAATAAAAACACAACATTTTTCAATTAAGAAAATAAGATTAACTTCAAACTAAAAAAGATTTATGTGTTAATGATATCCAAGTTTGATACATGAATATTAATGTGAAATTAAAATTAATTAGCACATTGACATCGTTTGTGGTTGGATCACGTCGATAGGGTTCAAATGGTTGAGAGATAGTTATGTAATGGAAGATAGTTTGGAAATATTTTTTTATTCGTCATATTCTTCTAGTTAAACAGGTTCAATTGTGAGTTATCCATGCCTAGCTACATGTTATCACCGACATTCTTTCTGTTATCCATTTATCAACTATCAGTTATTTTTTATATTCTTTTTCTTTTTATCTCACATTTTTCTAGTTATCTTCCATGAATTGTTGGTTATCCATTCATCAGGTATGAGTTATCCATGCATTGCTATTCATTACCTAACTACCAATTATTTTTTATATTCATTTTTTTTATTACGTCGATAGACGTTTTTATTCGGGATTTGGAGTGGCCTACGAACTATGCTTTTTTTTATCTACGGACGAGGATGAGACAAGTGTACTATCGAGATTTATTCTATGGAATTCCTTCAAAATTCGAAATAAATAATTACAAAAAAAAAAGAATATAAAAAATATCTAGTAGCTAGCTGATGAATGGATAATTGGTAGCACTGCATAGATCAATCATTCAAAATTCGAAATAAACAATTATAAAAATATGAATAAAAAAAACTAGTAGCTAGCTTATGAATGGATAACTGATAACAATGCATGGATAACTCGTATCAAATGAATGGATAACAAATAGTTCATGGCAGATAACTAAAAGAACGTGAGATAAAAAGAAAAAGAATATAAAAATAACTGATAGTTGATAAATGGATAACAGGAAGAATGTCGATGATAACATGTAGCTCGGCATGGATAACTAACAGTTGAACCTGTTTAACTAAAAGAATATAACGAATAAAAAAATATTTCCAAATTGTCTTACATTTCATGCCTATCCATCAACCATTTGATCCCTATCGACGTGATCCAGCCACAAACTATGTGGGTGTGTTAGTAATTGTTTATTTTGAATTTGGAACGACTGCCATAAAATCAATCTTGAAAGTACACTTGTTTCATCCTGCTCCGTAGATGAAAAAGCATAAGTCGTAGTCCACCCCAAATCTCAAATAAAACCGTCAATTGACGTAATTATATTATCTATTATAACTAGCACATAGTTTGTGGTTGGATCACGCCGGTAGAGATCAAATGGTGGAGAGATAGCAATGGAATGGAATAGATTTTTTTTATTCCTCATATTCTTCTAGTTAAATGGGTTCAACTCTGAGTTATCCATGCCTAGCTACATGTTTTTTTTTACAAGAACGGTTATGTTTTTTATTAATCAAACAATGGTATAACCACTAAGAAATTTTCTACATAGTTTAGAGACTATCCATTATAGGCAGAATCTACAAAACAAGAAAAACTAACAATACTGCTGATTACACATATAGATTTATTGTCTTTGCACAAAGAGAACATAGATAAAAGACTAAGCTTACTACTGTTGGAAACAAAATTTCAAAAGGGAGAACTCCCATGGGAACCTGCTACTTTCCTTGAGCGCCACCATGCTGACCAAAGTCTATTGTTGTTGCTCCTCCTACTGCCATTTTTTCCATTGTCAGCTCCAATTTATCAAACCTCACTTCCAACTCTGTCATCCTTTTGGTCATCACATTTTCAGAATGAGAGATAGATTCTGAGAATTCCACACGCAGACGGAAGAGATATTTATCCACCAATTCTAGACACCTTCCACCTTCATGGTCAATTTTTTTCAGATAACTCTTATGCATGTTGAGCTTCCTCATAATCGCCCGTAGCTCAATAGTGACCGAGAGTGTCGGGGTAGAAGAAGCAGACGATTCAAGAGAGAAATCCATGATTCTTGATGAAGCCACAAGCCAAAAGCATACGACCAAACCTTCATATCAAACAATGCAAAATGCTTCAAATCCCTGCAAGTCTCGACCTGATAAAACTAACTACACACACAATAAATTCATGATCTCAGGAGGATCCATCGCACCAGTCACATGCTGGGGATGGAGCAACAGAGGAAATCCAAGATGATTTAGTATGCAGAGAGATTCAATCATCCTGTATGGACTAGCGAACATCAGTTGTGGACGGGACATAAGAGACAGACTTTTAACTATCGCATGCTAGCCCACGTGCCTACACAAATTCAGTCCCTCCACCATGATCCTGCATGATCAAAGATGGGATAGAAGGGAGCCACGTGGGAAGCAATGGGACAAGCCCCTAGCTCCCTTGCCCATGGTCCTATGGGATTAGGCAAAGGGAGCTAGCTCCATTCAAGACCAACAACCCTTTGTTCAAGGATTTTGTGAAATTAGCTGCGAGGTCAACTTGTTTGTTTAATCCTATTAAGATATGGAAATAGTCAATATTCTGGATTTTTTTGGAGAGGCTTTGAATCCTTTTAAGCAATTGCTGAAGATTAAGCTTGGATGGAAGGGAGTCGGTAGCTAAGGGTTGTATGACTAGTCTTGAGTTCCCAATCACCGTAATTTCTGAAATTCCTTGGCTTTGAGCTCGGGAGAGGCCCTATCAGAGACCCAAAGCTTCTGCGGCATTTTTGGTTTCATCACCTAATGCCCAAGAGTACACATGTTCCTGAATTCCATCGGGATTAATGAGAATCCTCCCCCTTCCTACTGCCCATGGATTCCCTTTAGATGCTCCATCAAAGAATAAAGTATGTCTTCGTGATTCAGTCATCCACTTACTAAGATCCAATTTTTCCATCCTAAGCTCACAGGAAGGTGTTTTATGGAGAGGAGGAAGGTATGGCCCAGGTAAGTCTGGAGAGAGACTATGGATCCATGCTTCTTCAAGAGGGGAGAGAGGGAAGCCAGATAATTCAGTCCACAACAGTTTAAGACAATTTCCAATCAGAGTGAAAACTGTGGAGAAAACATGTGCTGCAGTGGAAGATTTACCTCTAAATATGCAGGAGTTTTTTTCCAACCAAAGTTTCCATAAGATAAATTTAGGAAGACTCAACCAACAAGATTTAACCAATTTATTTTTTAGACTACAGAAAGGGCAGAGGGAGGCCCAATTAATTAACAAGGAGTGGATGTTCTTGAGAAGGTGCAATGGGCCAGCTATACCAGCTAGGGCTTGATTCCAAATGTTTTCTGGAAAAGAGCAAGAAATTAACAAGTGATCAAATGATTCCGAATTTGAGAGGCAGAAGGGGCATTTAGTGGGTCAGTTCGAGCCTTTTTCCCTGAGATTGTCCCCAGTTAAAATATGATTATGAGCCAGAGTCCAGATAAAGAAATCAATATTGGGGAGACTTTTAACTTTCCAAATGGTCTTCCAAATAGCAGGGTTGTACAGAACATGGGGAGCATACTTGATGCACTTATATCCTGCAGTCATGGTATAGACACCCGTCCTATTCCCCCAACCATTGGTGTCTTTAGTCTTCTTTGAAATTGGTGTTTTCCCTTGAAGGAAAGAAATCAAGGTTTTTTTTTCAACCTAAATATGAGGAGGGAAATTTGGCAAACACCAGACTTTCCAAGTTTGAGGAACCTCAGCATTCCATTCTGAAATATCCCAAAGAGTGGTTACATTTTGATTTTTCAGATAGCCTGCAATTTGAGCAATACCTGGTTGTGAGTCCAAAGGAGGATCCCCCATTATTGATTCATCCCAGAGCTTGATATGCTTACCATTTCCTGGAACCCAAGTAAGATGAGTGGAAAAGAAGTTGTAAGATTTCAAACAGACAACAAAAACAAGAGAACCTTTTCACGCTCTAGGGGGGTTGTCAAGACATCTTAGACTCTTTCCTGTGAAGTATTTTTTCCATAAGGATTTCTTTCTCCAAGAAGTTTTTCCAGAGACTAGATTCCATAGAAGCTTGGCTACAAGGGATAGATTTTGTGCCCTAAGGTCACAAATTTGGAGGCCAGCCTCCATCAGAGGCCTTGAGATTTTTTCCTAACTTACGAACGGAATTTTTTGTCATTCTATTTTCCTCCTTTCCAAAGGAAGTATCTGATCAGGGCCTCAATCTGAGCAGTTATAGATTTTGGATCCAAGAGGATGGAGCACTGAAAAATGGGGATGCTGGTAAGAACTACTTTAATTAGCACAATTTTCCTAGCAGGATTTAGCCAAGAATATCCCCAAGTGTTTATTCTGACTTTTAGATTGTCAATTAGAGGAAGCCACATGGTGGTCTTTGGAGTAGTTTTAAAGATGGGAACTCCTAAATAATTATAATATTCCAATTGATTTTTCCCTTCTATTCCCAAAATTCTAGAGATATCTAATATCTCCCTTGGATTACAGTTCCAACCATAAATTTGACTCTTCGTGTAGTTGATCTTACTGCTCGAGGCGTCTTGATAAAGATCCAGTTCTTTCCTAAAATATATTGTTGATTGAACACTTGCTCCTCCAAGAATGATCGTGTCATCAAAAAATTGAGCATGATTAATATCTATAACACCCCGAGCAATACAAATCCCAAGAAGCTCTTGACGATGTTGGATTTGATCTAACTGAAAGATAAGAACTAAAGCTTGAATTGCATAGAGAAGAAGAGAGAGAGAGAGGAAAACCTTGTCGTAGGCATCGAGTGGCTTGAAAAAAACATGCTACCCTTCCATTAACCAAAGGAGAAATCCATGGACTTCCAATACAGGATTTAACCCAGGATATGAAGGTCGGATTAAATCCAAAGCGAAGCAGGACTTGGAAGAGAAAATCATGTCTAACTCTGTCAAACGCACTAGCTAAGTCTAGTTTGATAACCATACCTTTTTCACGATTCTGGAGACTTGAGTGAATTGCTTCTTGGACGAGGATGATGTTATAGACAATGTGCCTTCCTTTAATGAACCCACCTTGATTCTCAGGAATTATGCAGGGAAGAATATATTTTATCATGTTTGTGATAAATTTGGTGATTATTTTATAACCAATGTTGCAAAGAGAAATGGGTATGAAATGGTCAAAAGAGGTGGCCCCTTTTTCTTTTGGGATGAGATCTAGAAAGGCTGAACTGGTGCTTCCTCCAATATTGGTACAGGTTTGGGATTTCAAGCCCTTTTTATGGAGATCCATTTTGATTGTTTTCCAACAAGCTTTGAGAAATATGGTGGTAAAACCATCTGGACCTGGAGCTTTATCAGGATCCATGATAGCTAAAGCTTTCTTAATTTGTTTTTTAGAAACATGGGAGGTAAGGGCCCTATTTGTGGCCTGATTAATCAAGGTAGGGACCAGATTCAGGACAGGGGAGTTGGGGCAAGCCCCAGGGGGTATTTCCTCAGTGTAAATATTCTTGAAATCTCCATGGCCTCTTGCTTGATTTCATCGAAGTATTGAAGAATTTGGTCCTTCTTATGAATTTCTTTAACCGCTTTATACTTCTTGCGACCCTCAGCTTGTTTGTGAAAGAAGATAGTGTTTTTATCCCCAGAGTTTAGCCATAGACATCTATATTTCTGTCTCCAGTATTCCTCCTCTGCTCTACAAGAAGAGTGAAGGTTTCGTTGGAGAGATGCTTCTTTTTCCAAACAGTCCTTGTCAATTGTTTGATATTTCTGCCAGATCTAATGCTGCTCCAAGAGCTTCTGGGCCTCGATTCTTTGCATGGAAGGAGACTTTAAAGACTTAGCCCAATCTTTAACAACACCTTTGCGTTTCCTAATCTTTTCTTCCCAGACAAAAAGGGAGACCCCGTGACTGGGTCCTTCCAAACATTTTGAATTATGTCATGAAATCCTTCCTACTTGATTTAGAATGGGTTGAATCTAAAGGGAATAGGCCCCAGATTCTTATCCTCGGAGAGATCCAAAAGAATTGGTTTGTGATCAGACATGCTGAAGGGAATAATTGAGGAGTCAACCCTGAGCCATAGAAAAAGAAGATAGTGTTGAACCAAGATTCTGTCAATCCTAGATGCTATGTGAACAGGCCCAATTCTTCTGGTAGAATAAGTGTAACGACCTTGGGATGGTTTAACATATTACAAATCTCAATCCATGATGATGTCTTCTACTACTTCACGTAGTGGGTCTCTAACTATTAAACCGCTTTCTTTTCTTTAATATACAGGGTGATATTTAGATCCCCATCCAGAATTAGATTTTTAGGATGGAGGGTTCTCAAAATATCTTGAACACTTTTCCAACAATTTTTTTTTTTTTTAATTCTGAAAAAAAAAGGACTAGAACGTAGAGATTTAGAATACTTACCAGGAAGCCTGATTTTTTGTGACAGAGAGTTCTGAAGATCCAGTGTGTGCTTAAAGAGGATAAAGCTAAGTTGAAATTGGTTGAATTCCATAAGGTTCCTAGTCCACCAGAGGCACCTCGAGCACTTCAGCAATACCATTCCCATTTTTCCAGAAAAGCTGACTAGCTTGGAGGAAGTCAAGTTCCTCCATTTTGGTCTCCTGGACCAGTAATATTTCAGGAGTAGATATACAGATTAAATCTTTCATGTCTTATATTTTCTTTGTGCTCCCTAATCGCCTACAATTCCAGGATACAACCTTCATTACTTACCTTTTGGGAGATGGGTGGCCCCTTTAGAGGCCCGACCTTTTTTCCTTGTAATTCATGAATTCATCATTCCTTCAAGCGTTAACTGTGATCCTTGCATCTTATCTTTGTAAGTATATTCCTCTCTACGTTCCTTGTCAGACTTCCTTCCTCTTTTTGCTTCTTTTTGTATTGATTGGGCTATGCCAATTTCTCCTTCCTCTTTTTTCGACGATTCCTGCACTGATTCTTGATTTTGAGACTTTGGTCGTTCTGTGGCTTCCTGCAAAGTGGTTTTATTTAGGTTTTTTTGGGAGAGCCCTTTCCTCATAATTGCATATATTTTTTCACTAGGGTACTTTCTGACTCAACTTCCTTCAAATAATCCTTCTCAATTGAGATTACTTCCTCCAGAGGATCCTTTAGAATAACAAGTCTATTGCTTGAATCAGGGAGGGATTTCTGTTGTGCGTCCTCCTTCCTGGGCATGGGCAGGTTTCTCCCTTATTTTCTCTATTGGGTTTTGGATTTTCCCTAGAACGTTTGGCCTGATGCCATCCTTCTTCAGCCTCCCCATTTGCTTGTGCCTATGGGATTTTTGGGCAGTTCTTTCGAAAGTTCCCATAGTCATGGAAATGTCTACATTTAAAGGGAAGTTGTTTATAATCCAGTTTCTGATAGTTCTGCGAATCTCCCATGGTTAATTTGATGGCTTCTGGAAGCCCTGCTTCTAGGTCTACTTCAACACACATTCTGGCACAAGAATATAGATCCTTTGTATTTGATTTATCAATATATTTTCCAAGCCCATTGTTGATGGATTGTAGGGAAGATGGAGTACAGCAATGGATCGGAAGATTAGGAAAGCAAACCTAGATGGGGGAAACCTTAGGGACGTCAATGTCCAGATCAAAATTAGGATTCCACTGATTCAGATAAAGGACTTGTGGACCCATGAAGTAAGGTATGTTACGAAAGATCATATCTTGTTCTTCCTGGGAGATGAATTCAAAGAGCAAAAATCCCCAACCAACAACATAGTAGGTTACACTATTAGAGATCACTGGTCACCAATTCTTCTAGATCTAGTTATCATTTGTTTTGGGGGACAACAAAATCCCAGTAAATTGACTACCAACACTCGATCGGCCGATGAGACAACGGTTTGCATGGGCTGGAGATAAGGGAAGTCAATGGTTGAGATCTCGTCCAACTTCTTCACAAATTTTGGAGGCGGAGCGGTGGGGGGTTTCTGATTCTGACAAGAAACCAGACATCTGAAGTCTTTGACATCTCCTAGAGGAGGAGGTGATAGAGAAATGCCTCCGGAAGCACTCATTATGGAGCCCTAGACGCAAAAGCACACAACAAACCCTAGCAACATCGCACAGATGCTTTGGTAACCTCCATGCATTAGAGGAATTTTGGGGTCTAAAATGGGCCTCCTAAGGAAAATAATAAAATAATAGTTAAAGTAATAAAATAATAGTTAAAATAATAAAATAATATTTATTAATTTTGGAGGAAGAAAGAAAAAAACTACTTTTTGTGTTCGTATTTTCGACATATCTCCCTGTGTTTTTACTCAAATTTCGATCGGGAGAGCTCGTTGGATGCAGAATTTGATTCCGCATCCAATGAGTACCCACACTACATACTTTTGACGGACCCCTCTACCCCAAAAACAAGAAATACCTGAAAAACATGATGATGACATCATCATCACATTTTTTTAGGTATTTCTTGTTTTTGTGGTAGCGGTGTCCATCAAAAGTATGCAGTGTGGGTACTTGTTGGATGTGGAATCAAATTCCACATCCAACAAGCTCTCTCGATTGAAATTTGAGTAAAAACACAATGAGATATGTCGAAAATACGAACAAAAAAAGTAGTTTTTTTTAATGACAAATATGTCAATTCAACCATTATGGTTGACTTATTTTATTGAAGTTCTATTGGTTCTTGAATTCCAACTCACAAAAACTTATTTTGGCACGTTTTCTTATAAGGCCCATTTTAGACCCCAAATTTCCTCTAATGGCCTAGCTACATGTTATTAGTTATAATATATATATATATATATATCACATTGTTGTAGCTATCTACCATGAACTGTTGGTTATCCATTCATTAGTTATGAGTTATCCATGCATCGCTACCAGTTATCAATTCATAAACTTCCAATTATTTTTTATATATTTTTTTAGTTGTTTATTTCAAATTTTGAATGATTGCCATATAATTAATCTTGATTGTACACTTATCTCATCCTCGTCCATAGATGAAAAAACATAAGTCATAGTCCACCCCAAATCTCAAATAAAAATACCTATCAAATAACTATTTTATAATTTTATATAATAATAATTATAAATACAATATAATTACGCCATAAGGTGTTTTTCTCTTAAGTTCTTTGGGAAACCACTGTTCATTTCGTCGTCTATTCAGCCAACCGTGTTTCTCCACGTGTCTTCTTCGTGATCCACTGGTTCTCTGTGTGTCTTCTTCGTGATCCCTTGGTGTCGCTTAGATATCCGCTGGTTATATGAAGCAATGAATATCTAGTCCTGTCAGGTGAATCTACTACAACTTTTAAGCTTCGATCGAGCAAAAATGAAAGATGCAGTAGACTGGGTGTTGCAGTTCTCGTCGGACGGGGTGGGTTTTGAGCACTTGTATGGTTGCAGAGGAGATCAGGGTTTAGAGTGACGATGCAGCACAAATGTCGTGTTTCATGTTCAAATCAGTCAGAGAGCCTGAATGTAGGCCGTGGAACCATACTATTGATTCAGGAGTTTTGAATTATTCTAAACTATACGAGAATGGCGATTTAGTCATCGGGCCAGCTACGGTACCTGATTCTTTTAATGGCAGTTTTGCCAAAATTGATGAATGGCTTGTTAGGCCCAATCGAGAACGGCAGAGCTCGGACGGTGCATCAAATTGTGTGGAGGTAGCGATTGATTTTCCCATCAGCGCTTCTGATTCTGATTTTACACTCTATGATAACTTCAAAATTGAAAATAGTGTCGAAGGGTCTAGCAGTTTGGATCGCATCGATGAACCCACGAATGGATTTCGAAATATGGCTTCTGGGGTTAATAGTTCTGGGTGATTCAATTCTGTAGGGTATTCTGACGGTTTTCTTTGGGGGATATCAACTATGGACTATTGGCATACTCCCAGTCTGCTACATCCTCCAAACCTAGTCGGGGGATATCGACTATGGACTATTGGCATACTCCCAGTCTGACGGTGAGCTTTTTACAAACCCCATCCTCTTTTCCACTATACATTCTCGTTCATCCTCCCACAACAACCTCCAAAACAAAGCGTTGAGTTGCGGGAGGATCGAATTTACATCTCAGAAAGTTCATTGCAGGGTTTTCCAAGTCAGAACTAAAGGTATATATCCATTCACACAATATATACACTCTTGTGCATCTTTTGGTGGATAAGTGTAACGCAAATATTCTCTAGCAGACGCCTGCAATTGTTTGTTGGATTTTGTGTATATATTGTTAGGTTAATGGGCGAACCAGGCTCTTTTTTCTTGGAAAGCCTGTTGTCGGATGCCCGTGAGCTATCTCGAAGAGTTGATGCCAGTGGACGTGATGATCTCAGCCATTTGAGGGCTGAGAAGGACAATACAGTTATCTTTTCTTTCAGTGGCTCTCTTGATCCTCCTGTCTTTGGATCCACAGCAACCAAATTCAGAGAATGCCAAATTAATAATATCAGTTGTCTGGAGTGGATGAAAGATGGGAACAACTAGGTAGCCTCCATCCATCTGGGTGCTCTCACCCAATTTATGCTTATTTGGAGCAATTCTGGTGTGCAAGAATAGGTATTATGATCTTTCAGTTTTTAGTGGATGCTTTCATCCAATTTATGCTTATTTGGAACAATTCTGGTGTGCAAGAAGAGGTATTATGATCTTTCATTTTTTCCCTAAAAGTAAACTTCCGAGCGCTTTCCAGTTAAAATCCAAATTTTTTATTCAGAATATTTTGTGGTGTGGAAGAAGATTATTATGATCTTTCATTTTTTTTTCCTTATAAGAAAACTTCTGAGCACTTTCCAGTTAAAATCCAATTATTTTATTCAGAATATTTTGTAGTTATTGTGTTCAAAGAAGTGAAATGCTCTGTTGCTATCCCTGTGAGGAAGATATGTGTTCTATGTAAAAAGTGTGTACTAAAGATAGGAAGTAATTGGTATCTTCTTGATAGAATTGAAAGTACCTCAATTCTCTTAAAAATAGAGTAAACCCATCTGAATCTACAATCTATTAACTTTAGATTTTTAAGGTTTTAGTTAAATAAATATATGGCAGTTTATAATTTTTTAAGGTTTTAGTTAAAATAGATTTATGGCAGTTTAAATATTGTCCCTACCTTTTAAACAAGCTGAACAATTTAATTAATATGCTTTCAGAGCTTTGGGCTTTAATCTGGCATTCTATTCACCTTCAAACACTGGTTATGAAATAGCACCCAAATGGTGCACATTCATGGCGTTTGATATAAATATTCATTTCAAGTTATCTATATGTTGGAACTAGGCATAATACCATGGTCGTTTTTTGTTTTCTTTACTTTTTAGGTCCCAGAGTCCAATAATATATGGTCAAAATCTCTAACAGCGCAGTTCCATCATGAAAGAAACTTGGGTTGTGAAGAATTATGCCCAGATACACATCAAAATGTTTACCTTAAAGCAGGTCAATTTATGTTACCTTTATTCCATGCTCATAGGCATAAATGTTTGACATCCTAAGAATTTAAGACCCTTAGAGGATAATAAATAAGCTCAATCTGTTGCTAGGCTATGGTTTAGAAGTACGTCAGTGAGAGTCTACCAGGCCTGGGTTCAATTGTAGGGGCTTCTGTACCTATACAAATGACCATGCTATAATCCAAGTTTCAATAGATATAGTCATTTTTTGTTTTTCTTAACTTTCTATGTCGCCAAATTCAATAAGAGAGGCTTAGCAGCACTGTTCGACCATGAAAGGAACTTGGACTATGAAATAACTGACATTCATAGTTGAATTTGATTGGTCCCACATTAAAATGTTTACATTAAAGTAGGTCAATTTATGTGATCTTTATAGAAATTAAAATCCTTCGGAGGATAATGAATAGGCTCAATCTGTTAATTAGACCGTGGTTTAGGATTACGCCATGGTGAGTCTACCGAGCCCAGGTTCAGTTCCATGGGGCTTTTGTGCTCATAAATCCACAAACGGCCATGCCCTTGTACCAGAGTAGTTCTTGTGAAAAGCTATAATACGCTCAACCTTGAAGAAACCGATAATAAATGCACACAAACACAAACTTTAGTTTTTCTTAAGATACTTCCAAAGATCTGATATGCAAGGTTGTATTTATCCAAGTTCATTATTTGAGAAGCTTGGCCATTTTATGATGTGTGTGAAGTTTGAAGTTGGAAGTATGTTTGAGCTTTGGATCTCTAGGTGTATATCAAACACTTTTTCCATTGAATCGTACTAATTGTCTATGCACTCAATGCAAAGTGAAATTTAGTGCACAGTTACACATAAACCTCGTTACAGACAAGCACACACAGATCGTTACTCAGGAACTATCATCCTCCTCATTTCGTATTTCATTATTATTGCAGACCCGCCTGGAATATGAAAGGGGAAAAATCGTGGTGTTTACTGGTCAGTCCATGGGAGGGGATATTGCTTCTTTAGCCATGCTATGGATGCTGGATAAACAACTGCAGCCCGACAAGCCTAAATATGTTTTCTCCATCACATTTGGTTTCCCTTTGGTTGGTGATGAAATTCTGGCATGAGCAGTTCATCGCAAGTGGTGGGCAGATCAGTTCTGTCATGTTGTTTTAGGACATGATGTCTTCTCTCGAATCTTGTTGGGCCCTTCTATATCTGTGCGTAACCCCTTGGAGACACTGTTACCCTATTGGAAGAAATTCTTGCAAACTGTGGGGGATTTTATGGGTTCCACTGACACAGCAATGGAAGAAGCCCTCCCTTTAAACTCAGATGGAATTACTGAGTTTTTCAGTAATGTAGTATAGTGGTGTTCAGCCATGGTGAATTACAAGAGCACAGTCAACATGAGTCCCAACAATCCCTTGATAGCTGCTGTAAAGCCTCTGATCAAACTAAGCCCTTATAGTCCAATTGGACATTATGTATTATGTTCTAAGAGTGGTGGGATTCAGGTAGAGAATCATTTTGTTGTGTTTCCCATCCTCTATTATACCCTTCAAACTTCAAATGCCAAATTGGAGGAATTCATCTTAGAGCACGTCGGTTATGGCAATATCTTACCCAGTGCCTTGCAAAACATAGTGAAGTTGAATGAGCTTTCAAATCTTCCTTTGTCAGACGCAAGATCAATTTATCAAGACAGGAGGATCACAACACAACTGGACTCCCTTGGGCTTGCAATTCAGGTAACATTGTATTATTATTCTTTAATTCATTTTTTCTTATCTTACCTACAATAAAGTTGAAGTATAAAATCGCCCATGTATGCTATGTGATATGGTGATCAAACTAGCATAGATCCATATTCTTCAATTCAATTTTTCTTTCGCTTACCTGCAATAACGTTCCAAAATAAATGCTCCCCATATGGTATGTATGTTATATGGTGATAAACTCGCATAGATCCATATTGGATCTATTCGTGGCCAGAGGGATTAAGATTCAAGAATGGCCCCGTCATAGACCTAGCATGGAGATGGATCTTGTAAGAAGTAGGTTTTTTTACCCATTATTATTTCTGACTTAAAATAAACACCTCACCCCACTCAGGTTATAGAATATTGTTGTACAACTAGAAGTCGCGTGCTTATTTCAAAGGCATGCGTGTCTTAAGTAAGGTGATATCATTTAAAATTTGAAACAATATGGACATGAAGAATATGGAAAGTGCATCACCTCAATCTACTTTGTAATCAAAGTAAAGTCTAGGATGATAATCATGTGAGTCTTTTATAGGTATATAAAACAAAGTTTTTATTTTATTTTATTTTAAAGTTTTATAAATATGTACAAACATCGGAAACAATAATGTCATTAAAATTAGGGATACATTTGAAAAACAACTCTCTTCTAAAACATAAGAATGTAATTTTGAGATTTTTTTTATTATTCTTTATACAAATAGAAACTACTAGTTATATAGATGACGTAATTTTCAATATTTTAGCCATCTCTCACTTGGCAGATACATAGACTAAGGTTGAAGTCCCCTAGAGAGTTCTGTGCATCTGGTCTTAATGCAGATAGCCCCTTCTACAGCCCCAAGCAAACCATCTTACAATTCAAAATAAATAGTCAGTCTTGAGAGGTCTAGCACAAAGCTCTTCTCATGTTATCAGCTGGCTCTAATTCTCTCATTTTCATGTTTTGGTTCACTTCAACGGACAGCAATGTGGAGGCTATGAGGCTCAAAACAACAACTTCTAACAAAAACTATTTTGGGGTATGAAAGATCAATCTTGCACTTGGGACTAGGGCATTATGGTGTATGGAATCTAGAGAATTTTCAATATCCATTTACCATGTGGAAAAAGGTGGGTTTCGTGAGAAACTCCAACATTCACAATCCCAAATTTTGTAGGAAGGTTGAAGTTAATGTGGAGGGCACATCATGTAAGAGTACCAGAGGTAAGTAATTGACAGGTTTGATACAATAGCCAATGAGGGGAAGTGCCCCTGGTACTCTATTGACACCAATTCAAGAGGTGAATTTTGACATTCTAATTATATTTCTGGGAAAAGCTTGTATGGAGATGAGACTCATGCATGATTAAGTTATTTTCCTTCTTTGCTCTATATGTTGAATTGAATTTATCTAGCTTTGAATAATAGGTCAAGAGAATTCCCTGAATTGTAATCTTAATTTGCAGACATGAGAAAATACAAAATTAGGTGGTTCCAAGAACAAATCTGCATTTCTGAAGAATGCCACAACAACCTTGCTTCACACAATTGGTGAATCTGAGAAGGTGCCATTTGTTGCTCATATCAACAGTTGCATTATTGATGATCCAATGATGAAAAGATACCTTCCAATTGATCCTATGACAAATTATCTCTTTGATATAATGAAAGATGGCATTCTTCTATGGTATGAATACTCAATTAACTAATAATTACAGCCTTGTTGCAATTATAGGATAGCTGCATTTCATTAAGTTTTGACTGTACTTGGATCTTGTGGTTTGTTCATACAACTAGCTGTTGTCATATTTATGAGAATGAAGACAATTATTGTTTCTATTTTTGTGGGCATGATGCAATAAATTGATCAATGTCATTGTTCCTAGAACCATTGATGATCGAGCAATAAATACGAAATCAAAGCTTAATCCATTGGAAATCAATGAAAATCATACAATTTGCCTCAATTCTTCAAAGGCCATTGGATGAACAGTAGTAAATATTGGAACACGGGGCTTAGTTGAAGCCTTGGGTAAGTGAAATATTCTATATAGTTATATATAGGTTGTTAAATTACATATTGTATCTGAGGACTTATATGATGGGATGGTAGGTCAAATAAGCTGTATAGTTGATCCTACCTTTATATATTACCACTGCCATACTATGTTAGCTCAATTCAACAGCTGAGTGTTCTGAGTTATATGTCCTAATATTGAAAGATTTAAGGCTACTATAACTGGCATAAATATATTTATGCTACATGTCTAACTCTCTCTATTTGGCTATGGGATTTACCTTATGGTTTCATGGCCTAGATCGTTAAATTACCTATTTCATAACTCACAGAGGCCCAACCAAAGAGATGTGGGATTCAAACTATGGAAGCACGTAACTCAGCCACTAAGACCTCAAACACAGACAGATAAGCACTGTGAAAATCAACCAAAAACATCCCACGTGTTCGTCGGATTGATAGGATATAAATGATGGCACCATGCTATCGTCATCCAACTGTTTCACAAATTCCATACATGGTATTGGTTGAGTATACAGAGCATGGAAAACAATACTTAGTATGATGTAGATCATTTAATGTTGTTGTGTATGTTTGATCATGGTTAAATTTTGAGCAACTCAAAATCTAACCGTCATCAAGCATACACAACACCATGCTAAGTATTACTTTCCTTTTATCACCGCCATCTATCAAATCATTTCACTTTTCAACTCGACTCAATCACCATTTGGAATCCGTCCTTGTTTTTAATACACTACAAAACCAGGTATGACCGAGTTGAGATATCTTCATTCTCATACATGAAAATTCGACATTGATTGTGTAGTGAGCATAATAATGATTGAAAATGTTAGTTCAAGGGTTGAAATTCAAGGTGTTAAGGAGATCGTTGAAGAAAGTGGTTGAAATATTAATAACCTAGAAAAGAGGAAATATCGAGCATTGATGGCATAAGGTGGTGACTTTGAGAATCAGATTCGAGATGATGAAATCTATGAAAACAAAGAAAAAATCAGTACTAGGGGATGGCAGATTAGGGGGAGAAGTAGGGTCTTTGTTATGAGTCCTCAAGAACTCTGAGATTTCTTTGGTTAAACATGAAGGATTTGATTTGGTTTGTGTTGGAGATTCACCCTTTCTTATGTATCAGTTTGTGTCTTCTTCACTATTTTACTCCATTGCACTTTAGAATTTTATATTTGACATCTCGCATAATATAAAACTCGGTCACTATTTGATTGTTCTTTTCTACAAAGTATTTGTAGAATTGAATGGATGTTAAG
Organism: Pseudotsuga menziesii; assembly: GCA_001517045.1. NCBI lineage: Eukaryota > Viridiplantae > Streptophyta > Pinopsida > Pinales > Pinaceae > Pseudotsuga > Pseudotsuga menziesii. The sequence goes on along the minus strand of LPNX010703220.1, from coordinate 35,214 downwards.
GGTTGATTTTACTATTAGTAACCAACTCCTTTTGATGGATTCTACCTCAAATACAAATTATTGTTGAGTTGTTGAATTCTTCGATGCTTAAATCAATTTTTTTGTCACTTTAATCATCTTCATAATTACCTGATATTTGATTGCATGTGCATGTGATGCCTCCATACAAATAAAATCCATGTATTTTTCCATGTTATGTTGCATTTCCCAGGATTGTTTGAAATCCATGTATTTTTCCCTGTTATGTTGCATTTCCTAGGATAGTTTGAAAACTGTCTGAAAGGTAATACTCAAGTAGATTCTTAATAATCTTTAAAGTACATTCTTAATAATACATTGATAAATTTGAAAAAGGTAAAGGGTTTCTTTATCAATATATAATCTTTCTATATGGTTGCAATTTCTAAAGATTCATTTAACTGAGAAAGTCGGTTGTGAACATTATAACTTTATGCTCTTTAGAAAGTAGGTACATTATGGTTCTCTGATTGATAGGGACATGGACTCTGTTTTCTAACTCATATGATGTTTGGACCTGCCTTTTGAGGACTTTATAAATGGAGAGGCCCTTCTATTTTGATAGTTTAATTGGCGTGTTTCTTCATTTTATCTAATCACACAATGTGTATATTGTATTTGCAGCCTCATCTTGTCCTTGGCTTGATATCTCAAATTATCAAGGTACGTTCGGATGAGCTTTAGTTCTAACAGTGCTTGGTAAGAGCTGCAATCTGACATGATTCTCTAAGATCAAAAGAGCAGTATTATTTAATGTGTTTTCTTATACAAGAGTGTTGAATGATGTTGTGTAACTTTGAATCTTATCCTTATTTATACACTGGTTTGAGAGGGATCACTTTATTGGCATTGTCTGAAATGTATGTTGTATTGCAGTCACTCTATTTTTCATAGTTGCTTCTTTTTCACAACTAAAATTCTTACCTTATCCTGTAGTTTCAATGTTCATCTGGGCTTAACTATGATAATAACACTAATGTAATTGTTTCAGATAAGGTGTGTCAATTGCTCACATTGCTCAGACACATTTGATCCTCTTATTGATTTGAGTTTGGAAGTAGAGAATTTGAATTCAATAACAGAGGCATTAGATTCTTTCACAAGAGTAGAAACTTTAGAATGTGATGCCAAGTATGAATGTGAGAATTGCAAACTTGGTAGCTCTTTTTTCAAAAAATCTTACGATTGATAGTGAACCTAAGATTCCTTCAATCCAGCTTAGACGTTTCATCAATACTGGGATCATTGGGAGTAAAGTACACAAAGAACTTACATATCCTAGAGTTTTGGACTTGAATCATTTTACTAATGATGAACAAGAAAATCATGTACTTTATCATTATCATTCCATTTGCATGTAATTTAAAACTAGTGTTTTTTTTGTCTGAAGCAACCTCTGTTTTCCTAATCTAGCTTTTTTCTGCAAATTGCAGGGAGATTTGAAATATGAATTATATGGTGTACTTGTGCACTCTGGGTGGACAATGTACTCAGGACATTACTAGAGCTTTGTGCAAACCTCACCTGATGTCTGGCATAAGCTAGATGATTGGCAGGTCTCTCTCTCTCTCTCTCTCTCTCTCTCTCTCTCTCTCTCTCTCTCTCTCTCTCTCTCTCTCTGTGTCCTGAGTGTATGTGGTATTTTTCACTGTTCATGTCAATTACAACATACACTAATAAATATCTGGTACTATGCTACTTGTTGTAAACAATGAATGCAATTTTAAGTCATCTAGATAGTCAGACCATTTTTTTTTGGGTTTTGTGCAAGATTTGGTGTAAAACTACAGTTAAGTTATTAAAAAGGGAGTTATTATAGGCAATGGTCACACTCTTAGCCCAGTAAGAACACTTAGTTTTGTGTAATATTCAAGGAGGTATACATTTGTTTTCCATCTATCCATTCTTTAGTTGGCTGAGATAGGTGAGAAAATAGAGGATTCTTGAGTTCCTCTTTTATTGTCACAGTGCAATTTGTGTTGAACCCATAAATAGCAAATAGCAAAGGATTGTCACTTTGAAGATTTCAAACATCTTAGGTTGATACCACCTTAAGTGTCATAATCAACGTCAAATTTGAAAATGGATTCGAGATGATGATGAAGGACCTAAAGAATCTAAGACGACATGGTGGTTGAATCAGTTGATTGGTCATGAAATGAAGCCAACAATGGATTGGACATTTCCTTTTGCAGAGGATCGCTTGTTCGTACTTACTTGAAGGGCAGGATTAGAAGGATATCATATGAATGTGGATGGCAGGCATGTGACCTTGTTTCCTTATCGAACTGTGAGTGACTGTAACTTGTTATATTGAAATTTTCTTGCTTCACCACACTTTTTCCACCAATATGCTTAGATAATGAAAAAGATCATTTCGATTTGAATAAGCATGCCCTCTTCTGGATATTTCACCGTTTGTCAAAGATATGCACATAATATTGTTTTATGTTTTTGGGATTTAGATTTATAACTGAGTCAATACTATCATAGTGCATGATGAATCTTTTGTTTTCCAATACAGAAAATGTAAAATGTGAGACTAAGGACTCATGAATAATCATAAAGGGAGTGATAACATGAGACGTGAAATGCCTGGATTAATAATCTTCTGACTGAGAATTTTTTCTGATAGTGTGTTTTTTAATCAATGGCCTGCTTTGAATTTTAGTGCAGTTGTTGAAACTTTTTTTTCCTGCTCATTGGCTCTATAAATACAACAAAGAGTTTTTCATTCTTTTAATTGTTGAATTGCTGCTCATACCCATATTAGGGCCTTGGTTCCTAGATCGGTTCATACAAGCTCATTTCCTTTCTTTTGCAAAAGTATGGGAATATTTTCTTACAAATTGATTATATAATAAATGCAGAATTCAAATATTTGCACTTAAGATAACTGGCAGGCACTGTTTTAAATGGAGCCATCTAACATGGATTGGTTCCATAATGCCTTATTTATCTATGCATTTTTCTATTTAAGCTCCCTTTTGGAGCTTCTTCCACTTGTGGGAGGCTCAGAGGAAGAGCCTGGTTTTTTTGTGGCCAACGTCGATAGATGGATGGAGATCTGATCACAATGCCTTTGTATACTTAGACAATAGACTTTCTTACACTGTTTTCCAACATTTTCACTTCAGGCATTCCATGTTTTTGGTGCTCCTCCCTTTAGTGCATTATTAGAACCATGTGGTGAGTCCTACCCTATTTCATAGAGTTGAAGAATATAATTTTGACATGTACTTTTGCATACGTTCGGTTTGAATGTGCCAGAAACAGTTCGAGTTAAGTCTATTTTTGTATTTTGTCATTGAACCGATGCTCTGCAAACTTCAATACTGTCAGATTCACTATTGGAAGAGATATGTCATTTCTTTTACTTGTGGGATCCTAACATTTCTTAAAAAATACAAATTTCCTCTCACCTTCGCCAACCATCGATTATTTGAAGGATAAAGAATGAAGAGCAATGAAGGCAAGTGCACATTAAAGTATCCAAATTGCCAGTGCTACTTCTGTTGGTCTATTGATTTTTCTTGCCCTTGACATCTTCCATCTTTTTCCCAATTTCAGAGTACAAAATCCAAATTAATGCTCTTATGGACAAAGCACAAAAAATGCTCGAGGAGGGATGGACCATGCACGATGGGACTCCATGGCCATGCAACAACACTCGAGACCATCCTGGGATAATCTAGGTTCACATGCTTGTCTTTAATCCGGTAGTCTTATCTTTCCTCAGAATTTTATTGGTATCATCTAAAGACTAAATCTGGATCCATGAAGTTCGTTCAGACTCCTTTCAACTATTATTGTTATCCTTGTCCTTGCAATAGACCAGATTTCCTATTCTAAGGAATGGGGTATAATATCCACTCTAAATTTTTCATTTGCTTTGATCAGCCACAGGATACCATGAGACCACTCTATAGTGCACCTGATTCCTCTTCTTTTGGAATTGGTTACTAATTCACTTCCATTTTTGTGCTTCATTGCCAAGTGTGATCTTTTACAAATCGTTGTAAGTTGATCTTTTACTAATTCGCTTCCATTTCTGTGCTTCATTGCCAAGTTTGATTAGGCTACAACATTCATATGAAGCTAGCAAGTTTTTAAATGCAAACTCCACACATTGGAGCAATTTGAAAATGGGCACCTTTAAAAAAACATGGTCAACATCTTCATCATTCCTACAATAGTTGCAGTTTTCATGTGCTAATCCTGTGTTATAAAGCTTTCCTTTTGTCAGGAGCACCATGTATAGAATGTACCGAGCAAGGATCTAGATTTTAAAGAAAACCCTTGCATCCCAAATAGATTTCACTTTGTGCCATTTATGCTTGTATCATTAAGATTCTAGCGTCTTTTAAGCTTGGTTTGAATGGAAGGTCCAGGGTTCATCTTTTTGTACAAACATCTTGTCTTTTATATTGGAATAGATTCCCCATAACTCAAATCAAATGCATTCAATTATGTAGCAAAACCTTGAAATACATCCAACAAGAATATTAGTCAGAGATGCTATTAGATCTCAAATACGTAAGTAAGTTTGGCTTTCATTAAAGTTGGGCACATTCTTGAGTTAAGTTGGACTGGTGTATTTGCTTCTTTGTTAATAGATTCTAAATTTAATATGCAATTGTTTCTGAAACAGACATGGGCAGTGCTAAGGGGACGTTGGATTTGAAGGTTTGGCTTTGACTTTTATCTTTTCTTTCCTTTTCATTCAAAGCCTAAAGGTCTAAAGGGAATGGAGGAGGGTCTTATGTTCAACTTCACTCATTGGTTTAAAGAGTTTTGAGTAGCACATTTCTCATCTGACAACAAGGTTTGACCAGTAACTCAGTTTGTCAAATAATTCTAATTCTCCATGGAATACTTGTGTTGCAGAGTAAGGCTAAAAAGGTTTCCCTAGGCTTGTATGGAAAAAACATATTTCTTGTTGGTAAGTTTTGGATCTTGGCAAAACAAAATCATTTTCAAATTTTACTATATGCACTCTTGGAATCTATGCAATATTAATAAAAGAAAGGAGTGGGGTAATCACAATATGTAATACGATACACTTTTAAGTAATTTGTTGTTTTACAGGAATGATGGGTTGTGGAAAGAACACTATGGGAAAAATTCTATCAGAAGCTTTACGGTATTACTTCTTTGACACGTATGTTACAAAGGCCGAGGATGTGAATTTGAAAGTCAACTATCATTCTCAATTGTATATTGCATATGTTTTTTCTGTGTAATACAGAACATTTTGATATGTATCTTGTTGTATATGTGCAGTGATAAGTTGATTGAAGAGTCTACAGGTGGAACACTTGTAGCACAAATCTTCAAAGGGAAAAATGAAGAGTACTTTAGAGATTTTGAGGTGATGCCTATTTCCCTTCATCACATTTTACTATAACCCACTTCTACATGATTCAAAGAAGGAAACCAAAATGATTTTCATTGTATGCTTCCTTTATTATCTATGAATTCATTCTATGGTTACTTTATCATCTATGAAGTCCATTACTCACTTATATTAAAGACCCTCAATTGGCTTCACTTGGGAAAACATGTTTTTTATGCAGATAAAGGATTGGATTAGAGTTGGTGATTTCGTAATTTGACATGGGATGTATTTTTGTTTGTGTTTCAGGTTTGTCTTACGGAAATTGGGCAAGGAATGTTAGTTTTTTGGAGTTTATGATTATCTCTGAGAAATGCTTGATGGTATTGCTAGGGCCTTATAGCCCTTTTGTTTCCGGTTCGATTGTTGGAAAATTAATTTGGGTTCTTTACTAACTTTACTCCATCAAGTTTCTTTCCTTCTTGTAAGCAATTTGATATGGGCTATACTTGTGAACAAGTTTTTGGCAATCGAAGTAAATTTTACCATTTTCTTTGAGATTATATTTTCTGCTTGTAAAAATGCTGTCCAATTCATGCAGGTTGTGTTTGTTCCTGTTCTTATTGGAAAATTTTATATGGGTTATATTATGTTTCTGATTTTGTTGGTTTTCTACTTGCTAAATCTTCCCATTTTATGTGGGCTTTTTTATGAGTAAGTGTTAGGTTTTGTCACAACTCGCAGCAAAATCTTAATGCAAGATATGTTTTTGTTTTCCTTTTTTCTCTTTCAGGGTTTGTTTTTGTTTTCACATTGAATTGTTATCCCCTTTTTTTCGTTTTTGGTTTTGTCCTCCAAGCATTGTAATTTTTATGCTCTTGACATTAAGTCTGACGTTTTCTCATGTTTCTTTCTGCAAAAATCTGCCAACCAGATGTGCAGTTTGGACTTTATCTCCTTTTTCTTGAGCTATGGCAATAATATTATGTGGCATCTTATTTCCTGTGTGGCTGGTTTAGTTATTGGGAGAGACTGTGACCAGCTGGATTTTCAATTTACAAGTTTCAAATGCTTGCTGATTTAATTTTTGATGTTTCTTTCCATTTGAGTTCCAGGATTTTTCCTTGACTGAAGCTCATCGCTTACTTGTGGGTTGTTGGATTTTTTTGACTTTCTACATTTCTAAGTTTTCCGCTACAAAGTGATGTTGTTTTTCTGTGTGGTTTGATTTGGGATGGTTTATTTGCTAGGAAGTGTGTGGGTTCCTTATCAATGTTTTTCTTTGAAAAAAATGGAGGTAAGAATCACTTACATTATAAACTGGCTTTTCTCAATTTGCATTGCATAATGGAGGTAAGGTTTTTCTTTGACTTGCATAATGGCTTTTCTCAATTTGCCATTCATGGAGATGTAATATCTTTCACAAGATCTTTCTTTCTGAATAGTATAAGACTCTAAACCACAGGTATAAATATTTTTAGTGCAATAAGCATCAAGACTACTTTTGAGAGTTCTGTAAGCATCAAGACTACTTTTGAGAGTTCTATGTTTCAAGAAATCTTAGTGATTTAGAGTTGTAAAATTGAAACTTGGAATTCTGCACTAACGAAAATTTTTAGCAGAATTAATTTGGCTTTAATTATAATAGTTTTCATATTTTGGGCTAGCAATGTGGGCACCAACATCTTCATATATCAGTTTCTGCGAATTTTTAGTAGCATTTGGATATCGAAGCATCTTAATTTCAACTGGACGTTTTGAGATTAAGGCTATCCAACTTGTAATAGTTCTGTTCACTAATTGTGAGTGTAGTTTTAATAGGTATCTTGCTCCAGAATATTTTGTTTATGGAAAGGTTACTGACAAGACAGATGTGTATGCATTTGTTCGAGAAAATAACTGGAATGAAGTCAATCAATACAAGAAATCCCAAGGGTCAAGAAAGCTTGATTATGTTGGTATGTTTTGGTTTTAACAGTTGACTCTCGACTCCATGTTTATTTATTATCCTTATGGGCTCATTTTTAGCCTTCTGCGAGTGTTGAAACCAGGCAAGGCCAATTTTGCAAGATGGGAAAATGAGAAACCTTGCTGATAAATGTTTGCAAGATGTTCATGATACAAATGAGATGCACGGAATGATGCTTGCTCCTACACTTTGTCCAAGGAAGACATCTCATTACCAGCATTGCATGAGCAGAGTAATTTATCTCTACTTCTTTCATTTATATATAATTTCTTATGTTTTTCATGCTTTTTATGAATTATGTATTTTAATGCTTGCATAGTTGCCTCCACCATTGTTTTTTGATAAACTTGCAAGTGAACTCCGCAGAAGGCTTGTAAGTAGTTTGCATCTTTCCAACGATTAATTGTTAAATGACTTGAAAGTTTACTTCTATATTTCATATCCTGGACGTTATTTAGGTTTTGGAGATGCTGGAAGTGATCCCTTGGGATATAGTGCATAGTGTATTCGATAGTGCTGTTGATCCAACCTGTAAAACCATGAGGTAGGTATTGATTCTTCATATAGGCTCAGTATTTGTGTTTTTATTTTCTTTTGTTTTGACCTGACATTCTTTCTTCCTTAAGACTGATTCCATCTATTCTTTATCTGCTTCCTCTTAATTTGCAGGTTGCAATAAATATGATGCGAGAGGAAGGATTTCCATTATTTTACAGAGCACTTGGGCCATCTCTTATTGGCATTGCACCTTACATTGCTGTCCACTTCTGTATTTTTGACTTGTGAGTCTAGATTCTAGTCCGTATGTGTTCTTTGAAGTTTATTATTTGAAATATATGATATTCTATATGTGATGATCCCAAATAAATTTGTATTGTCTTTAAAAGGTTTGAATGAACAAGAAGTTTGCATGATCGAGGCACATGACTTTTGGAATATGATTTTAGATCAATGTGTTTAACATTTATCTAGTCTTGCTTACTTTAGCTTCTCACACCTTCATTTGTTCAAATGGTGGAGTTAAGAAGTCTCTTCGAGAGGAATATAGGAAGAAGACAGAGGCTTCTTTTGCCACAACTATTATTTCAGCCTCTTTTGCTACAATTTTGTGCTACCCGCTTGACACTATCAGGTGACAGATGCAAATGAAGGGATCACCATACAGGACTATGTTTTATGCTTTCCCATGTAAAGGGATTCTATTCCCAACTTTCTAAAGACAAGGGAAAATAATATCATTTCTCAAAATTTTCCTCTCCTATAATTATAATTATACTCTTTGTTTTCTCTACTTCTGGAAAAGTAGCCATGGATAAAATATATTTCTTTGAGGAATGGGCTAGGTGGAGTCATTAGTTACTTTGATTTACATGCCATTTTATACCACATGTTCACTGATTTGAAACTCATGACTTATTGACGTTTGTGAATATGGAGTAGGATAACTGATAAGTTTGTTATTTTATGATAACTCATAGCATTAGTCTTCATTCTCGAGGTTTAAGTCAAACAAACCATAGTCATTTTGCCTGCATTTTGGAGAAGCATGTCTTTTATGTCATGCATATCACAGAAAATTCATCCAAGTCTCAATGGATATTTGTTGGTGTCCATATTCAATACAACCAATGCACTATTTAGATTTAAGGCACCGTTACATATAGTCATGCATAAACATGAGTTGATGGATCATCACACCCTCAATTTGAACATGTCCATTAGGTATGGTGCATATCATAGTTTAGATGGTTTGCTAGGTATATACGCATATATTACACATTTAGGCACATACAAGCATGGAAAATTGATGGATGACCACACCCTTAGTTTGAATCTATGGATGTAAGGTTTGCTTCCAGTGAAAGGTGCATATTAGAGTCACCTAAATTTAGACTGCTAATGTCCCTATTCAATGCACTATCACACATATAGGAAGTGGAACATACAAACATGAAAATTTGATGGATCACTGCACCCTCAATTTGAACCTATGAATGCAAGGTTTCCTTCTAGTGCAGGGTGCATATTAGATTCACCTGAGTTGGGACTGTTAGTGTACAGTTTAATATACCCGATGCACTATCTAGATTCAATCCATGGCTACACATCTGTCCACATAAATGCAAGGAGTTGATGGATAACCAGAACCTCAATTTGTATGTTTGAGTGTAAGAATTGTTTCTAGTATATTTTTATGACAAAAATGGGTTGATATAGTGTGGTTTCTCTTTAATTTTTTAGGTTTTAAACAAATGCAAGAAGGATTCAAGTATGGAAACAATTTAAAAATATGGACTTGCAATCTGTAATGCCAGTTTTCCATTAATAAGGCCAGAATATATTGCCTCATGGGCACCAAATTTAACTGCCAAATCTCCCGGAGACTCAATAGTACCTTCAGGCTCCATTGCAGAAGATTCCAGAATCTGCAGATTTGTCAAGATTCCAGAATTTGCAGGTTTTGGCTAGAGATGTAATTATTGATAAATACTTTGTTTGCAATTGTTTCAATCATCTATTGATGGATTGGATGATAATGAATCGTGGCTGGAAGCCCATTGTATCATCTAAAACAGTATCATGGGTACTGATATTGTCTTTAATTGTGTCAATTGATGTATGATGGATTGATAGTCGTTAGTTTGGCTACTTATCATACACTGTCAAGAGTGTTCACTAATACTGTGTTATTACCTTGAATATCAAATGTATATATATACTGAAATCTTTGCTTTTACTCTTCTTGATGTTTTTTTCTGTATTTGTGAAGTGCAGGAAATGTCTTCAAATTTGTACCATTTTGGCCAAACCATACAGTGCTATCATGTCTACTCCTTGAACAGGACTTTTGTTAATGTGAGAAGTTAGAAATATATAAACCGTCGTCAAATGTTTGTCTTCCAAGCTGCTTTGACAACCTATGCTAGCACAATTATGAACTTTGGACCCACATGGACAGCAAGTAATTCCAGATTATGACTACACATTGGCTTCTTTTCTTCATCAGATATATTTCTCCCATGCAATGGCATCTTCACTGTATAATGTAATGTTAAACTGTTAAATTTCTGATTTTTCAATACATTGAAGTGCTCCATTTTTTTTTGCTCACTTCAATGTTACACTTTTTTTCCTCGCTTACCCACTAACAACTACCTTAACGACGTATTATTGCACCTTCCTTGGAGCAATTGCTAGTTTTAAAAACTAATATAAAATATTATATTAGAAATAAAATAATAGATATTTATCTTAAATTTGGAAAGATCATTTCACATCAACCTAGAGATGTTCAACTTTGATATCCCATAACTACTCAAATCACCTTTCCAAGATGCTACATACTCTAATGAGCTTGCACGGATTATTATACCTCCACCAACTACTAGTTGTGATTGTCTCCTCAAATGTCTTTCAACAATTGAATAGTAAGGCCTATGTACGGTGGTCATCTAATAAACTAATGAAACAAAAACTTTGGTGGATATGAGGGTGAAGCATGTAATTTTCCAAAGCCCCCAAAAAGGCCTATGTACACTGGGCATCTAAGAATAATAATCAAAATTTGTTGGATATGAAAATCAAACTTTGTTGCATATGAGGGTGTGGGATGTAATTTTCCAAGGACCCCACAAGGCCTATGTACGGTGGCCATTTAATAATGATATGAAATTTTGTTGGATACGAGGGAGAGGGATACAATTTTCCCAGTTTCTCCATAACCAAATTACTTTTCTAGAGTTCATCCCTATGAATTCTCCTTATCTATTACAATTAATTTTACATTGAGAATAGGTGTTCCACATAGGTTGATTTGAGTTCGTTAGGAGATACATGGAGGTTTAATTTTAATGGAATATATGTAGGATACACTAAAGACTTAGAATCCTCTCATTTCAACAGTAAGACTATTGACTATTGCCATGTAAAAATAATAAAAGCTTCCAAACCCTCTTCAACATAAAGAGGAGTGGGTTCAACTTTCCTTCATTAATATAACAAATGTTTAAATATGATGTTACACAACTTCTATTTAAAAATGAAAATCACACAATGAAGAAAAATACTATATATTTAACAAATAATAAAATTTAATATATAATATATAATAAATTAATATTAATATATAATAAAATTTCTAATAACTAATTCAATAAATTTTTTACTAGAATCCAATGAACAATGCTTATGCCAGTTTAAAAAAAAATAGAGAGCCAATGGCCACTATTATATCAATCACCCAAGTATTTAGCTACGAGGCCATGATTATTCAACTCCCATGTCTTTTCATTTCTTGGGAACTAAAACTCTTTTACAATTAATAAATTACTAATAATTGACTTTTATGTTTCTAAGTTTTTTTTTAATTGAATTATTTAGATTAGTTAATATTTTCGTATGAAATTTTTAGAGTATAAAGATAAATATTTCCTCTACATCCTGTAAAATTTCATAATCCAATAATAGGTTGCACGCAAGTCAAAACGTTGAACCGCTATTTTTTGAAATTTTTTGTGCATAGCCTCTAAACATGCTTTGGCTTGGGTGCCATACTTAAACTCAATAACATTCTATGAAATTTGGCGAGTATATAGATGATTTTTTCCTATACAACATATCCAAATTTTTAAATTTTAACTCTAGGGTATGAGAGGTTGTTGATCAAAATACTAGACCTTTGTTAATGAATAAATAAAATATGGAAAGTACCACATTCTAGATTTAGATATTTAGACACCTACATAGATTCAAATCTTGATGAAAATCCATGATCTTGTAGAAGTATGTGTCCTTGACATCTTATCAAAATTTCAAACCTTGATTCCAAAATATGGGCATGCATTAATCAAAATACTAAGCCATTGTTTGCCTATATTTTTTCTACACATTGGTTCTAGACTTGGGAATAGGGTTTAAACTTCATATTTTGTTCTAAAATTTTGTAGTAGACAATAATAATATATATATATTCTACAACATATCCAATATTCAACTTCCAATTCCAAGTGATGAGAGATTAATAATGAAAATAATAGGCGATTGTTTTCTTATTGGAAATCTAAAAAAAAAACATAAAACAAAACCAAAGTAGACTTAAAATAGTTTTGGGTGATGTAGGATTTCCCAAACCCAAGGATTCACTTGCGTCAAACTACCCTAGTTGAAATATTACATCTTCAAAAGATTCTTGTTAAAAAGATAGCAATGGAATATCTAGTCTTTTCTTTCTTTTCTTCTTCCTTCTTGTTTATACTATGATCCACTCATCCCCATGCACTCTCCATTCATCATCCCTCTTCTACTTCTTCACTCTTCTCTGTTGTACAGTTGAAATGTAGGAAACAACACACGCCCACCTTTAATTTTTTCATTTTCTCCTTCATCCTTATCAAATTCCCTACCACATGCTACCACTCTTTGCCAATGGAACTCATTACTTCAAACTGCTCACATTGTGGTGCTTATTGCAATACACCACCACACTCAATGGTACTTAATGTCTCCCCATACTCCCTCATTAGACCATCAATGCCATCTAAAAAACTTCACAAATGTTCTTTTCTCATGCATCTCCTCATTCTGTTATTCTTAAACTGCAATCACTCCTATGTTGTAATCACTCACTATTACATTTCTATAACCTCCTCTTGTAGATTATTTTTCAACAACTCATCCTCCACAACCTCTACCCAGTGCTCTTCAAGAATAGACTTGTATCTACACCTATAACATATACCTAAACCATCCACTAGAGGCATGGTTTACTCACTCATTCAAATAAATATACCTAACATTACATCCCTCCTAGAGTCATCTACACTTTTCTTTATTTGCTAAAACTCTATTTTTGCAATCATCTTTGGAACCTCTCTATATATCCACTTGCTTTCTTGCCTCCTCATTTTCTTTGTTCTCTAGTATCAACTCTTCTTGCTTAATTTTTTTTTTCTATCATGAACACTTCATGTGTTCCTTCATCTTATTCATCTTCAATCTTTCTCTATTATTTTGTTGTAAAAATAATTTCCATACCCACCTCATCATCTTCTCCACTTTGGCAACATCCTTGTTACATATTTTGGCTAGTATGATTATGTAGTTCTTCAAGCAAACTATTGATTTATTTATATGCACACACTTCAACACTCAAACAATTGTAGGAATCAATATTTCCCATATCCATCTCTTCCACTATTACATCTAATGTAACATCATCTATTGTTATTGTTGTTATCTCTAGCTATATTTCTTCATCTCCATCTTATCCTCGTTTCTAAGCGCTACCACATGTGCTTATATAGTTGTAGTCACTAACTTGATCCATGTCTCCCTAGAGATAGTGCAATTGCATTCCCATGCAACCTACACAAATGCATATGATCTAGTCAACCTTTCTTGCCCAAAATTGTGCAACATAAAGTTTTCTTTGCGATTGGTGTTACATGTCTCCCTAACTCAATAATGTTATATTTTCTTTAGATTATAATAGTGTATCTTAATTGCATTTATCAATAGGATCACTAGAACATAGACAAAGTACAAAACAATAACACAAGTATTTTTCACCTAGGAAACCCAACTGGGAGAAAACCTAGCAACCTTCATCTAGAGATAATAATTCTGAGATCAGAGTACAATGAAGAAAAAAAAGAAAAATATGGAAATGCTTTCCAAAGATTGAAACCTCAAACAATCTTCTTCTACAGTGTATGCCAACTTCTCTCTCTCCCGGAAAACTACGCACTTCTCTAATCTTCCGTGTTGTTGTTGTGTGAAATAATGAGGAGGGGCGCCTCCTATTTATACTATTTTCCCACTCATAATTTAACTGGGTCCAACTTCACTTGGGGGAGAAATATAATTTTATATTTCACAATTTTTATTCTATTCTTTTATTGTTGCCTTTTCACCCCAAGGCTTACATTGTTCTTTCTAGGGTTTGTATGAATGATTACAACAAGTTCAACTCTCGAAGGAGGAAAATAAGAATAGCTTATGAAGTTTCACAAACTCCAACACTCCCTCTCAACAAGGAAGGTATTATTCAGTCTTCATCGGCATCATGATCATCTAGGTTTCATCTGTACATCTACATTGTCTCCATCATCTCTAAACGTATTGAAGGTTGTCTTTATGAATTTGCTCTATCTGGATGTATGAGAGAAAATATTTTGCTACTTATCTGTCTCTATTGTCGATGGAACACTTCCATACTTGGCTAGAGATCGTGGATGAGCACACGTGCATGACCATATACTGCTTGTTTGTCTCATCTGTTGATGGGGTACTCCCATACCTGGCTGAGAACCTGAATGAGTAGAGGTACTCGTACAATCACATGACCATCGGCTACCTATCTGACTGATCTGCTGATGGGATTTCTCCCATACCTGGCTGAGCACCTGGCCGAGCAAAGGCACCTATATGAACCCGACCATCTACTACCTGTCTGTCTCAACTGTCGATGGGATTTCTCCCATACCTAGTTGAGAAACTGGACGAGTAAAAGTACCTAGGAAAGGGTATAGTAAGTGTCTCTCAGTTGTCTCTCCCTCTCAAGGAGGGATACATTCTCTTCTACTCCAAGTTTTTCACGAAAGTATTCAAATTTCACCCTGGGAAGAGGCTTGGTGAGAACATCTGTAGTCTGGTCATCTGTCGGAATATACTGTAGCTCGAACACACCTTTCTGCACCATATCACGTATGAAGTGATGTTGAATCTCTATGTGCTTTTACTTGTCATGAAATATAGGATTCACTAACACTTGCACACAACTCTGGTTATCACAGTGAATCATAGTTGGCTCTGGAATCTGGCCAAACAATCTTGCAATAATTTTATGAAGCCAAACTACTTCTTGGGCTGCTGAACTAGAAACCATATACTCGGCCTCTGCAGTACTGAGAGCTACTGAGTTCTGCTTCCTACTGCACCAAGAAATAACTGCAGAACCTAGACTAAAACAACATCCTGAAGCACCCTTCCTATCAGTAGAGAATCCGACCCAATATGAGTCTATAAACCCTTGAAATTTCAATTCACATTATGAATCATATCGTAGACCATATCCCACAGTGCCACGTAAGTATCTGAGCACATGTTTTGCAGCAATCCAATGGATCTGCCTCGATTTGCACATGAACTGACCGAGAACATTCACAACAAGACAAATGTCTGGTCTAGTTTTCATCAGATACATCAAGGACCCAATCAACTTGCGATACATAGTGGGATCAATCAAATTTGAATCTGAAGCAAAATCCCTCAACTTCTTCAAGTTTGCATCCATCGGAGTAGCTATTGACTTGCAGTCCAACATTCTGAATCTCTTCAGTATATTTTCCTTGTCCTAGGAAAATCTATTTCTTCCTCTGCCATACTTCTAATATCAAGAAGTAGTGCATCAATCCAAGATCCTTCATTTAGAACTCAGAGGCGAGTTTCTTCCTACAAAATAAGATAATTTTATCATTTCCGGTAAGAAACAAGTCATCAACATATATTACCAAAATCAGTGGCTCGTCATTCACAACCTTGTAGTAAAGGTTTGGGTCTGCATCACTCTTGGTGAATCCCAGACTCACTAGGAATCCATATATCCATCCATACCAATAACGAGGTGCTTGCTTGAGTCCATATAATTCCTTTTTCAGGTTGCATACATGAGACTCCTTTCCATGGACAACAAACCCTTATGGTTGTTCAATATATAATTCTTCCTCAATAATACCATTGAGAAAGGAAGTCTTGACATCCATCTAATGCAACTTCCATCCCATAGATGAAGCAATAAAAATGATCAATCTGATGGAAGTGTATTGAGCCACATGATAAAATGTCTCATCATAATCGACTCCCTCTTTCTGAGAGAAACATATAGCAACAAATCTAGACGTGTATTTTCCAATACCCCATCTTCTCCATGCTTGATTTTGTATAGCCATCTAGAAGTTACAACTGACTTCCCCTCAGGTCTCGGTATAATCTCCCACACATCATTTTTCATGATGGATTGATATTCTTCAATCATGGTGCTAGGATTTATAATCCTCCCTTGACCATACTGTCTATGAGATTATTATTTTCCTAACTTAGGAGTATTTTATTATTATTGGGTCCACTAGTACCATTGGGTCCACTTGGCCTAATGGGGCCACATATACTCATTACTAGAGTTTGGGGAACACCAATAGAGGCTGACTGCCACTGATTTCACTTGTATGCATCAGTTTAGGCGCCTCCTAGGCCAATCCCTACATTTTAGGAGCCACTGGGAGTCCCAGCACCAACCTCCTTCAATCAATTGGAGTTGGAACTAGTTAAGCTTAGTTATTTTCCACTTACTTTTAGTTAGTTCACTTTTATCTCAGTTAGTGCCAGTTAGACATGACTGGATGTGGATAAGGCACCTTTTCTCACCTACCAGTTCAGTTAGACTAAGTTAATTGATTATTACTGATTGCGTGACTTGATTAGACATCTAGAGTTAACCATTTGGACTCCAATAGTGATTTAGATATATTTAGTTATCTATTCAGCTAGATACAGTCACATCTAGTTGGGAGATTCAAATTCATCCCTAATGATTCAAATTCTTTTTCTATGTAACACTACTGTAACATCGATTATGTAATGAACATGATACTGTAATTATTTGAGCTATACTCATCTGTTTCCTGTGAGATTTGATTTGTTTAGTGTGTATTGTCATTCCTATTTTACTGCATCAATAGTATTTGACTCTTTGCTTGATGATATAAATGGTACAACAATTCTAACTTGGTATCAGATCCATTCAAGAGAGCTTTGTGTCTATCTACTCTCCATTGAAGACCAGAAGCACCTGGGTTTGCACAGAAGTCCCGCGAAGAGTGCCTTGATTCCTTTGAATTTATTCAGAGTGGTGGTGCGTGTGTGACAAACCTAAGAAAGTGTTCATGTCGAGAGGGAAGGCATGATTCTAACATAGTTTGAATGTTTTAGTGTTTTGCAGTGAAATTCTACAAGTGCTATGTAGCTTGTGTGAAGATATTGTCTTTTTCAGCCGGAGAATTATGGATTCTCAATATCCTACACCTCGGATCCTAACACCCTTCAATTATGTTGATTGGAAGGCATATATGCAGCTGGACTTGCACAAGCATGGATACTTCAGGATAATAATTGGTAGGGAGGCCAAGCCCCATCATATAGTTGAAAGAAACAAGTTTCTGAACCACTTAGATGAAGCTTTTGGTTATTAATGTACTCATATATCTAGAGATCTCCTCTTCCACCTTGAAGGTTTGAGGACTCCTAGGGAATCTTGGGAGAGGCTTGAAAACTTCTTTGGTAAGAAATATGAGCTTCGAGGACACATTATGGAGAATGAGTTGGTAGCCTTACATCCTATCATTTTTGAGACGGTGCAACAATTCTTTACTAAATTCAAGTTTCTTGCACTACAATGCAGATAGTGTGGAATAGAAAGAAAGGATGAGCAACTCTCCATACTCAACAAAATAGGTCCTGAGTATTCTGTATTTGTATTAATATTCCATTATGGGAGGTCTTCTATTCCTAATTGGAAGATGCCCTCACTTGATTCCTTTGCCGAGTCCTTAATACATGAGCAAGAGAAGTTGATCCAGATGGATGTCAGCAAGACTTCCAAAGATCAAGCTCTCCTAGTGACAGACTCTACCAAAGTGCAAGTTAAAGGGATATCTAAAGGGAAGGAGCATAAAACTACTGATTTGAAGCCTAAAGAGAATTAGAATATTTCTGAAGGAGATTTGGGCTCTAATAAGAATAAAGGGTTTGAAAAGAAAAAGTGTCCCTATTGTGTGAGGGGTTTTCATCCAGAAGACTCGTGCATGAAGAAGACCCACTACCAGCTGAAAGCTCTATGTGTACAGAACAATATTTCCCTTAAACAAGGTGTAGAGATGTATGATGATGAAGAGCACACTAAAGAACATGAGAGATGATTGCATGGAAGCCTCACTCCATCGAAGGCTTATTTGATGTATTCTAGAGCATCCAACCACATGGTTTCCTCCAGGAAATCCTTCATCACTTTCCCTCTATTAGGAGGACCTAGTATTCATATTGGAGATGAATATAAAATCCCAACTGTTGAAATAGGTTCACATAAAATCCAGCATGATGAGTTCATGCCCTCTCCTACATCAAAGCAATTTGTTGAAGATGAAGAAGAAGCATAATTTTCCTCGCAGTCAATTTGAAATGAAGAAAGTCTCCTTGAAGTGACTCCTTCTCCTGCTGCTCCAGAATTGTATGAGATATCTGATATCTCATCTCCTAACATGTATGATTCAGAAGAATACATTTGAATCTCTATTTTTGAAGAAAAAATCTCTTTCCATTCTTTGCAAAAAATCTCCAGTGATTCTTCTATTTTAAATTATGTGCATAATTTACCGGTGACTGTTTCCGAAAAAGAAGAAGAATTTGATTTCTCTATCTCTAATGATGTTGTTGGTGTGTAGATAAGTAATACCATGTATATTTTGTAAATAATATCAGATTGTAGGAGTGATCCATTCACTCTCATTGATCTAGAGCTTCCAGTAAATTCCTACATGATTGCATGCACCAGTTTTCAGAATTTTGAAGAAGGAGAAAATTGTGCATCTACCATCTAGGTGGAGCACACTCTTGGAAATGATATGAACCTATTTGAATCTAATATGATCTTATTTGTATCTGATCTGACATTATTCGGTTCATGTTGTAAGTTTAAAGAGCTTTCAGTAATGCTTGTCGCTGCTCTCATTAATTTTGGTGTGAAAGATCAAGTACTGCAAGTCTCCTTCGAAATTGTTGTTGGGGATTTGATACATGGGGGATTCACCTTGTTGAACAATATATTGTCACATTCATTCATAAAAGGGGGTTTTTAATTGTGAAAATTAATGTCAATATATTGTAGGTATTGGGGCAGGGAATAGGGTATGGGGGGTTTATAGGTATTAGGGGGGTATAAAAATGGGTTTCTTCTAAAGATAAGGAATATATTGTAAGAATAAGGGTTTTTTAATTGGAAATGTGTATTGGGAGGGGGGATTAACAAAATTAATTTTGTAATTATTCTTACAACTGTATATATTCCTGATTCAGTTGAGCACATTATTCTTCTTCCAAAGAGGAACATTACTCCAGACATAATCATTTTGTCTGGATTCAGAGGTTCACATGCACAGATTCAGGATCCTGTTGCACAGAATAACCAGGATACTGCTTTGTTTGTACATAGTGCTGTAAATTGCAGCAAAATATTTTGCAAGTTTTTTAACTTGTATTTCTTGATTACTACTTATCTTGAGGGGGGGTTTCCCATGAAGTGTTCCCCTATTTCCTTAGTCTATTAAGAAGCATTTTGTATATTTTAGATTGTATATGGGTGATATATGGCCTTATTTCCAAGGCCCACAGTTTTCCAAGTTAGGATTCAGGGGGAGTGTTAGGATTTATAATCACCCCTTGACCATACTCTCTACTATATTATTATTTGCATAACTTAGGATTATTTTATTATTATTGGGTCCACTAGTACCATTGGGTCCACTACACCTAATGGGGCCAGATGTACTAATTACTAGGGTGTGGGGAACATTGATAGAGGCTAAATTCCACTGATTGCACTTAAATGCATCAGTTTAGGCGCCTCCTAAGCCAATCCCTATATTTTAGGAGCCACTAGGAGTCTCAACACCAACCTCCTTCACTCAGTTGGAGTTGGAACTATTTAAGCTTAGTTATTTTCCAGATATTTTTAGTTAGTTCACTTTCAGCTCAGTTAGTGCTAGTTAGACATGACTACATGTGGGTAAGGTGCCTTTTCTCACCTACCACTTCAGTTAGACTGAGTTAACTGATTATTAATAATTGTGTGACTTGATTAGAAATCTGAAGTTGACCATTTGGACTCCGATAGTGATTTATACATATTTAGTTAGCTATTCAGTCAGATACAGTCACATCCAGCTGGGAGATTTGAATTCATCCCTAATGATTCGAATTATTTTCCTATGTAACACTATTTTAACACCGGATTATGTAATGAAAATGATGTTGTAATTATCTGAGCTATACTGATCTGTTTCCCATGATATTTGATTTGTTCAGTGTGTATTATCATTCCTCTTTTACTACATCAATAATATTTGACTCTTTGCTTAATGATCTAAATGGCACAACAATTCTAACAAATGGCATCCTTCCAAACTTGGTGTCTGGATCCTTCTTCATAAGTGGTGGGTTCTAAGTCAATGATGTTACTCATCAATGCTACATAACTGGAGAACCTCTAAGGTCTTTTTCTTTTTTGTAAAGAAACTTGTGGGGCTTCATGCCCCTCTAAATCCTATAAGGTATGTTGCGCCCATCTAGGTCTTTTCTGGCTTACTGCCATATCTTCGAATATCAACTTCCATGACTAGATTAATGGGATCGATGGGTTCATATTTCTTTGCTAATTCATCCTAAATAGGAGGGGAAGGCGATATCCTCTTCATTTCTTCATTATCTATCTCCATGTTTGATCCTCTACCTTTCTTGGCAGTCATTTCCTCTTCAAAGATCACATCCCTGCTAACTTCAATCTGTCTGGATCCTGGGATATAGATTATGTAGTCCTTTGAAGATTCACTGTATCCCAGGAAATTTACATTCTTTCCTGAAGGTTCTAAGTTTGTCCTTTTCTCCTTGGGCACATGTATGTAGAATGGAAAACCAAAGATTTAGAGGTGACCTGCTTCTGGTTTTACTCCTGTAAAGGCTTCTTCGGGAGTCATGTTATTCACTATCTTATGTGGGCATATATTTTGTACATATACAATTGTTCTAGATGCTTCTTCCCATAAGAACATGGGTAGACTTTGGTCATGCATCATAGCTTTGGCTACCTCCACAATTGTTCTATTCTTTCTTTAAGCAACCCCGTTTTGTGGGGGATTGTAGGGAACTGTAATCTCCCTCTTAATTCTTGCTTCTTTGCATAAGTAATTGAATTCCATAGAGGTATATTCTCCACCATTATCTGATCTTATGATCTTGATCCTCTTCCCTGAAAAATTCTTGACTTGTGCTTTGAACTCCTTGAATTTACTGAGTACTTCCTCGAATTCCTCGTTCTTAAGAAAGTATATCCAAGTCTTCTGTGAGTAGTCATCAATGAAGGTCACATAGTAATGATATCCTCCCAATGAGGAAACTGTCATTGGGCCACACAATTCAGAGTGCAGTAGATCCACTATTTCTTTGGATTTGCTCTCACTATCTGGGAAGGATTTGTTGGAATTCTTGCCAAGTGCACATCCTCTACATGTCCCATCATGGTCTACCCGTAGCACTGGTATACCTGTAACTATGTTCTTCACTACTAGGAGAGATCTGTAATTTAGATGAGTTAGTATTTTGTGCCATATTTCACCCATACTTGTAAAGTCATGGACTAGGGCTTGGATTGGTGGATTGTTCAGTCGATATAGGATCTCCTCTCTCATACCAATTACTTTGGTTGTATCCATGGTTGAGTTCTTATTCCAAGCAAGTAATTTTCCATCTGAAAATGCTACTTTATATCCTTTGTCTTCTAAGGATAAGATGGAAACAATATTTATTTTCATACCAGGTACATAGAGCACATCACTTAAATGTAGAGTGTCATTAAACTCTAGCTGAACGGAGGTAGCCCCATATCCCTTCATAGTGTAGTTGGCATCATCTCCAAGTACAACTCGAAGATGAGAATCCTTCTCAACTACTTCCGAGAGATTTTCTTTATATCATGTCATGTGTCTAGATGCACCACTATCTATGAGCCAAGTATCACTAACA
This sequence comes from Pseudotsuga menziesii, assembly GCA_001517045.1. Taxonomy (NCBI): domain Eukaryota; kingdom Viridiplantae; phylum Streptophyta; class Pinopsida; order Pinales; family Pinaceae; genus Pseudotsuga; species Pseudotsuga menziesii. The sequence continues at coordinate 13,045 of LPNX010703220.1, read as the reverse complement.
GTGGGAACAGTACCTGATAGGGATGATATGAAGAATAATTTTGTACGATCTTCATTCTTCTGTTTCTTTTGATGATGATCTTCTTCTACATCAGCAGTTGAAGCTTCATGCTTCCTTTTGTGTGAAATTCGACAACTACTAGCATAATGACCGTATTTCTTGCACCTGTAGCATTGGATCTAAGATAGATCCTTCTTTTGTTTCTTCCAATCCAGGGGAGGACTTGATCTCATGTATTTATGCTTGTGAATGTATGACTTCCTTCCCCTTCCCTTGCATTTCTTTGCATGAGATACGGATGATTGATTTTCCTCGGGTTGAGTACCAAGAATTCTTTGGCGTGTTGTGATTCTCATTTCTTCCTAAGTGCATTTTTCCCAATATAGCTTATCAAATTTGGGAAACTTGGTTCGACCACTTATAGTTTGGATGAAAGACTCCCAAGATGGTGGGAGACTATTTAACAAGATCATTTTCTTCAATATTGTCTCCACTAGACTTTAGCTTGTCCCGGAGCTCGGTGATCCTCATAAAATATGAGGCAATATTCTCAGACTTTGTCTTCTTCATATTCGACAGTTGATTCCTCAATTTGAGAGTCACATTGATGCTACTGTGTTCAAATAGATTCTTTAGGGTTTTTAACATCCTCCTCACCATCGTCTTTTCTAAGATATGAGGAACCAAGTGATCTCTAACTGAGTCCACCAAAATCCTTCTTGCTTTGGCATCATTCTTTCTCCAGCAAGGTTTGGCTTCTTTGGATTTTGGTTCTGGAACCTTTTCCTTTACAAACTGTAATAGGTCATTTTATTCTAGTAGAAGAAGAACCCTAAACTTCTAGGGAATGAAGTTGAAATCCCCTTCCAATCGATCTTCAACCTTCATGTTGATCATCTTGACTGTAGATCTAGATTTGAGACCCTGGCAAAGGCTAGGTAAAAAATGAAGGTTGGATTTTTGGAAAACTGACTCCATAGATAAATGCGCCCTAGAGAGGCGAGTTGAGTAGAGGTATAGTCGAGCCAAAACTGTGGAGAAAGTATGTCAAAACTGGAAACCCTAATTTCGATTGCAGCAGTAGAATTAGGTCAAAATTGAATTCTGTCTTCACAAAAAGATGCGCCCTCCTTAGAGAGAAATTCCCAAGGCTCTTTTTCTACCAAAAGATTGAGTGAAGACCTTGAAAGATGAAACCCTAGTTTTGACAGGTTGTCGATAGAGTTCCAATAATGGCTTCTTTTAGTGCTGCTCTAATAGCGTGTTAGATTTTCTTTTTATTATAGCAATATATATTAATTACATTTATCAATAGGATCACTAGAAGATAGACAAAGCACAGAACAATAACATAAGTATTTTTCACTTGGGAAACCCAAATGGGAGAAAACCTAGCAACCTTCGTCTAGAGATAATAATTCTGAGATCAGAGTACAATGAAGAAAGAAAAGAAAAATATGGAAATTCTTTCAAAAGATTGAAACCCTGGAAACAATATTCTTCTGTAGTGTATGTAAACTTCTCTCTCCCAGAAAACTACACACTTCTCTGATCTGTTGTGTTGCTATTGTGTGAAATAATGAGGAGGGGTGCCTCCTATTTATACTGTCTTCCCACTCATAATTTAACTAGGGTCGACTTCACTTGGGGGAAATATAAGTTTATATTTCATAATTTTTATTTTATTATTTAATTGTTGCCTTTTCACCCCAAGGGTTACATTGTTCTTTCTAGCGTTTGTATGAATGATTACAACAATTTCAACTCTCGAAGGAGGACAATAAGAATGGCTTCTGAAGTTGCACAAACTCCAACAAATAAACCAAGCAATTTTCCTCTTCCATTAAAATAACAACTTTCTCAAAGACATACCTTCAAAATTATTCCTCTTCACACAGATTATTTACACTTGGTATACATGACATTCTCTTATAGATTTATTCATATATACTAACATAATTGTGACATTCTCCACTCCAGTTTAATTATCTTCTTTTCTCTCATGCTCTCCTAGGAAAAATTATCTTCACCTCTATGACTCTTTTCTACACCTAACATTGTTACCATCTCTAATACCACTAAATATAATAAGGGGCTATAGTCATAATCACACAACAAAAGAACAATAGAATCTTTGCTACTACTTCAATCACCACAAGGTTGCATTCAAAATCATGCAATGGAAGTTCTAATACCTCTTAGTGCAGCAGAGTGTTGTAATCAAAGTCACACAATGGAAGCTCGGATACCATTGATGTAGTGGGGAGGACCTCCTACAAATGAAATTCACATAATAGTTTCACAAAACCATACACTTGGCAAAGAATAAAATTCAACACATAACACATAGGGAACTAACATCAATATACACTGAATAATTTCAATAATTAATTATTCACATCAATTTTATTAGAATCTAATGATCAATCCTATCAGGTCCATTGTACAAAATAATAGATATCTAAAGACCCCTATTAAATAAATATCTTAAGTATTTAATCTATAGATCCATGAATATTCATTTCCAAAGTATTTTCATCTCTATGGGGAACTGAAACACTTTTACAATTTATAAATTTTAATAATTGAATCTTTAATTTCCATGGTTTTTCATGTTTTGTTATATTCTGTAATTGAATTATTTGGGCCCCGTAAACTCAATATTTTCCCATGCAAATCTCTCTTTCTCTATATAGACACACACACACACACATACTTACTTCCTCTACAATCTGTAACAAAATTATATTATAACATAAGTCCCAATAATGGTTTCATGCAATTCAAAACACTAAACCCGCCTTTTTGTAATTTTTGTGCATAGTCTCTAAACAGATCACATCTTGTGTGTGGTACATAAAATGAATTTTATTTTTTAGAAATGTGGTGAGAATATACAATAACATGTCCTCTACAATATTTCCAAATTTCAAAACTTAAATCCAAACCATAGGAGGGTGTTGATCAAAATAATAAGTCTATGTCAATGTAGAAATAAAATATGGAAATAAATGCACACTAGATTTGGACATATTGATAGCATCATTTTTTGTTGAAAATTGGTGATGTTGTAGAAAATTGTGTCCCTGATATCCTTTCGAAATATGTGACCTTGATTCCAAAATATGAGTGCACAATGATCAAAACACTAAGCCACTACCTCTATGGGAATTTCTTTGCATCCTAGTTATAGGATTGGGAACATGGTCTAAACTCCATATCTTCTTCTAAACTTGTGTGAGTGAGTATAATAATATATCCTCTACAACATCTCCAAAAATCAAAATGTGATTCTAAGGAATGAGGGAGCACTAATGAAAATATTGGGCCATTTTCTACACACTATAAATATGAAAAAATAAAACAAAACCAAAATAGACTAAAAATGTTTTTGGATGATGTGACTCATTGTGAAAACCCAAAACATTCTTTTGTAACGAACTCCTCTGGTTGGAAATTTTGAGCATCTTTCTCAAAAGTGTTTTGATAAAGTGACAACTACTAAATATATTTTTATTTTGTTTATTTTCTTCTTCCTTCTCATCCACACTCTATTCCACTCATCCTCCTTTACTCTACATTCATCATCCTTTTTATGCTTGTTGGCTCTTTCCCTATGTAGTCTTGAAATATAGGAAACACCACATGGTCAACTTCAAATTTTTCATCGCCTTCATCATCCACATCTACTTCTCTACCACCTATTTCCACTCTTTTCCAATGGAACTCTTTTCCTTAAACTACTCCCACTTAATGGTGCTTACTTCCTTAAACCACTCACACTTAATGGTGTTTACTACCTCCCCAAACCCCCTCTTTTGTACCATCACCGCCATCTTAACAAACTCCATGAATGCTTGAGACTAAAGTATATAATCACTCTACTCTTATTGGAATGCAATGATGCCTCTACTACAATCACTCACTACCACAACATCTTTATATCCTTCTCTTATACATTTCCTTTTTCAATACACCATTCTTCACAATCTATACCCAGTGTTATTCAATATTGGAGTTTTATTTCCCCATACAAAGTATACCCAATCCATTCATTAGAACCATGCTTCACTCACTCATTCAAAAAAATCTACCAAACATAATAGCCTTTCCAAAGTTATGTACAATTCTCCTATTTCTTTGTTAAAACTACGTTGTTGCAATCGTATTTGGATTCAATAAGAATATTGACTTGTTGGTGTACCTCTTCATATTTTTTGTGCTCTATTATAATATCTTATTGTTGTAGTTTCTTTTCTATCATGAACACTTCATATGTTCCTTCACCTTTCTCCATAGTCAATCTTTCTCTAGTTCTCTATTGTACTACTCTACATCTCCACCTCATCATCTTCTCCACTTTGGAATCATACTTTATACATCTTTTGTCTAGTTTTATTTGCACTTATTTAAGCACAAATACTATTTTCTTTACTTGCATATGGATCAATGTTCAAACAATTACGGGAGCCAACATTTCCCATATGCATCTCTTCCATTATTACATCTAATGACGTAACATCATGTATTTTTACTGATGTTGTCTATATATCTCTTTCTTCATCATTGTCTCATCATCATTTCTAAGTACTATCATATGATAATATCAAAGTCTTAGTTACCAACTCGATCCATGTCTCCTTACGGATATTACAATTGAATTCTCATGTATCCTACACAAATGGCTACGATGTAGCTAGCCTCTCTTGATAGAAATTGCATAAAATGGAATATGCTATGCATATCTCCCCAACTTAATAAACAAGGTAACTACCTTGTGCCATTAACATCACAAATTTTTTAGTAACACACTTTCAATATCTTACTAGAATATTTAGAATATTCACTAGTTTACTAACTACCCTCTTCATGTAGAATATTTATACTCGATCCACAACACATTCTCTTGTAGATTTCTTCATATTTACTATCAAAATTGTGATATGCTCCACCCCTCTCCCATTAACATATTGTTTGTCTTCAACATATCGTTCTTTCCCATGCATAATGATCTTAACCTATACAACTCTCGTTTTCTCCTCCCAACATTGTTACCAACTCTAATACCACTTAATGAAGTGGGGGGATGTAATCATAATAACAAAACATAAAATATGATAATACTTTGTGCAATATAGATTTGTGGTTAGTAAAATAAGGGAATCTCTTATACCACTTGATCTAGCGAAGAGTTGTGATCAGTGTCACAAAACAAAAGGTATGATACCACTTGATGTAGTGGGGAGAAACCCCCCCTACAAATCAAAGTCACATAACAAAAACAAAATACCATACACTAAACAAAGAATAAAATGGCATACAAAATACAAAGAGAATGAATCAATACAAAACAAAACTTCTAGTAACTAATTTAGTATAGTTTTATTAAAAATCTAATGGGTAGTTCTTCCAAGAAGGGAAAATTGTAAGGATCCATAATTTTCTGAAAGTGTAAAAACCTTGGTGAATCTTACTAATACTTAAACTTTCAACCATAAAATGTTTGGCATTTTGTTTTTGTAAAAATATTCAAAATGCTAAGGAATTTGTATAGTTTTTGAACAATTTTGGCAATTTTTAGAGTCTTAAAAAAGTATCCCATGGAATTTGGGCAAATCATCTTTGAAAAAATGACAAATTGCCAAAACAAATTTGGAAAAAGGGTCAAAAAATAGCGAGTGGGATAAATTTTGCCCATTAAATTTTCCCTATTTTGGGATTATTTTTACAAAACAATGGAGAGACAAAGGCCACTCTTACATCATTGTTCCAAGTATTTAAGTTATGATTCCATGAATATTTTATTTCCAACTCTTTTCATTTCCTTGGGGAGCTTATTTACAATTAAGAAATCGTTATTTACTGACTCTTCAACTTCTAAAATTTGTCCCTTGTTAGTGCAATTTGTAATTGAATTATTTGGACCCCTTGAACTCAATAGTTTTGGATGAAATTTTTGAGGGTAGATATTTCCTCTACACCTTGTAATAAATTTAGACTCTAATCCTTGTATTGGTTTCACACAAGTCAAAACTCTAAACCTCTATTTTTAGAAAATTCTATGTGCAATATCTAAATAGGGTGTGTCTTGGGTACAATTCTTAAAATCAATAAATTTTAATGAAATTATGTGAGGATATATAGTGTCATATAAAAATTAAAAATTTTAGACCTTGACTCAAAGTATGGGAGCATTCTAGTCACAATAATATGCCTATATAATTGCATAAATAAAATACAAAAAATATTATATGCTAGCTTTGGAAACCTTGCTGGAAATAAACTTTGTTGAAAATTGGTGAGCTTGTAGAAATATATGTCCATGAAATCCTTTCAAAATTCCATACCTTGAATCCAAAAGAGAATCCCACTCTAATCAAAATACTTAGACAAGTTTTGAATGGTAATTTCTTTTCACATTGGTTCTATGCTTGGCCATTGGGTATAAACTCCATGTACACTTCTAATTTTTTTTGTGAGAGTAGAATAGTATCTCCTCTGCAACATATTCAAAATTAAAGATATAATTAAAAGTAATGAGATAGCAATGATAAAAATACTGTACCACTTCCAACACACTCAAAATTTGAAAAACCTAAAACAAAACCACTATAGAATGAAAATATTTTTGGGTGATGTAGAATTATCAAAACCCCAAATATGTTATTGAATCAAAATAATCTGTTTGTAAATTTTGAGCATCTTTCTTAAAAGGCTATTGTTAAAATGATTACCGAAGAATATATTTTTCTTTTCTTTATTTTCTTCTTTCTTCTCATTTACACTTTATTCCACTCATCCTCTTGCACTTTCTGTTCATCATCCTTGTTCTTTCTCTTCATCTTTTCCCTTTGTTATCCTTGTTCTTCCTCTTCACCTTTTTCCTTTGTTATATTGAAATGTGGGAAACACCACATGCCCACCTTTAACTTTTTCATCTTCTCCTTCATCCTCATTAAATTATCTACCATATGTTGCCACTCTCTATCAATGAGACCCACTGCTTCAAAATGATCCCATCTCCTAAATAAATTAGTCTTCAATAGGTCAGAGTCAGAAAATTTATTTTTTGCATCATGCCCACCTTTAAATTTTTCATCTTCTCCTTCATCCTCATCAAATTATCTACCATATGTTGCCACTCTCTATCAATGAGACTCACTGCTTCAAAATGATCCCACTGTGTTATCTCCTAAATAAATTAGTCTTCAATAGGTCATACTCAAAAAATTTATTTTTTGCATAGTGATGAAGATTTCAGGGCACATTATGAAATATTTTTGTGTTTAATAAATTTTGGAACACCTTGTACTCTGTGTTTTCCATAAAAATCAAAGTTTAGCTTTCGGTGGCTTAGGCAAACATCTCAATTGTTCATTAGCCACTGAAAAGCCGAGCTTTTGGCAGCTTAAAAATTGGATTCAGAACTACCTTAGCCACCAAAATCTCAAAAAGGGGGAAACGGTTGGCGCATCCATCACAATCAACCACCGTCAGCATGAAGAGCTCCACAACCAAGCCATTAACCGTTGAAAAGACAAGACCTGCAATAAATCATGAGTTGGTAAAGAAGGGGTCATTATAAAGCCAAAGTGACTGATTAAAAAACCCAAACCCTCACTGCCCTCCACCTGTCCCGTGACTTTAATCGAACCACTACAAAGCATTGATTTCCAGTTAGAATGATTACAACACTGGCTAGCCCTCGGGTCTCATTAGAATTTACTGTCACCCTGCTCAAATCCCAATTGCCAATAAGCCCTCTCAAAATTAGCACCCTCTCCTCAATTCATTCCACATTTCCTGCATGCATCCTCACTGATCCAAGCCCTCCCTGGATCCATCACTGTAATCTCATTCCCCAGGGTTTGAATTTTAATTTTTGCAAGTACAGAAGAGCAATCCAGAAAATGAAGAAAGGAGGAGGGCCTGCCCTAAGACAGGAATTGGGTGACATTTTCTACCTCGAATCACACCCAGAGGTATGCTAACTTTTCAAAGACTTAGGTTGCTACAGATTATGCGAAAAAAAATTAGGGATCCCACCAGCAAGTGGCAGAAGCCTTTGCTCTCTCCTTTGATGGCTCGAAGGCAGTGATTGGAAGAGAAGAGTTCTAGGTGGACAAGGCTATGATAGCACAAGTAACAGAGCTCCCAAGGACTAGGGAAAACTGGTTCAAAACCACTATCACAAAGAATGTGGAATTCAGGTCTTACTTGTAGCCTGAGCATAAGAACATTGTATGGAAGAAGAGCATCCCTTCGTCATGGCTTGAGGAGAAGTGGAAGCATTTGTTGAAAGCAATTCTAGTCTATATAACTTGTGAGGGCAGGTATAATAGGGTAATGATATACCATTTCAAGTTAATGAACCATTTCACTGGTAAGAGCCCACTGAACCTACCTTTCTACTTACACAGGAGCCTGACCAAAATGTCCCATCAGGTTAAATCCCAGCCCACCAAGATTGTAGGAAGGCTATCCCATCATGGCCTGATCAAGCTAATTGTCCTTGAATTGCTGCAGAGAAGGAACATAGCCAGGACCTACTTCATATTTTGGAATGGTTTTGAGATAGAATTGCAGCTAGAAGACAAAAGGAAGTCTTCTTCAAAGAAGTCCTCCACTCCTAGGAGTGGTAAGAGGAAAACGAGGGACATCTCTCCAATTACAGTGGATCAGGCCTCTCCAGCTCCTAAGACCAACAAAGCCAAGAGGAATCTGGATTTCAGTGAAAAAGCAGAGGAGATTTCAGCACCAAGCAAAAATATCCTCAACCTACCTTACCCAGACTCTAAGGATAAAGATGAACCAGGAATTAACCTAGCAGATCAGGTTACAATAGGGCAGGAGGAGCTTCCATCCCCTACACCAAGGGAGGATCAAGATGAACTAGTGGCAGAGGCTTCCTCCAGTAAACCTAGATCCCACAAAATCAATCATATGCTGAGGTAGGTGTATGAGCTAGAAGTCTTGGGTAGAGAAATCAAAAGAACCAATGCGAGGAACTAACCAGGAGGAATGTTGAATTGTATGACTCTTTGTAGGGGATAAAAAGAAAGTATACCAAGATGGAGGAGAGTAATCTCAGGTTAAGGAAAGATAAAGTAAGGCTCTGCAGGAAAATCAGGCTGTCCAAGTTTCAAACAAGAAATTCTATCCCTTAGCCTCAATCTCACCAGAAGCTCGAAACCCTAGAAAAAGTGGCAATGATCCTTTTTGTCCCAGAAGCAGCCTGTGATACTGCTGCCAACCCAAACCCTAGGCCGGTTGCAAAGACATCAAAGGGACAACACTAAAGCCTTGAAACAGCAGGGTAAAGTGTGTTGACAGTTTTGATTAAAATTTTAAAATAGATCTTTCGGTGGCTTAGGCGAACACCGCAGATGTTCATTAGCCACCGAAAATAGAGCTTTCGGCAGCTTACAGACCCAAACTTTTGCTTTCTTAGCCACCGAAAGCGTAGAACAATGCAGAAAGGCATAGTTCCACACAGAACTGACTTTTGTTGATCCAAACACCTCATGGATGATTTATAAGATTGAAAAATAATTAAAGGCACCAGTATTTTGGCTCTGTTTCAGTTTTGAATATGCCAACGAGGTGAATTAGGTCACAAACCCTACCTACTTTGACAAAGTGTGACTTGTCTACCAAATGGAAAGACTGAGTTTTATTAATTCAGTGTTCACTATAGCTATTAAATAGTTCGAGGAGTAATAAGGTTTCGGAGTTAGGTAGATTGGCAGTTAAGATAGGATTTTGACCTATTTTTACCAAACAGTTATGATTATCTATTTTTAGTAAATTCGATCCAATTTTTCAGGATCTGAAATAAATTTTGTAAAGGCTATAAATATTGTGACTAATGTAGAAGCAAGGGTTCAACTTCAGAGACTTTTTAGACACTTATTGTATTTAAGCTTCTCATGTGCTTTGTCACTTAATACAAGCTCTTTTTCCATTACATGTTTAGCTTTCATCTTCCTTCTATTATGTACTTGTGCTTGGATGTTTTATTCATGTTTATTCTATTTACTTAATGAAAGATAGCTGTCATCCTATCTCTGTGTGGGTTATTGGAATTACAAGTATCTTTTCCTTGTTATGACCAGCCATTCATATGTGAGTGCCTTATGTGTGAATCTGCCAGCATAGTGAGTTCTTCATCTATTCACCTTTATTACAAACCCTCTGAACATTGATAGTTAGAAGCCTTGTCTATTTTATTGAGTATTATGCATGTCTTGAGTGAGTGAGGTCTTATTGGTCATCTGACATGATCCATTGAGTAAACCATTCTAAAAATATTGAAGTTACCAGGAATCGTCGAGCTACAACCTAAAGGAGTTTCCTGGAGAGCTAACACACTGAATGGTGCTTATTTCCTTACAACACTCTTGTTGAATGGTTCTTATTTCCACTCCAACCCCCTCTTTTGCACCATCACCATTGTCTCAACAAAATACGCTAGTTCCTTCTACTCAAGCATCTCCGAGTCACTTTATTATTCTTAGATTGCAATGATTCCTCTATTGCAATCACTCACTACTACAACACCTATATGACTTCTTCTTCCATATTTTTTTTCAACACCTCATCCCTCAAAACCTCTACTAAATTCTCTTCAAGAATGAAGTTGTATCTCCTCTTACAACATCTTCTGAATCCATCCACTTAAGCGATGATTCACTAACTGATTCAAATAAATCTACCCAACATTACATCCTTGTTGGAATAATCCACATGTCTCCTCTTTCTCTACTAAAACTATGCTACTGCAATTATCTCTAGACTCACTCTAAATCTCCACTTGTTGTTGTGCCTCTTCATATTCTTTGAGATCTGGGATCAACTCTTGGTGTTGCAATTTATTTACCATTATGAACACTTCATGTGTTCCTTCATCTTCCTCTTCTTCAAATTTGTTTGTTGGTTTGTTGTACTACTACTTTAGATCTCCACCCCATCACCTTCTCCACTTTTGCAACATCCTTTCTACATATTTTTCCTAGTACGATTATGCACTTCTTCAAGCAAACTACTGTTTTTTTCACCTGCATACACTTCAACACTCAACAATTATGGGAATCGCCATTTCTCGTATGCATTTATTCCACTATTACATGTAGTTTAACATCATCACTTGATATTGTTTCTTTCTCTGCATCTCTCTCTTCATCATTGTCCCATCATCAGTTCTAAGAACTATTAAATGTGCCTATTAAAATTTTAGTCACTAACTTGAGCCATGTTTCCTTAGAGACATTGAAATTGTGTTCCTTTGTATCCTACAGATATTCCTATGATGTAATCAACCTCTATTGCTTGAAACTAAACAACACAAAGTCTTATTTTTTCCAGGTGTTACTTCTCTCCTCAACTTAATAAACCAAGCCATTACCTTCTACTATCAACATCTCAAATTTCTCATTGACATAACTTCAATAGTCTTCCTATTCATGAATAATATTTACGCTTGGTCTACAATACATTATCTTATAGATTTCCTCACCTCTACTGGTAAAATTGTGAATTTTTCGTCCCATTTTCAATTAACATCTTCGTTGTCTTTAGCATATTATATTCATCATCTTGGGATTTCCTAAGCTAATTATCTTCACCTTTACAACTCTATATTTCTCAACCTAGTGTTGTTACTAGATCTTATACCATTTAATGCAATATGGGGTTGTGATTAGACTCACACAATAGAATCTTTAATACCACCCGATGTAGCAGAAGGATCTAATTAGAGTCACACAATGGAAACTTTGATACCAATTGATGTAGCAGGGAGTTATGATCAAAGTCACAAAACATAAGCTCTTATAACAGTTAATGTAGTGGGGAGTGACCCCCTTGTAAATCAAGGTCACATAATGGAATAACAATACCATACACTAAACAAAGAATACAATTCAATGCAAAACACAAAGAATCAACATCAATACACAACAAAACTTTCAATACCTAATTCAACATAGTTTAATTAGAATCCAATGGCAAGTGATTTCATCCTTCTTTTACAAAACAATGGAGAGTCAAAGGCCCCTATACATCAATATCCCAATATTTTAAGCTATGGGGCCATGCCTATTTGATTACCAATTCTTTTAATTTCCTAATGAAACTGAAACACTTTTACAATTAGTAAATTACTAGTAATCTACTCTCCAACTTCCAAATTTTGTGGTTTTCTTGTTGTGGCCTATAATTGGATTATTTGAACCCTTGAAACTAAAGGTGTTCGATGAGTCTTAGTGGCTATATAGATAAATACTTATCTACATCTTGTAAAAAAATAGACTCTAACTCCTAAAATTGGTTCCATGCAACTCAAAATATTGAACCCCTATTTATGGAAAATTATTTGCACAATCTCTAAACAAGGTGCATATTGGACATTGTACTTGATAATTTTTTATAAAATTTGGTGAAACTATATAAGAAAGTATTATGTACAACATATCAAAATTTTAGATCTTCACACAAAAGTATGAGTGTCTTGATCAAAATACTATGCCTTTGTTAGTATATGAATAAAATCTAGAAAGTATTGCATGTTGGTTTTGGACACTTGGGAGGCATCCACTTTTGTTGAAATCTAGTGACCTTGTTGAAATATGTCTTCTTAACATCCGTTCAAAATTTTAGACATTGATTCCAAAATACGGTAATAAAAAATTAAACTGGGATATATGGAACTCCACAATTTGTTTATGAAATTTTGTGTAAGGCAGAACAATAACTTCTCTACATCAAATCCAAAATTTAACATTTAATTTTAAATAATAAAAAATCATTCATGAAAATAATACTAAACCAATATCTACATGTTGGATATATATATTATTTTTTACCAAAAAACAATTCCTTAATATTCATACTATGAATTAAAAAGAGCATTATTATATATATATATAGTTTATTTACTTAAAAAACAATCCCTTGATATTCATACTATGAGTCAAAGAGAACATTATATCTCAAACCATTACAATAAAAACCCAGCTCCTCGTTTGTTTCATAGTTTGACTATCAT
>LPNX010703213.1:61052-193967 GCA_001517045.1 Pseudotsuga menziesii | reverse complement strand
CAATGTACTCCATTTCTGAAAACAGTGGAGGGAAGCTCCCGGAACAGGAAGCCCTAATTTTCCAATTTCTTCTGCAGAAATTCCTGTTACTGTTTCTGTCATATATCTGAACTTTCTGATCCTCTATGTCTGAAATTTTTTACTGAGGTAACCTCGCATGTCCCTGATCCACCACCATAGGTTTCATCAGAATTGGTTTCACCATTTGGGATTTATGATCATTTTCCCAAGGTGACCTGTTACAGGACTATTTAGAACAGTTAAGTTGTACGACATACCACGTGTCACTGACTCATCTTCGGAGTCTGATAATAGGACCACAGAAACTAAAATCCGTGCCCTTTCTAGAAAATCTTCATTAATTCCATTTGGACCTCTGTAGCCCAATATATTGCAATTCTCCCTAGGTGTCCTATTTAGGGATGAATTCTAGAAGAGGTTGGAACCATAACTTGGAGAGAACATATCTCCTCGAATACAATGAATATGTGGATGAATTTTGGACACAGTGTTCATCAGGATTTTATCTTCGGCTCCTACAATTTTCAGCTCCTGAACCTTCTCCAATCTCGAAATGTAGCGAATGTTCCAAAACATAGCAGTTTCAGTATTTAGGGTTTTTCTAGCTCCGGGTCAAACTAGGGTTTGACTTTCCCAGAGATTCACCCAACCAAAAAACTTGATCCAGGTCTCTAAAATTCGTTTTTTATGAGGAGAACAATTCTATGCTGGTCTCACTCAAAAATTCCTCTTCTGTAGAAAGCCCTAAGTTCCACATCAAAAATTGAAAATGCTCGGAATCGAATTCTGCTTCGACAGAACGATGCACCCTTCAAAGGAGAGTCAGCCTAGCCTTATTTTGCTAATTGATTGTGGAGAGAGAACCAAAAATAAGAAGACCTAGCTTCTGTAACTTGTGAAAGATGCCCTATTCAGTTTAGCTCTGATACCATGTTGAATTTTTCATATGCTTAACTAAGACATAAGTATATCATTTCATTTTTCATAATAAAAGCATATAAAGCAGAATCACTGAAAGAAGCAGTATCACAAGAACAACACAGATTTATCCTGGGAAAACCCTAAAGGGAAAAATCCAACAAAAGATTCCTCAATATAGATGCCCCAAAAGGGAAAAAGGTAAAACCAACAAGGAGATCAAAAACCTAATTCTCCTCCTTCTCTAGCAACTCCTCTCCTCCACAAGTGCGCTATTCCAAGTGAGTGTGTATGTCTCAAATGAGGATTACTACACCTCTATTTATATTCATCCGTTTACTTAAAGTTTACTAAATCAACATGTCGGCTTAAGTTAACTCATGTAGGCTCGAGTTACACATGTAGGCTCAAGTAACCACACTGGAGTGCTGTTGACCCACCTTTACAAATAGAGGGGACTACCTCATGACTCTTATTAGTTCTTCCGATTAGAAGCATCAGGGTACAATTTAATACAAGTCGTTCTCCTGGTTGGACCATCGGGGACCACAAAAGATACATAAAGAATATTCTTCGAAGTTACAATATTTCAACACCGTTTTCTAAAATTCAACTCCATTTGGTTGAAACAATTCTTTGAATGTGATGTCTGAAACAGTCCTTTGGAAAACCTAAAACATAGCCTGTGAAAATCACTTTGTTTCTCCTAATTCATATGACCTGTGTAAAAAATGAAGGAGTTTATTAAACATTATCCCATTCTTAAGAGAAACATCTTTCAATTTTGGAAAATTCTTTATGGTTTTCTGGAAGCAATTGATTGAAATAACTGACTAAAACAGTCATTTAAAAATATGGAAATTTGCTCTCTGAAGATGACTTTGATTCTCTCAATCCACAGTACCTGGGTAACATATGAGTGAGGTTATTGTAGATAGGTGTGTTTTGAAGAAACAACTCTCTCAGTTTCTGAAAAATCATCGTGGTTTGGCAGGAACTATTGATTTAAAATAATAACCAAAACAACCATTTATAGGGAAAAAATTGTCTATCACTTCAAAAAATGCCTGTAAATGTTCTTTATGATAAACAACCATTTATCTAAAAATTGTCATCATTGGACTCAAACAAGGTGTGGAACCATTGAACTCTAAACACTCTTCATTTTCTCTGAATGGAAACATTTAGGATCATTGATCTCATTCTCAAAGAATGGGATAAAAACACATGTTTTTATTTGCTTATTATGTCCAATATTGAACCATTAACTAAATAGAATTTCCATCCAGTAGAAAGATTTACAACCATCCATTTGCTTTTCCAATTCAGCACGTGCCCTAATTTGCCCACCATTTAAAATTTCGCAAATTGTAAAACTTTATTTCTCCTTGCTAGTTGACAATGCGAAATACACTAATGTCGTTCATCCTTTCCCAACCATATCATGGCCATTGAAATATGTGGGCTTTTAAACGATTTCACAAATTGAAAAATTTCATTATCTTGTGCATCTTCATAATGCAAAATTTCTTTTGGTCATTGGATGTGAATGAGTTTGATATGAGGCATTGATGTATGTTTAATTTTGCTGCAAAAGTGGCAGGTTGGTGTGCGAGCCCAATTTGAATTTATACCAAGAAAAAAAGCGACATCATAATTTGTTGAGCGCTTGGGCTTTGACTAAAATACCTCTTGGTAAAATATCCCATTTACTTTTTCCATAAAATATCCAAATTCTTTTTTGATCTATAAAAATAAATTTCGTTTATTTTTATAAAACATAACCTTTAGCCTCCTTTTACAAAATATATTTCATGAATTTTTGTAAACATTATTCATAATGAATAACTTGTCTCTATAAAATATCTCCTTCTTAATCAAAAGCCTTTAACTTTTTCTCGTGCCACCTTGAAATTTTTATAAATTGTTTTAATGAGGAATGTTTGAAAACCATTTTATCATTAAGAGAAACTCAGAATTTTTAGGAAATGAGGCTTACTGTGGAAAAACTAAAATGGTGCTTATAGCTAGCTCCACGAGGGATTCTATCCTCCCACCGAGGTAGCAAAGAACCCACGTAGACCAAGTGTCGAATCCATTGGGCGGCTCCCAATTTTTTTTGAAATCCTCTGCCTGTTCTGAACTGAGCCACCAACTGAAACCATTCTGCAAAAAAGTCCCACTCTTTCAACCTATAACCTGTCACCTGTACACATTCTGAAAATTGAAGACAACTATAACTGCAGACCTGAACTTTAAAACTGAAACTGAAAATGAAATGAAAGTTGTTGAATGGAATGCTCGCCATGTTGATCTTATTCATCTTTACTTACCTACCCTACTTACTAAGCATCAACATCCAATCAAGTAACTTCTGACTTCCAATGAAGCCACTCAAGCAAATGATCCCATAAACCAACATTTTGTTCATGTTTGATAAAAAACAAAACTGAAATACCTAATGGCATAAGGTTATAATAAATAAATTGATCTTTACAGTAGAGATATAACCAACCATTACCATTGCCAAGATTCTCCATGTAGTCTACCACTGGATCATAAAAAACATGACAGCCTTCAAAAAATTCTGTCATTTGCTTACCATCAGAAGGCTGCCCCAACTGTAAATTCCTTTGTACACTATCAAATTGATGTTCAAAAGAACCATGCAAGGAAAACATGCGACAATTTCCACGCAAGACATCCACAACTTCATCTAAAATTTCTGATTTTAAAACTTCATATTCTTTATATGCTTCATCAGAAGCATCATTCATTTCTTCAATAGGATCGATAAAATAGATTTCTCCTTGACAAAAAATTTCTAAATTTGAAAAACGAAAAGAAACATCCATTTGAGAACCCCCATCTTCTTCTTCATTATTCAACTCTTCATTGCATATTGTTGGTTTTTCTAAAGACTCGGATTGATTGCATAACTGTCCTTCTTTCTTAGCCTCCATTCCAAGGAAATTTATACATTCATCCACAATATCAAATTTATGTTTTTTATCATAAACTTTAAGTCTCTCTTTTAGCCACTCAAATGAAGGAAAACACAATGGCAAACAATCACTTTCAACACGCTCAGCTTCCACTCTGTTTTCAAACTTTTGATCTTGGATTGCAATGAAATTTTCTTCATTAACAAAAATTATGGCAGGCTGATTGCATTCTTCAGAAAACAAATCAGTACACCCATCTCCTTTCAAATCACTAGGATGATCATCTTCTTTAAGCAAAGAGATCTTTATATATTCATGTAAATATTTAGGTGAAATTTGAATTTGATGAACATGCCTAGGTATTCCTTCAACCACTATTTCAAAATATGATTTCTCTTTACTTGCATTTTCAGAAAATGAACATGTGGAGGGACTACGAGACTGATATTTTCCATAATTATCATCTTCTGTGTAATCAATCACACACGCATTGTAACTTTCAAGAGATTGCAGTTTCAAAAAGGAATTTTCTGATTGGGAAGGGGAGGCCTCTTCTTGTAACAAAAATTTAAAAGTTGAATAATATGAGGAAGGATCTGATTGAAAGTCCTAACCTCTCTATTGGTCACACAAAGAATGATAAGAATGCTTCAAATCATCATCAATTTCAGGAAGAGATATCTATAACTGGTTGAATATGAGCTTTGGTCTATGTCAACTTCAGTCAAGGAAGACAGTACAACTACTGGGGAAATTTCTTGAATATCATGGCAATTGGTTTGTCTTTATCTTTGAGATGAATATTCATGCAATATATCTAAAACCTCTTCATCCAAATACAAATCATCAACACACTCATCTTTCACATTTTCAATGAACTCTCTATCTCGTGTGCAACAGTCTTGAAGTAACAACAAAGAAGGATAATGCCTTTTGAAATGTTCATGAAATATGGTATGAAAGTATTTAAGGGAGGATAAACTCTCTACTAGAAATCCCTCATACCAAGACCTTGCATATCCTTCTAAACTAAACATGAACAATTTCATTAAAGAATCTTCATGCCATCCCACTCCTAGCTTATGTATATGCTTATGAAATCTAAATAAATGAATGGCAGCATCATCCCCCTTTTCATCATTGAATCTTCGAAGATATGTTTGCCAATTAACCATAGGTATTTTATTGGGATAGCTAGGAATGGCAGAAACATTCATAGGAGCATACCTTGCAGCCCGAGAAGTCATCTTGATGGTGGAGAAACTGAATCAGCTCCTCAAACTTTGCAACCCGTTTGATAGTGAAGCTGCCATAGAACATTATGAATAATGGATCCTTCACAGATGGAGTCGCTAGGTGAAAAAAGACATGACCTTCTTGTTGTATGACCATTGTTCACCATCAATAGTAAGATCTAAACATTTCATTCAAATCCAGGGAAGATTTGGGATCTCTCCTCGTCTCTGTCTTTCTGACCATCGGTCTTCCCAGTGGAGTCATCTTCCAGAATATTTCAGTGGAGTCACCAAGGACAATGATACAACCTTTTTCACATGTAAGAATATTTTTTTTCCCATAGAAAGTATTTATTCTTTGAATCTTTGTTTTTCTTCCCAAGGATGATATTTAATCTTATCCTCGACAATGGTGCCAGTTTGTTAGCATTGGAGTCGAGCCCAAAGGTTGTAGAAGGCCCGCTCCCGAGTAACAACAAAACCACTTTTGAATAGAGAACTGGCCTTCTCCTCTTTTGAGAGGGATCTCTCACCATATATTAACAATGCCAGATATGTACAAGTGAAACTATAAATTGTTTGCAAAATTTGTTGAAACAAGACACAGAACCATTGGGCGATGGAGTCAAGAAATGCAATAGAAATGAACAGAACTTATACAGGTGATTTCAACATAGAGGCAAGATAGCCATTCAATTATAGTCTAATTATAATTTTCTGGTAAAAAAGTAAAACATGAACAGACCATCAACACAAAGCATTGAAAAATGAATTATGTACTACCTTTAGAAGAAAGCTTTGGTGAATATCTAAAACAAGAGAGGAAGCATAGCATGTATGAATTCCAAACTATTATACACTTAGTTCAGACATGAAAGAAAACATAATGGAAGAGATAAACGGGAAAAACATTCACATGAGAAAGGAACAAACAGACTGTAATATAAACAACACATCAACCCCTATGTAAACTGCCAACCTCGGCTCTGTAATTTTATTAAAATACTCTTGAAAGCATACAGAGCAAAATTACATCAGTTTCAACCCTTTCTCCTTCTTCAGGAGGTAAATTTATAGTTATTTGGACTTCCTAAACTGACATTCAGGAATTCAAATTTGTTACAAACTAGAGAACATCTTCTAACAAACTTTAGACGTGGCCTACACACCACGATTCACATAAGACAAAAATAAAATGCAGACTACTAGAAAAAAAGGCTTAAAATCCCCTCGTGCATATCCGAGATGATGACAACTATGTAAAAACCAAAAGAGGTTTTTGTATTTGGGTCATTTCCTGACAAAACCTAGGTCTTTTTTTCCTTTGATTCAGCTCCAGATCCTCAAGATCTGATTTTGAAACTGATGACTCAGATAGTAAACGTGTAAATTTCTGGAAAAATACCCTATAAAGATATTTTAAATTATCCCAACCTGTGATACCTATCTAACAACTAGAGGAGTTTTTTGAAGGTATTCCTATTATGAAGACAAACCTCTCTTGGTTTACTGAAATTCAACTTAATTTTGTTGAAAAAATTCTTTGAATGTGATGTCTGAAATAGTCCTTTGTAAAACCTAAAACATAGCATGTGAACATCACTTTGTTTCTCCTAACTCATATTAACTGTGTAAAACCAAAATGAGGTTATTGAACATGATCCTGTTTTTAAGATAAACCTCATTCAATTTTGGAAAATTCTTTATGGTTTTCCAGAAACAATTGATTGAAATAACTAACTAAAATAATCATTTAAAAATATGGAAATATTCTCTCTGAAGTTGACTTTGATTATCTCAATCCACATAACCTAGGTAAACATTGAAAGAGGTTATTGTACATAGGTGTGTTATGAAGAACAACCTCTCCCAGTTTCTGAAAAATAATTGTGGTTCGATGGGAACAATTGATTTAAAATAATGACCAAAACAACCATTCATAGGGAAAAATTTGTCGGTCGCTTCAAAAAATGCCTGTAAATGCTCTTTAAGATAAATATGCTATCTGAAAATTGTCATCACAAGAATCAAACAAAGTGTAGAATCATTGAACTCTAAACACTTCATTTTCTCTAAACAAAAACATTTAGGATCACTGATCTTAATCTCAAAGAATGGGATAAAAACACATGTTTTTATTTGCTTATTCTCTCCAAAATTGAACCATTAACTAAATAGCATTTCCATCTATTAGAAATATTTACAACCATCAATTTGTTTTTCCAATTTAGCACGTGCCCTAAGCTTCCCACCATTTAAAATTTCGTGAATTGTAAAAATTCATTTCTCCTTGCTAGTTGACAATGCGGAATACATTCACGCCATTGATCCTTTCTTAGCCATATTGTGACCATTGAAATATGGGGGATTTTAAATGATTTCGTAAATTGAAAAAGTTCATTATCTCGTGCATCTTCATAATGCAAAATTTCTTTTGTCCATTGGATGTGAATGAGTTTGATATGAGCCATTGATCTATGTTTAATTTTGCTGCAAAAGTGGCACATTGGTGTGCAAGCCCAATTTGACTTTATGCCAAGAAACAAAGTGACATTATAATTTCTTGAGTGCTTGGGCTTTTCCTGAAATACCTCTTGGTAAAATATCCCATTTACTTTTTCCATAAAATATCCAAATTCTTTTTGGATTTATAAAAATAAATTTCATTTATTTTTATAAAACATAACCTTTAGCCTCCTTTTACAAAATATATTTCATGATTTTTTGTAAACATTATTCATAATGAAAAATTTGTCTCTATAAAATATCTCCTTCTTAACCAAAAGCCTTTAAATTTTTCTCACGCCACCTCGAAATTTTTATAAATTGTTTTAATGAGGAATGTTTGAAAACCATTTGATCCTCAAAAGAAACATAGAATTTTCAGGCAACGAGCCTTACTGCAGCAAAACTAAAATGGTGCTAACAACACCATTAGAAGAAAAACTAGGAGGAGAAGAACAAGATGTATCCATGATCCACAAAAAATGAAAAAACTACATTGTTTGCAAAGAGATTCGCTTCACTTTGGAAATATTTAAAGCTCCACACAAAAAATGTGAGAACACACATGAAAACAAGGACTCATGTTCTACATTTCATACAACAAATTCAACAAGAAAAAATTCAGTTTCCTTGGAACAACATACCAACAAAAACATAGATTAAAAAAATTGCTTCTATCCAGCCAAGACAAGCCAAGACGCAATCTCTCCACTTCCTAGTTTCTAGGTTCTTGGCAAAGAAAATCTGGAGTAATAACACTGGGGAAGCCACTGACATCCTACAATTTGACACCATAGGAAACCATCGATGCCATTATTGAGGCTGATGCTGAGGATGGTGACAATAATGAGGAAGAGGTTGGTGTTGATTATGTGACCTCATTAAAAGCTTCCACACTAGAAACGTTTAATGGGGTTGGATGTGGGTGGATCTATCTGTAATAAGAGGAAAATGAAGAAGAAGAGCATGAGTCTTCATTGGGTAACAGTGGTGGTGGTGGTGGTGAGTGTGAAGAATCCTGACATTCAGGATGGTAGTAAGAAATAGGAGGTAGTAAGAAACCTGTGGTGTCTTCAGATTCATATCAATCCTTTACCGAAAAAATCCAAGTGGAAGAACAACCTGATAAACTTTTTGGAAATATAGATGGTCAAGATCAACCCCCCTACGTGAATTCTGGGACATAGTTGAACATTATGGTTACATCATAAGAAATCTCTGTGTACTCTAGCAATAAAAAAACCTTACCCTTAATGGCTTCCACGATGGTGTAATAGTTGAAACTCTTGAAGGATGACTAATCCAAGTGGAGGATCAAATTAGATTAGTCATCAAGTTTCTCTGCTAATAATCCCCCAGACACCATGTCTCTAGTGGACTCCCACAAGCCCTCAATCACATGGGGTAAGAGGAGGGGACTTCTATGGGCTTGTGTTTCATCTGCATGAGGTCAAACAAGTAGCGTTGGAGGATAATGTGGTTTTCCTGTCTATGGAGGAAGCAGAGGAATACATAGTATCATCGAAGACGCCCAGCATGACTCAAACCTTGGATGTGAAGGTGCGACAGTTATCCAGGGTGGATCTCAATGTGCTAGTAATAATTGAGGCTATGGCATGGGTTCTTGTGCTAATATTTTCCAGGAAACATATGGCAATGTTGTTGGGGAGCCTAGAATCAGTTCACACTCCAAAATGCATACCACGACATAGACACACCTACACCCAGAATCTAGGTCTACCCCTGTATTTTGTGCCCACTTCTATCGTAGTCGAGATAAAAAAACCCCCAAAATATTGTATATTGTTTATTAAAATTAAAAAACCCATTTAACCCCAAATATATTCCCAATATAATTTTTTATTTTTTGACCATTTTTAAGCCCCCAATAGGAACGAATGCGATATCATATTGTTCCATTGGTGACGCCCCTGTTGTGCTGGTGCACACAATTCAATCTCTTCAACTCGGTGTATGAGGTAATGTTCATGTGCATTGAAAAATGCCTAAGGTAGATGCTTCTACACTTCACACATTAGACGAGGAATTTCTCTCCCCTAATAATTTATATCTTATTTATGGATTTCTTTATATGGAAATTATCTACAAGTGATGCAAACCAATAATGATATTTAACCAAAAAAAACATTAAATTACATCACATGAATTAGTGCACAAAAAACAAATATAAATTATACGATGAATTAAAGAAACACCAAGCACATGAAATAATCCCTAGTTATGTAATGTATTTCCAAAGATTATATATAACTTGTTTGAAATTGTTGTTGAATTTGTCCAAGAGAGAGTGAAGTAGAACATACTGTAACAATATACAAACCACATCATTTTTAAACAAATAGTAGAGAAACAAAATAACAATAATATGCACTAGAATTAAAAAAACAATAATTATATGGATATAACAATAACAATTACCTTCACGAAGACGTGCCAATCATGCATTTTCACCCCCAAAAAATCACCTTTCTTTCTTATGATATTCTTCATGTTCGCACAAAATCTAATGGGAAATTTAATTTTCCACATGACTTCTTCTACAACATTACTTTTCTGCTCTGTAAACATCCATGGAATTGAGCTTCTATTAAGTTGTTCTCTGTTGCTATGAAATTGAATGACGTCGTTCATTGCATGGCTTCCTTCTTGAATTTCCTCGCAAAATTTCACATTTTTTTCTTTGTCTCTCCTTAGCTCGAATAGTTGCCATAGTTTTTCAGTCACATTCTTTCTAATATGCATCGTATCAAACACATGAGCAATTTGTAGGTTCTCATAGTAGGGAAACCTGTTGAATTGTTTAGGATAACTTTGCATTCCTTGTGGAAGCGCATTAATGCCTTCATAACAGACATCATGAATATTAGTTTGTAAATAAATTACAGAAATCAATTATGGCCACTATAGTAAACAACACACAATAAAAAAAATGCATAGCAATCCATATATGATGATCCATATGTACCATCTTGACGATTTCTATTATATTGCAACTTCCAAAGGTGAGGTGTCATTCTCCATGGTTTTAATGCAGTCTCTTGCTTTCCATTGAAAAGAATTTTTTTGGTTGTTCTATAGCTGTGATTCTTAGAGAGCAAGTGCCTATACTCATCAAACAACTACTTGGGACCAAAAACTAGAAATAAAAATTTTCCCTTTGTATGAAGACCTACAATATATAGATATGGAATATCTATGTCAATTATAATTATATATAAACTATATTAACTACTTCATAAAATTAAATGCAATTAAAGTGGAACTTAAAAATACAAACCACAAAAATGGGTTAACCTTGGGGCATCGTGTATTGTCCATACAAGCATTGCATGGAATTGCAATGGAATTTGTCGTGTTGGTCTAGATACGTCGTACATATTGATATCATTCCATAACTTCAATAGCTCGTCTATAAGAGGTTCGATATATACATTCATATCTTTGACTTGGAACTTACCTGATTGATTTCAAGTACATATAAAATATATAATTATGAGAAACATTAAGATATATAAGCCATGCGCAAGAGTAAAATAAAAAATATATATATGTTATTAGGAAACCAAATATCACAAATGAGATACCACAACTACATTAAAAATACAGTAGTTGTAGACATACTATACCTGGAATATGTGCAACATTATGTGCTCCATCTTTATTTACAACTGTGGAGGAATGTTATTGTTGATAACAAAAATAGGCCACACCATTTAAATGGATCTCATCTGTGTAGATGGATTAACACTCTCTACTGTCAAAAAAATCCTAAGATTATGGGGTTCTTCTTTAAAGTGAGGCCACTTTTCCTCCATATCTCTAAATGCAAAACCATATTCAGGCATTCGAATAACATCATCTTGACTTTTCCTCCTTGCATGGTAATCCATAAATTGGGTTATGTTATTGCACCTCAACAGCCATTGCAAACGTGGAATGATGGGAATATAATGAAGAACCTTGTGAGGCACCTTTTTTGTTACTTGATCTGTTTGATATCTACTTATATGACATTTTAAACATTCTATTGAAAATTCACGGTATTTATAATATATAACATGGTCATCGGGTCATGCATGAATTGATTCATAACGTATTCCAATATCTTTCACGATGAAAGATAAATATCGATGTGTGCGAGTTAATATATTTGATGGTGGTAAAAATAATTCAGCTATCAAGCTACATCAAATAAAAATAAAAATGTAGTTAATATAATATATAAATAATATTAACGAAACTCATTTCATTCGTATTATTTTGAATTATGAATTAACAATACAACTATTAGAGGAGCGAATATAACCTTTGTCACGATCATATATATGTGATGGATTATTTTACATACCTTAACATCCGTGTGATTGTTATGTTTGAAACACCATTCATAACCTTCAATTTCATTAGCAACAATATAGAAGAGAGAAGATTTGTTTTGGAGCCTTCATAAAAGGGTTCGTATTCCTTATCAAGAAGAGGTATATCATGAACATCATCAAAGTCATTAATATTTTCATGATCATCATCATCATGAGCATCCATTCTAACATTAAATGAATTATGGATCAATGCATTTGCACCATCATCTTCAACTATGTTATCAGCATGATCATCTTCTTCAATATGATTATTAACTTGTTCTCCATTAAGCATATCTCCATGTTCCTACGGTACTTGTTCTGAGAGAAATTCTCTGGACGATATGCCATAGGATGCCTTTTTTTATGCTTACATGAAGACATGAATAGATATAATTTAATATAGTAAATATTAAAATAATACATACATTTAACTAAGAAAAAAATATAAAAATCTTTATAATGCTAAACTTACAAATGGACAATATTAATTCCCCCCATCGGCATTTCCATGTTCCCTACAATGTTTTGTGGCTATTTTGATCAATATTCTTCTCCACTTAAATCCCATGCATTGACTACATGGACAATAACATTTCCCATCACCCCTTTTTTTCGATGCATCCCACAATCTAGCAAGCAATTGTCGATTTTATTCATTTGGATAAGGAATATTGCTATTTGACATTTTGCCACAACAAGCTTGAATGAAGACTATCGAAAACCTTAAAAAAATGAAGGTCCACACATCAATATTTTCGCAAACGATTTTTTGTTGAAGAATAAAATAATTTCTGCAAAGCATCTGTTGATAAAATAAGTTTTGCAAACAGTCTATCGAGAAATAAAATAATTCCACAAACTGTCCGTCGAAGAATAAAGCAATTCCTCAAACCGTCCAGCAAGGAATAAATTAATTTTTGCAAACCATTTGTCTCTTCTATACCAAACATGTCAGAATGTTTCTGTAATTTATATATTTTCAAATTCAGCAGTTGTTGAATAACTAATGATATTAACCTAGTTACCGTTGCAAACAAAAATGGAAATTGTGTCACCAATCCAATGATTCTTCGTCGCATATACGACGACAGTGTGGTAAAAAATCCAACAAAGTTGGAGTTAGAAATAGTTCATGTCAAATATCCGATGAGTTAGAGTCAAAACTTAAACAATATAAATAAGCATTGGAAATTTGACAACAAATTCTACAATTTAAAAAAAATTACTTGAAATTCAACATTTTAAATTGAAATCTGACAAAACAGTACTTTTCATAGGATGTCGTTGGATTTTTTTTTCGTATTTTGGGTTGAAATATTATTGTATAAGGAGTGGGATGCTTCATCCTCTTCAATCCCAAATTCTCTACCATATGAGTGGAGACTAAATTATCTATGCTGCCACTGTCAATAATCATCTAACTACACTTCCCTTGTGACTTGCATTTAGTCCTAAACAAACTCTTCGTGTGGGATGGTTCATGCGCTTTCTTCTCTGTCTTTACCAAAAATCTCTTCATTGTAAAATACTCTCCTTCCCTAGGAGGATTATATTTATTTTTATCTTCAACATTCAAATTACCTTCATACATGGGAACTTCAACTTTAGTCCCGTTACTAGCTTTCACCAGCATCTTGAATACTTTCACTTCATTCACAATATCCTCTTTCTCTTCTTCAGAGGATTATTCTTCATCGCTAGTATCTATACTCTCTGAAATCCTTCTCTCCATAGCTTCCATCCTAGCTTGGAGTTGTCTTATATCCCTTTGTGTGTCTATTTCTAGAGCTTATCTTTCATGACCAGCTCCTTCAGGAACTAAAATTGCTCGTCCTCTTCTCGGCATCATCCTTCTACACGATCTGATATACTCTGATACCAAAATTGATGCTAGGTAAGTTCTAGCAAACCTAAAATTGATCCTAATCAACATACTTCATTGATTAAGTCTTCTTCAACAAGATTAATCCCGAAAGGTTGTTTCCATAGTATAGATTTCCACAAATATGTTTCTGAAGTATTGGTTCCACAACTCTCACGTTTGCAACTTTGGTTCTGCAACTCTTTCACCTACAATTGATTTTCTGCAATTTCCATTCCACATTAGTCTTTACATAATTATGGATAGCAGATTGCGGGTTTTCAATTATAAGTTTCAAAAGCGGACTATCAAAAACTTAAGGACACAATTCTCCTTCTCACAATTAGATTTTGGATTGTGTATTACCCATCCTCCTTCCCACTTTTCCAAATATGGGATTCCGTAATTCTTCTCCTCCAACTTTTCTTCCGTAATTCAACTTTTTGTAGCTTTAACCACCTTGCAAATTCGCATTGTGGAACTCATCCTCTACCATTGATATCTATGGCTTCTTCTTTATCTGTTGATTTGAGATCAAGTGCAGAGATTCACCTTATCTTTGCAAATCCGTTATTTTCCCTACACCTTTCTCTTGGGGAATTCATCCACAGTCGTTGATTTTTCTAACTCACATTTTGTTAACTTAGGCCGTTACAGGTAAATTGATTTGTGGAACGATCAATTTTTCTCTTCATTTTAGTCGCTTGAATACATCCCCATATTCACGAATTATCTAATTATTTCTATGAATAGATACAGATAAATTATACATACTTCTCATTAATGCAAAGAAAAACAAAACATTTACAAATATTTATACTAAAACTACATATCCATTCTCCATTTCATCAACCACTGCATACTACATTACACACTCACTGCTCACTCTCTCAAATAATCCCATATCCTATCTCCAATCTGATTATTACATTGAAAACTTAATATAGAGTTCTATCAACCTATCAGATCTGAATAGCAAGATATGAACCCCTAAAAAAATAAATCTACAACTAACCTATCCTTGATAAACCTCTTGCAAGATTCGACGGCATCAGTGGAAAATTACATGGGTGCAGAAAAATAAAATCTTCTTCTTAAGAGGAGTACTACGTTAGTTGGAATTTATTCTCAATGTTTCGAGCCACAAAGTAGGGCCCATCATTAAGAGAAAGTATCTTGAGGTTATTTTAGGTACGAAAAATAACACATTAATAAGTTAAGTTTGCTATTTTCCTGACCATTTTAACTTGTAACTTTTCAAAGGACTTCAGGTTGTCCAGCGCATCCATTACATTGAGGAACTGAATTAAGCTGTTGATGATTTTATGCAATAAATGATGAAGGTAAGAGGAATATTGCGTTAGGTGGAATTTATTCTCGACGTTTCGAGCCACAAATTAGGGCTCATCATGAGGAGAAAGTATCTCGAGGTTATTTTAGATACGTAAAATAGCACATTAATAAGGCAAGTTTTCTATTTTCCTTACCATTTTAACTCGTAACTTCTCAAAGGACTTTAGGCTGTCTAGTGCATCCCTTCCATGGAGGGATTGAATTAAGTTCATGATTTTATGCAGTAAATGATGAAGATAAGAGGAAGACTATGTTAGCTGGAATTTATTCTTGACTTTTTGAGCCACAAATTAGGGCTCATCATCATGAGAAAGTATCTCAAGTTTATTTCAGGTATGGAAAATAGCACATTAATAATTTAAGTTTGCTATTTTCCTTACCATTTTGACCCGTAACTTCTCAAAAGACTTCAGGTTTTCCAGCGCATCCCTTCCATGGAGGGATTCTTCCTCTTATCTTCATCATTTACTGTGTAAAATCATGAACAACTTAATTCAATCCCTCCATGGAATGGATGCACTAGACAATTTGAATTCCTTTAAGAAGTTACAGGTTAAAATGGTAAGGAAAATAGAAAACTTAACTTATTAATGTGCTATTTTTTGTACATGAAATAACCTCGAGATACTTTCTCATGATGATGAGCCCTACTTTGTGGCTTGAAATGTCTAGAATAAATTCTAGCTAACATCCATGGAAGGGATGCGCTGGAAAACCTAAATTCCTTTGAGAAGTTACAGTTTAAAATGGTAGGGAAAATAGCAAACTTAACTTATTAATGTGCAATTTTTCGTACCTGAAATCACCACTAGATACTTTCTCGTGATGATGAGCCCTACTTTGTGGATCAAAATGTCGAGAATAAATTCCAAATAACACATTCTTCCTCTTATATTCATCATTTACTACGTAAAATTATGAACATCTTCTTGTTAATCAGAAAAAAAATCACTTTGATTCGATGCTCCTGCATCATTAGTTAATCACACATCCTTTGTGAGAACCTATCTTCTGTATGTTGCAACTTTTGAATTTTCTGTAATTGCTATAATGTTTTTCATTCTTTGTTGCAGAACCAAATGGATACTATACTCTTTTTAATCTGTATCAATGCTCCATGTTCAAAAGGTTCACAAAATCTTAAAATTGATATCTATTGGTAATAGCTACTTATATTTACCCATGTTGATTCCCATACAAATTATTTGTTTCTTTATCATAAATAAGATCCTTGGATGGCTTGACAGGTTCTAAATAATAAGCATTATAATATTTGAGATTGTTAGATCTAGTTATAATTGTTCAAGTATGTGTAGAGACAAAAAAATATTTTCAATCACAAAGGGTGGAACTGCTAAACTATTATTACACAATATTATATATATATTACATGCTTTGATTTTTGAATCTAATACCATGTAATCGATCCTAAGCTAAATAAATAAAAGTAACTAACACAAACTAACAAAAGAGATTACTACTTCTATTACAATAATGCACTATTATTGTTGTAAGGGGNTATATATATATATATATGATATAGTTATATACTTGTGTAATAAGTTTCTGCTTCCCGTGGGAGTTTCCACTTCCTCCAATTTTTTTCCCTTTGCTTAGGGATTCTTTAAAAACAACAGGGACAACCATGAAAGAGTGATAGCGATAGAATCATGCCTTTCTATAACATATTTCATAAATGTATATGTCAATTTATTGTCATTATATGTTTTTGGATTCTCCTTGGTCATGAAAAGGGACATTAACAAAATAGAAGACATTAATTGTACTTAATTAAAAATAAAAACAACTGGAATGATCAAAATTCCATCATATGTATAACCACTTCATTATGATATAATTTCATTTCAATTAGCTATTACCTCACATTGATGTGCATTGGCGATATTCTTGTTGGTGTTGGTATTTAAAAACGTAATTAGTGTTAGAGTTCCAATGTGTGAGTTGTAAGTGTATGTAAGAGTGTATACCCACCCAAATATTCTTAGGTGACATTGGAGTTTTTTAACCTTTATAAATATATTTAATTATTTGTAATTTAATCAATTCAAGTACTTACTCATTGTATCAAAGAAGGTACAACCCTCCCTCTGTCATGAGAGGAGCTATGACCCTACCATTCCTACTATAAGATCATGGGGATAACATGGTTCCACCCTTGTGTGTGTGATCTGGATCTATTTTATATCAATCTCAGCCAAATCTAAAATCGGTTGGAGTGGAGGCATTTTGAGGCTTCAGGTGGCTTTGAGCAATCTATGGCCTTGGTTTAATAGAGCATTCCAATCAATTTTCTAATCTATTTTCATATTAGATCTATATTTTGTGTAAACATTGTAGTTGTTTTTGTGCAAGATCAATCCTATATCTCTTCATGGTTTGGGTAGAAACACCAATACAGATCATGCTTACATGTATTTCCTTTTACCAGAACGTGGGTATTACATATTTCCACATCTATTGAGGTTTTTTTTCTTCTGAAGGGATCCTACTGTCTAATTTTTTATTGGCCTCGATGTTGGTGCTAGCATTGTTTCTTCCTAGTTCACATCCGTAGACGTAGTTTTATTCATGATATGGTGGATTCTCTTGGTTGTGAGGTCTATGAGCTCTACCAATGATTCCACTGGTATCTCTTTCAATGTGCACTCTTCCTCTCTATTATACGAACTTGGTGTCGAGGTCACCACTCTCAGTATTTAGGTCGTGTGAATTGTTTGAAGGTTGGTGGGAAAAATAAGGAATGGTCTAGATACTATTGTTTGATCCTTAATAGTGCTTCCTTTTAAAGGAAATCCCCTTAACCATCCACTGTGTAATGTCCCTAAAAATACACTCTCACAAAAAATCGTAAGGGTCTTTGAGTAACTATATAACATATGAAAATGTCTCTGTTTCTTGGTTTTAACGTTATACTTAATAAATTAACTTCAGCACTAGGCTAAATGTGATGAATTTATTTTTTTATACTGCATGAATGTTTGATTATTCTTCTTCAATTTATATGAGAAATGTCATCATTTCTTTGTCTTATTACTCTTATTATTTTTCTATCATGAACTATATGGAATTAGTTGATTTTCTCTCCTTTATCACATAATTTATTTGTTGATGATTTATAATGTTTCTATGGGTTACTGTCTTATTTTGAGAGAGTCCCTTCTCATTTGTATGGCTATTGTCCCATAGAACGCCTCATCTTTACCTATCATATTGACTAATATAATTCATTCTTATATTGTTGCAGGTTCAGTTCTTTCTTAATCTGGATGGGGTTTCAATTTCTTGTTAATGCCTAATAGTTCAAGGGTGACGTTTATGTTAATGCCATATTATTAAAACTACACCTAACTTTTGTAACCAAGGAATATATTTCCTTTGGTGTCACATATGATGATTATATAACATATGTTTTATTGGCTTGGGTAATCTTAGCAAAATAATTTGATACTATAGTTGTAGGTCCATTTTAATGGTGCATACCAATGTAAGGTGGCTATCCTTGCACACCTTCATTAATATTATTTAGCTATGCATTCTATCGTTTATATGGTTATAAAATATATAATTTCAGACCTGTATGCCAAAATCGAATGGTTTATGTAATACCATAGTACAAACTTTAATGTAGTGTTTGTTGGGGTTTTTATTTTGCTCATGTGAAAAGGCAAGATCTATGTGGTTATTGGTCTTCAATGTTGAAAATTGAATCAAAGTGATGTACTTGGGCTTTGCTAACTTTCCCAAAGCAACTACACTTCTTTTACATTTGGTGTTTTTTGATTTGCGTGAAGGGAATAGGGAGGTTGAGCGGTTTTAACTACTCCCATGAATTATTAGTTCTAATGTATGTCACGCTTTTGAGTCTATGTGGTTATGTAAGTTTGAGTGAGATATTATATTTGTATGTTGGTATGGCCTTGAAAATGATTCAGCTCATTGAGTCATTTTTGCTAAGTTTTTTGGTTCAGTAAGAAATACACTGCTCAGGTATTTCCTCGTTCTAGTCACCTTCAGTCCCAATAGAGTCTTAATATTTGATATAGACTCTTATCGACTTCCAACTCATTTCTATTGTAGGTAGAAATTATTGGGGTATCAAGGTTAGCGGTTTCTTCACTTAGCATGGATTACCAGTAAGCTATAGGATTATTTTTGCCAAATTCAATTCATGGGAGAGGTGGGTTGAAAGATATGTTTCTTATACTTTTACCTATGTTTGATGATAAAAAAGCCTAGTATGGTTTGTGATGCCAATTGGAGTAACGTGGGTTTTTTGGGATAGTTTTTTTTTATTAGTCACAACTCTGAGACAAGGTAAATAGTTTTATGGGGATGTGGTCAATGTTGGGAGATGTTTCGATGAGTCATGTGTGCATTTTATGTATGTACAACTTTTGATTATTTGTATGAAAGTTGTGGCCTTCTCGGCATAAATTGTGGATGGGAAAACTATAGTCTCTAAAACATCAATGCTTTGTATTTGTTGAAGAAACTTTTTGGATTTATTTTGGTATTGTGGATATACTTATTTTAATGGATTTAATTCCTCTGTAATGAATGGTTGATAGCATTCTAATTTTAATTTTTTGAGTTGGGCATCTATTTTGGATTTCAAAAAAAGTTAGCCACAATTTGTATAAATAATCTTTTAAACATATTTGTCCTAGCTATGTGTATTCACTTAGGTATAAATAATGTTTCAAACATCAGGATTCGATCCTAAGGGAAACATCTTCCAATGTCAGAAAAGGAAATTTGTTACAATGAAATATTATTATCTTGATCCATTTATCAACCTTACTCCTAATCCCTAAAGTTTCCGTAGTTAAATTTGGTTTATTATGAGTTTGTTTATACCCATTCCCCCCCCCCTTTCGGAATGATGGCACTCTTCCTCCTAAGTAATGGTGCACCAAAATATTGATGGAACTCTTTATTTCTTGCCAAGGAGTGCCGCTGGAACTCTTTCCCCTCATGCAAGGTGCACCAGCCCCTCCCTGGTGCTCTCCCTTATATAGTAAGGTGCACCAGGGATGTTTAGAGGGAAAAATTGGAAGCTTCGAGGCCTTTCTCGAAGGTGGATGAGGTGGACGACAATCCCTAGCTTCTAGGTGAGCTGGAATTCATTTCCCTAACCTAATGGTAGGATCCCTTAGACCTCTCCTCCTAATATTCAACCTCCTTTATCCCTTCATCCTTATAAATTGAACCCTCTCTCCATTGTTAAGGGAGGAAGAACTATGGTACTCTTATGCTGCTAGAGTTTCTAGGTGATCCCTATCATCCTTTGGGAGGGAATACCTCATACTTTGGGATGCTACTATCCTCCTTTGGAGGTTTGTCTTAGATTGTTGGATGGAATATTACAGCGTTAAGGCTAGGTTGTGATGTTCTTTCCCTATGTAATTGTATGTATTTCCTTGATTACAATAATACAAAACTATTTCCATTAATGTTCTTGTGTTAATGATATTTAGATATTTCTTCCTTAACTATTATCTTAGAATAGCTTATATCTATGTATGCGTTTACCCTTTGTTTGTTTTGTCTCTTTGATAAGTTTTTGCAACTATAGATATGAAGGCCTGGAGGTTGGAGCAACAAGGAGAAGAAGACTTATAGATATAAGAAAAAGGTACTCATCTCTCCATCTTAGATCTTGACTGATCTAGGAAAGTTGTTTAGTATTATGTACTTGATTTGTTCTATATTCACTTGGACTAGGGAGATTTGACTTGAGTCTGCTTGAGTATATTTATCCACTAACGAATTTGGTGACCATATCGGGGATTAATATAGATATGATTTGTTTTTTTTTATTTCATGTCTCTTTATCAATCCATTTCATAGCCTCTAGACACCCTTCCCCCTTTAAATATTTTGTTTGAAGATATTTATGAACCCCCTTGACTCTTTTTTGGTTTAGTACTAGGCCTCTAGCACTTCTCCCTTGGGAGATCTAGCCTCTCCGGCCCTTTGACACACCCAGGTAGTGTATATAGAGCATTTTTGTATTGCTATATCCAATTCCCTTGAGAGAAAGTGTGCCAGTAGCACTCTTTTCCTGTGTAGTAAGTGCACTAGCCCCTCTCTGGCACTCTAGTGCAGTGTAGTACGGTGCACCAACCCTTCAAAACTCAAATATCATCTTAGAATTCCTTCATTTTTGGGTTTTGGTTTGATGAATTATTGTTTGTAGGATGCATATGATAGTCATACACCCCCTAGGCCCAGCATTGTCTGTGTTTGGAATGGTTTTTGTTGATATTGGGATGCTTTTCTAGTAAATCGAGTGACTTGGTTGTGGAGGGAAATTTCAATCCCAACTTGTTGGTTCAGTATTTCAATCCCTAATCACATTACCAAATATTTCCATATTTATTCATATTGTTAGATATAATCTACAAACCCTTCCTCCACCCTCAATCATTGAGTTTTGGTTGCATTTTGGTAGATTTGGAGCAATTCTTAAGTATTTTCGAGTTGTTTGGATGCTTGTCATTTTTTGTTTTGATTTCTGAATGATTAGAGTGTTGTAGGTATTCTCTATTTTTATGTTTATAGATATGAAAAGATTTTACTTATCAAGTTTCAATTTAATATATCCATTTGAAAGTCAAAGTTCTTCTCTCCTTTGTTTTATACATTGTTAAGTTTTGTCCCATCATTGACTTCATTGCGCTTTTGGACTATTATTGTAGAAAGTTAGAATTCGTGCACTCTAGGAAGGAATTATTCTTTTCTTTGCTACCCATGTTCATGTTGGTTTGAAAAGAATGGTCTTTCGCTACCTTAGTTAGTTTTTATTGAAAGAGAAATGTGCATTGTGATGTAGCTAGGGTTTTGCATTCTTTTTACATTTCTTTTGTACACCCCATGCATCAACTTAACCGCATAAGATAAAATTAACGCTAGCTTAGGATTAAAATAATATAGTAACTGTGTGTAAGTTAGAGACATGTTCAAGCATCTTTAAGCATGGAAACTGATGTTATTTTCTTGCACTGCATCTCAAGGGCTTGTAGTTCTTCCACGTACCAACTAGTGTATCGAATGGCTATTCGTGTACCTTTGGGTATATAGAAAACTAATTCACTTACTTGGTATTATATTAAAAGGATCCTATCAAGTGGTTGTGCATTATAAAGAACCATTATGGAGTTGAGATCCTCGTATCTAGTGTATATTGGGAGACTCTCTTAGGATTCCTGTGACCAACTGAGTTAACCTTTTGGCCATCTTGGAATCAAAATAAACTAAGAACAATACTCAGGGATATTACTATGCATTTTTCATCCAGGTAGTCAAGTATTCAAACAAGGGTACCATACCAATCCTCGTCATGTTTTACTGTTGTACCCTATGGTATATAGCGAGTTGTGGCACCTTGATAGTCCCGTGAGGATCCTTACTTTTCATATACTCATATTCATAAAGTTTTCTTGTTTCTTTTAAACTGAGTAGTGTTTTATTTGTGTGCTACTTCATAAATTATTAGAGAGTTTAGATATGGGAGACTCTCCTGGGACCATCAAACAAAAGACCCCTTTTCAGGGTATGTCGTTGGTTTCTCCTCCTTGTGGAGCTGTTGGTCCTCCCTTCATGGCCACTTTGAGTCTTCCTGAATGGAATATAGGATTACCTATGTGGTTATTCTCCAATACTGTTATACCAAATACACCTTTTCTATCGAATAAAGGTCCTTCACCACATGAGAATCGATCTCATGTTAACCCTTCTCCTTCTTCATCGAATGTTGAATAAACTTCCATTTCTTCCTCTTCCCCTATTGATAACTATAATCTTAGTAAATGGGTGGGTAAGAAGAAGATGAAAAGAAAGGACAAGAAGAAGAAAACTAATCATAAGGTCACATATCCAACCTCTGATCATCATGTTGGAAATCCGTCATCCACTGATAGTAGCAGTGATAGTGTTGAATTTTCGACAATAACACCTCGGAAACCTAAGTTCCCTTGTAGACTTTACAAAGGTAACCATCTTCTAAAATATTGTCATGGTATGTCACAAGTTTTGGATCTATGGTCTGAGGCTTCCCAACACCCCATGTCATCAGTCTTTGGTCTTCATATTGATGATACTTCGTCAACTAGTGACTCTGTGGTTAAGAGTCCAAATCGAAAGGCCAAATATCCTTGTTCTATATGTAAGGACATGCACCTTACTTACCTTTGTACTCTCATGGATGAATATTCTAAGTTTTTGGAATATATTATTGTTCCTCAGCAATGTCTTCAAGCAATTTATTGTACTTTGTTAGGTTTTTATCATTCAATCTAGCATTATCTTAGGATCTTTAACTAAGAAAATAACATCCACAACAATAAACACAACAGACAAGAGTCACAAATAATTTTCCTTGGGGAAACCATAAAGGACAAAACCCCACAACTTCCTCAGAGATAGAATCAACACCAAAAGTAAAACCTAAAAACATAAATATGATCTCCTGACAATAGTAGTCTCTCACTCATGCGCCCCAGTAAGTGAGTGTGTATGTGATAAATAGAGAGGCTCACTCTCTATTTATATTCTTTTGTTCACTCAATGTCCACTTTAACATGTCGACCCCACTTAACAATTACTTACTAGGGTTGAAATCTCTAGGAGAGTCTAATAACCCTAGTGCCCCACAATTGTGGGGACTTTAACACTTGATCAATAGGAGGGTTACCCACAATGACTTTTCATGACTTATTTACATTATTGAATCTCTCGATAGGAACATCAGGGCATGACATGATTCAAATACATTATAGACACTTCCCGGAATAAACATTGGGGTACAATACATAAGATATACAAGTGAAAAAATTTTGAATTTACAAATACATAAACACTCCCTCTTAACTAGGAAGGTATTCTCTCGACACAATTTATCATCACAAGTATTCTTCTCTGTATCATCTAGATCATCATTGAGTTCTCATCATCTTCATCTCAAACTCAACTTCATCTCAATATGGATCATCACTTGATCTAGATCATCATCACTGGATCTAGATCATCATAGGTGTTATCTCTTGATTATTCTCATCACAAGAAGTTATATAGAGCCAACCATTTTTCATGATGGTTGTATGTTTAGCCTCCATGTAGGTATTCTTCAGCGCTTATATCTGACCCTAATTCAGAATGGCTCACCAAGCACTTACATATGACCTCATCTTGTTAGAAAGGCATGCCCAACACTCACATCTAACCATGAGAAGAACACATCCACCATCATGTCAGAATCGCTCAGCCCTTACATCTGACCATCGGAGGTCCCAAATTTCCCCCATGTTAGAATGGCCCATCCCTTACATCTTACCATGGAAGGAACCAATCCTCTCACAATGTCAGAATGGCTCTCAATCCCAGACTGAGGGTTCCTGGTAACTGACCAGGTGCCTCCATTCCCCCAGAGAATGGCATCAGCCCTTACATATGACCATGCGAGGGCCCATCCTGCCCCGACGTCAGAATGGCCCCGCCCTTACATCTGACCATGGAAGGAACCAATCCTCTCACCATGTCAGAATGGCTCCCAGTACCAAAGTGAGGGTTCCTAGTAACTGACCAGGTGCCTCCATTCTCCTAGAGAATGGCATCAACCCTTATATCTAATCAAGTGGGAACACATCCCTCAATCACATCAGAATGGCCCTGCACTTATATCTGATCATGTGATATTACATCCCACAGTCATATCAGAACAGCCCTCAATCCCAAGCTGGGTATTCCTGGTAACTGACCAGGTACCTCCATTCATAGAATATATCTGATCATGTGGTAACACATCCCATAGTCACCTTAGAATGGCTTAGCACTCACATCAGACATGGAAGGAACCAATCCTCCCACCATGACAGAATGGCTTAGCCCTTACATCTGACCATGGAAGGAACCAATCCTCTCACCATGTCAGAATGGATCTCAGCTCTAGGCTAAGTATTCTTGGTAACTGACCATGTGCCTCCATTCAGAGAATGGCATTCAACACTTATATCTGATCATGTAGGAACCAATCCTACAGTCACCTCAAAATGGCTCAGCACTTATATCTGACATGTGAGGAACCAATCCTCTCATCATGACAGAATGGCTCAGCCCCGACATATGAACATGGAAGGAACCAATCCTCTCACCATGTCAGAATGGCTCATGGACTCATCACTTCCCCTTGGAGGGAACCTCGATCTGGAGAACACCAATCTTCTCCATGAAGTACTCAAACTTCACTCTGGCCAATGGCTTAGTCAACACATCAGCTATATGTTTGTTCATTGCAACATACTGGAGTGTCACTGCTCCTCTCTACACCATATCCCTGATATATTGATATTTGATCTCAATATGCTTCGACTTGTCATGGAACACCGGGTTCTTTGATAACTTCACAAAACTCGGGTTGTCGCAATATATACAAGTAGCATCTAACTGGAGATCAAATAAATCAGACAGTCGCTTCCTTAGCTATACTACCTCACAACTAGCTGAACAAGCTACGACATACTCTGCTTCAACTGTACTCAATGCCACGCAAGACTGTTTCATGCTAAACCAAGAGATCACACCTAATGCCATACTGAACCAACACCCTGAAGTGCTCTTCCTATCGATGACACTGCCTACCCAATCTGAATCAACATAACCTTCTAGGTTAATATTTTTATTCTCCTCATACCTAAGCCCATAATCAACTATACCCTTTAGGTACCTTAGAATATGCTTTGTAAAAATCAAGTGAACATGTCTTGGATCTATGAGGAACTAGCTCAAGGTCTTCATAGAAAAGCAAATATTTGGTCTCATGTTTGTCAGATACATCAAGGACCCAATCATCTGATGATACATCGTAGCATCAACCGCTTCTGATGAAGCATCACTCAATAGCTTCAGGTTCAATGCCATAGGTGTGATCAGGGCCTTGCATTCCATCAACCTGAACGTCTTTAGTATCTTTACTGCATTTAATATCTCTGAAGCGAAGCATCATTCTTCTTCCTTCTTTCGTACTCTATGCACTGAACCATTCTATACTGGAGTGACAAGTAGCTTCCTCTGCTACTAATATTCTATGTATCCATCTAGGGTCACTGGATATGAAGATCCTCTATCTTTGAATCTTTTCAAAAGTTCTACTTGCACCCAACTATGAGCTTTCCATCCTCTAAAGGATTTCATGTTCAACCTTGTAGAAAAGGTTAAGATCTTCATCAAGCTCATCGTGTATGTGTTATCCCATGGGTGTCTTATGAGCTTGTAAAAGGCCTTCTTTCATTTACACATATGATTATGCATGTCATGTGTCTCAACTCACACTGGCTGCAAATGTCTCTTTGTAGTCTATGCCTTCTTTTTGTGAGAAGCCTCATGCTATGAATCTTTCCTTGTATCCCATGATGTTTCCATCTACTACATGATGGAACTACAAACTTTCCTTCATGTATCGATACTACATCCTAGACATCATTATTCTTGAACTGGTATTCCCTTTCTTCTTGGTTACTTCTTCATAGCTGGAAAGTTATGTATCAATGATGTCACTTCATTCGTCATATTATTCTTCCTCTTGAACTATCGTCACTTGTTCTTCGGAACAAGTCTCATCCTTCTTTGCTTGTAAGTGATTTTATGCGATCTTTCCTACAAGTCCAATGCATTAGTTGCATGGTTATAAACATTTCATAAGGCATATTCATAATGGAAAATTCTTATGCATAAATATATGATCATGCAACTATTTTAGCCAATACAACATTCATCCATATCTCATGAAACTTTCTAGATGCATTCCATCTCTACCAGGACAACCTTGATATTGTGCACTAATCCAATATGTCAGCAAAGAGGTTTCATTCTAGATAAGTAGAAATGGAGAGCTGTATAGCACCATGAGCTACTTACCCATCACATGCGTATTGGTAGTATAGTGTCATTAACACAAACATTCTATCATGCATAATACATCAACTGAATATAAACAAATGCATAACAAATCAATATCATGAACTTACAATTGAATACTTATCTTTATTTGTTTCGTGGGTAGACTCCTTCTTGAGCCTTCAACTTCATCATCATTCTTCATTCATAATAGCATTGTTTCCTATACAAATGCTAAGATGGATAAGAGGTTCTTCAAGATTTGAGTTCTTTATATTCCTGATTGCTTGAGGGATCTTCTTTGGATCATGAGAGCTTGATCTTCAGTTTCTCCCATCTTCTCTTTTCTTATTATGAGTCAAGCTTCTTTTCTTGTGTGCACTCTTCCCAGAGTCTACTAAAGGTAGTCACATCCTTTCGGCACACATTCCTTGAATGAATGAATCCCATGATATTGAAAGGAAATTCAAGGTGGCTAGTGACCACTTCTACATTCTCCAGTTCTTCTTCTAATACTAGAAGTTGTTCTTTAATTTGAGAGACCCTCGTAAAGTATGACTGTATGGTCGCTGCATTCTAGATCTCCACATTCTTCAACTGTTTTCTCAAAGTAATATTCTGATCTATGTTCTTCCATTCAAATAGCTTGGTCAAGGAATCAAACATCTCTTTTGGTGTCTTTAGTGATGACACTTGTGGTACAAGGTGATCCGTCATTGAATCATCAATGATCTTCTTGGCCTTGACCAAGTTCTTTTAGTGTAAGGCTTTTAGCCTCATCTCCCTCTGGAACTGAAACCTATCTACCCATATGGGTATCCAATTCATTTTCTTCAAAGAGATCATATACTTCCATGCTTGGAAGTTATCAAATTCACCAATATTATCATCAAGCTGATGTGATAGATCACTTTGAAATGAGAACCTCAAATGAAAATAGCAAAAGATTAGATCTTACCAATTTGAGGTGTCCGTCCTCGTTCCGGAGCTAGCTGATCTATGGTTTGTCAGAGAAACCCTAATTTTTAAAACTTGGAATCTTTCAGATATGATTGGCTACAAAGATAGGAATCTTCAAGGTGAGCTGTTCAATGTACTCCTTTTCTGAAAACAGTGGAGGGAAGCTCTCAGAATAGGAAGGCTTACTTTTCCAATTTCTTCTGTAGAAAATCCTGATATGGTTTATGTGGTATCTCAAAACTTAATGCTCCTCTATGTCTAAAACTTCACACTATGGTATCCTCACCTATCTCTGTTGCAACACCATAGGTTTCATCAAAATTGGTTTCAGAAATTGGGACTTATGATCATTTTTCCAAGGTGACCTATTTAAGGACTATTCAACATAATGAAGTTGTAGGGATTGCCACATGTCACTTTTAAATATTCGGGGTCTGAAACTTCTAACATAAAAATTAAATTCCTTTCCCCTTCTCGAACATCTTCATAAATTTTATTTGGACCTTTGTATCCCGAGATATAGCAATTCTCCCTAGGTGTCCTATTTAGGGATGAATCCTGGAAGAGGCTGGAACCCTAACTTGGAGGTATCATATCTCCTAGAATATAGTGAATCTAAGGATAAGCTTTGGACATAGTGTAAATCAGGATTTCATCTTCGGCCTGTGAAAGTTTCAGCTCCCAATCATTCTACAATTCTGATATATAGCGAATGTACCAAACCTTATCAGTATTTTAGGGTTTTTTCGGCCCGAGGTCAAACTAGGGTTTGGTTTTCCCGGAGTTCTACCCAACCAAAAATATCGACCTAGGTATATAAAATTCTATTTTTATTAGGAGAGAAATCCTATGCAAGGCTCACTCAAAAATTCCTCTTCTGTAACAAGCCCTAATTTCCCACACCCAAAACTGAAAATGCTCAGAATTGAATTACGCTTCGACAGAAAGATGCTCCCTTCAATGGAGAGTCATACTAGCATACTTTTGCTGATGTATTGAGGAGAGAGACGTAAAAAGTAAGAATCCCTAGCTTCTATAGCTACACAATGTCTTCTTCTCAGGTTAGCTCTGATACCATGTTAGATTTTTATCATTTAAGCTAGCATTATATTAGGATCTTTAGCTGAGAGAATTACATGCACATCAATAAACGCAAGAGACAAGAGACACAATTAATTTTCCTTGGGGAAACCATAGAGGAGAAAACACTGCAACTTCCTCAAATATAGCATCAGCACTAAAAGTAAAACCCAAAAAAATAAATATGATCTCCTGACAGCAGTAGTCTCTCTCTTTGATCCCAGCTTCTTCTCTCTTACTCATGCGCCCAAGTGAGTGAGTGTGCATGTGATAAATAGAGAGGCTCACTCTCTATTTATATTCTTTTGTTCACTCAATGTCCACTTTAACATGTTGGCCCCACTTAACAATTCCTTATTAGGGCCGACATATCTAGGAGACTCTAATAACCCTAGTGCCCCACAATTGTGGGGACTTTAACCCTTGATCAATACAAGGGTTACCCATAATGGCTTTGCATGACTTGTTTACATTATTGAATCTCCCGATGGGAACATCGGGGCATGAAATGACTCAAATACATTACAGACACTTCCTGGAATAAACATAGGGGTGAAATACATAACATATGCAAGTGAATACATTCTGATGTTACAAATACATCAACATAATTTTTCCCTTAAAATCCCATTGGTTGATAAAGTGGTCGATCCAGTTCCATCCTCGTTCGATCCCACTTTTTTTTTAGAGAGTGAAGAATAGGTAGTTCATGCCACTCTTCCTTCAAAGAGTGAAGTTAAATTGGTCAAGTTAGTGTCATTTCCACCCAATCCCACCATTTCATCAAAGAGGGTTAAGATTGAAGCAGTCTCTTTGACATAGTATTCATCTTGTCCCTCTCTTCTAGTTGAGAGTGAATTCAAACCTGATAAAGTTTTCATAGTTAGTTTCGACTATTCTATGAAAGAGGAAATTTTTTCTCTTTCAATAGAACCTGTTTGTGTCAGAAATTGTTACTAAGGCTAGGGTAACAAGCCAACACAATCTCAAGAGAAAAAACTCAATTCAAACTAGGGTTTAGGGTTTTGTTTATGTGTTTTTGGTTGTAAGCTTCAATATCATGCAGGGAATACATTCAGAGTAAAAGAAACAACTAAATCATCGACATAAACTGATAAATATGCCCAACATATCACAAAAATCCAACAAAGAGACTATGCTGTGGTTCATACATTAAAAGATAAGCATTACCAGAAAAACAAATTAACTAGCAATGAATTTACCATTTAAGAAGAAAAACATGCTCAATAACAAATCCAACATAGAAAAAATGTGGGGGAAAGAGTCATATATCACATTATTTCATCAGTAAATGCATATGAGAGTTACAGTACCTATCTCTGAACAAGTCTGATAGTACAAGCAGCTAGCAGACCTCCTGATGCTCCCAAAATCCAGAACCTTTTTTCAGTCCCTCTATCCCTCTTTTATAATTACAAAGAAGTGGTTCTATTTCCCCTTCATTAGGTCTAAATTGAAACTACCCATCAGTTACATTAACTAACTAACTCAACTAATTGACTAAAAATAGCAAATCGGACCCCTCGCAAATATGGCGAATTTCTGGAAAATAGGTGTCAAAGAAGCTTCCATATTTCTCAATTGATGACACCTGTGTAACACTGAGAGAGGTTTTTGTAGATGGTTCCATCATGGACAAAAACCTCTCTTGGTTTTTCGAAATTCATCTCCAATCGATCCGAATCTTCCCCGTAAAATGAACACTAAAACAGGAAAATATTGAATATTTAAATTTCCTGAAAAATAGACTGCAAAGATTTAATTTAATCTTGCAAACCTTGACAGATGTTGCAAAACTGAGAGAGGTTTTTGTATATGAGTATCTTATGAACAAAAACCTCTGTTTTTCAAAAATTCCTCTCCATTAGCTCGTGGTAGGAATTTGACTTCAATCACTCAAAACAGGAAAAATAGAGCATAATTTGTTCTACTGCCTCCTTTTTTCATTCACAAGTGCTGAGACTTTGTTTTCTGCATCTGCTAGCTCACTCTGAAGGAACTACAAGCTTTGACAGTAATTCTGAATATATACTATAAACAGTAAGGTTTTCCTGATCAATTGTTTCTGTAGGTGTAGCTTCTTCTTTCATAGGCATCATTTCCTTGACTCGCCATTTCCTCTATCTCTCTCAAGCTTTGCAAACTTCTAGAAGAATCACTTAATGATCTGAGTGAACCTATTTTAATGTTCTTGCTAATATCCCTTAGTCTCAAGCTATCATTTTTAGCTCCTCTCTTAAAAGGGTGTCTGCTTGCAATATCTATTTTTC
The DNA here is from genome assembly GCA_001517045.1 of Pseudotsuga menziesii. Classification (NCBI taxonomy): domain Eukaryota; kingdom Viridiplantae; phylum Streptophyta; class Pinopsida; order Pinales; family Pinaceae; genus Pseudotsuga; species Pseudotsuga menziesii. The sequence continues at coordinate 162,503 of LPNX010703213.1, read as the reverse complement.
CATCCATGTAAATATCATGAAATCTTGGAAATGTATGCCTGTATTACTCCTGTTTATCTTCTTCATTCTCTTCCAGCAAACCACTTGCATAACCACTACCTGCATTTTCTTCATGCAAGCAGTCCTTTTGAATACCCCAGCTTTCAGCATTTTCAAATTTTAAAAGGCAGCTACCGATCTCAGTTCCTGCATTGCTATGAGAATCTTCCATTGCTTGAGAATTGGCACAATCCCATCCTCCAACACTTGCAGTTCTACTTTCATAAGATCTTTTGTCCAAGAGCTTTTCATGCAATGTCAACCCATGCAAACATTCTGAACTGTGTGATTTTTTATGAGAATTAATCCATTGATTTTGGAGGTTTCACCAGTTTGGCAAGAACTGTGCTCTGGAACAACCAATGACTCATAACTGCAAAGCCCCTCTGCATCACAACTCAATTCATCATATTGACAAGGGGGCAACTCAGCCTTTGGATAAGCTTTCTCTTCGATCAGATTACTGGTCCTGTCATGGTGCCCATGGAAATGCCTTTGAGAGCCTTCATAGCTACACCCTGAACCTACCCCCTTTGATTGTGAGCAAGAGATGTCATCCTTTTCCACATGAATATGATAACATTCTTTGGCCTTCCCCGAGTTACCAATATTTGCACTTTCAGACTTGACATCAAAGTATCTTATGTTTCCATTCCCATAATCAGTTATTTCAGGAAATTCTTCAAGTAAACCTTTTCCTTTCCTCTGTTTCTTCTCCACATTAGCCTCAGCAAATAATTTTTCGCCTAAATCAAGGTCTTCAGATATATTATGTATTTTATTTGAATGAAAATTAAATGGATTTACCCCACAATCTAACTCATTATTTGGGGTAGAACCAGCTTCCTTATTCAATATACCCTCGTTTTTATCTGGCTTGGACTGTTCTTTGGTATGTAAAGAAGACATAAAACCATCCTGTGGAGACTCTGACTTCAGAAACTGCATCTGAGCAATCTTGTGGTTTGTTTCAGAAAATTTACCAAAAGCTGGCACTTCACAATTGATACTATTTTCACTGACAGCATATTCTCTCTCACACTTTAACAATGACTGGGGAGCGTAAAACAAGAACACGATGCACATCAGCATCAACAGCTTCACCAGGACCAGGTTGAAGTTCAGATGTGTCCTTCAAAACCTGCCCACAAAATGACACTAGCTTTTGCTCTGCTATTTCTCTAAGCTTCTCCTCTTCTTGTTTGATGTCCTTAGGATTGGATACATTCGTTGCAGATGAATAATCTATGATTGAAATATTATTTTTAAAATCTTCACCATTTGTGTTATGCTGCCCAGTACTCTTTTGTAATACTTCCAAATAAATGCGTGTTCCTTCGATTTCCTGACGTAGAATATTGACAGGCAACCTGTCAGCTAGAATCTGACGCATTCGCATCCTAATATTTGCAGATGAATTATAAGAAGCTGCAAAGTCCAAAATAGATAGCAATATATCCATTATTACGATCTTGTGAGAGGGCTGTAATCTATTCCAATGATTTTGTTTGGATACAGTCAATTGCACCTAGCAATAAAAGTTGAGTAATACATTTCCCTCTTATACATGTCAATAAAGGGCTCTCTTCACTCTCCATAGGTGCTGGCTCTACAATATCAGGTACCTGAGTAGATGATGTCGGAACTAGAATATCTCCTGCACGCCCTTTTTGCTTAAAAGTAAGATTCTTAAGAAGAAGTGTATCCATCATGTTTCCCATAATTTTGTAAGCTTCACCATTGAGTATATCTGTTTTAGTTTCTCTTCATAAGTAGAATAATTATCAGGACAAACTATGGACAAAGAAGATATGCATGCTGCATGTCTGTAAAAGGCCCGAGAGACAGCCATGCATCGGACTAGAGATTTGCAATCACAGATAGCACCAAATATCATCTGAATCACATCTTCGGGAAGCTTATCAAACAAATGTGTTGCTGCTATTTGTCAAAATCAACTGCCTTTGGGTTCACGATGACCACGATTCTCTCACAACATAGAAGCACCTGTTTTTATGAAAATTATTTAACCAACATGTAGTAAACACTTCACAATAAATGATTAGTCATTCAACATTTAAGAAAATGCTGAATTTTTGCTTTAAAATCGGAAGAAGTGAAGGCCGTGATATTCTTGTACCGCGCCCTTTGTAATTTTCCGCTCCAGCGCTACAAGAATATCCTTGGTGCTATTTTTTTGCTCCTTTTCAGCTTTTTGATATTTTGTATATGGTTTTAAAAGTTGCTAGGTTAAAAATCAAATCTAGTTGATCTCCAAATACACATTAATGAATCAATTTTTGATAATATGACTTTGTTTAACCCCTTTTGAAATGCAAAAGACCAAAAAAAATCAAATAAAACCTATAAAAAGTACGCCCAAAAACTATCAAATCATAAAGGGAACTCTTGAAGGAAATTAAAACTAAAACTTAAAACAAAAGATTAATTTGAAAAATGAAAAACAAACCAAAAATTTAAGAAGTCAAACCAAAATTGGACAGAAAAATTACTGACTTAACATCTGGCTCCAGCTGCGGGATGAAGTCCTCCCTGCGAGGCTTCAAGAACCTGTAGACCAGTGCCTTTTGTCTTTTATCTACCTAACTGCAAACTTCCATTGGGCTATGGATTCATCAAGCCTTCAGTACTGATCTCACTGCAAACCTGTATCCCATCTGTAGCTTACATGCAGCCTGCTCTGCTTATTCATGAACTGAACAAAACTGAAAAAGATCTAACTACTCATATGAAGAGCTTATTCCTCTGTCTACTCCTACATCTAACCATTAGGAGCAGAATGATCAAGTAAAAGCATGCTTCTAATGAAGCCATGTCAGAAATTTATTTACAGGCACCTTGCTGAATCTTGACTCGAAAAGTAATGAAGGCCATCTCATACAGAAAAAATTGAGTAAATGATAAAGACAATTTCCTTTTGACAGAAATATCTTAACATCTATGCTACTGAGAGAATCTAAAAAGTCAGCAACAGGGTATTCAAAATCATAAAAGAATACCTCCTTGATCTGTTGTTCCAATTGACTGTGTTGCAGCTGCTCTTCTTTTCCTTCACAATCTTCAATACCGAATGTAAACTGCTTGATCTCTGCTAAAGGAAAATACAAATTGAATTTCTGATCTAAAACTTTCTACTCCTCTTCAGATTTGATGCTATTCCCCTGTGTCTGCACATCTGAAAACTGAATGCTGCCCTCATCATCTTCTATAGATGTGAAACTGTTACTTGCTGATCTATCAATCTGCAAGTCTTGAAAATGTGGACCGCCCATAACATATGCTGCATCAACACATTCTTGATCATGAACCTTATTCTCTAGCTGAAAATCAAAAAATCCCTGCAAATCTGAAAATGATAGGCTATCCTCCTCATCTTCTACAGATCTGAAACTATCTTCTACTAATATGCCAGTATGCTCAATGTGTTCAAAGTTTTCAAAAGGAGTAATCTGATCATCATGACAGTCATCTTTAATAAATGAATTTGATACAATGTTAATAGCATCCTTATGGCTATCGTGATGTGAATTAGTAATTTCTTGATCATAATGTAGAATATTCTCTTCAGCAGCATACTCATCAAAGATAGGTGAACAAAAAACTTTTGTATCTGGTAAAGAAAGACAGGCAATCTTCAAATCCTTCTCACGAATCACAGGAGAAAAAATGTCATAAGAAACCTCTTCAAAAATTTGGGAACAATCCTCTTTTGTAAATGATTGTTCATACACATCAAAGGTAGTATGTGCAATAGAGATAAGATCTGATGCATCTACATATATATAATTCTCATTATAACCATTTGTATCATGAATATCTTCCTTAACAACATAACTTTCATTTCTGCAAACAAAAGAATCAACTGCTTCCTGCTGATATTCCTGTAATCTGGTTTCATCAAGATGATATGCTGGCTTGACACAGCAAGCGATTTCCTTTCCAATAATCATATCTTTGCGGGATATATCAAGACTAGAAAGATTTTCAACAGATTTATGACAAGCATCAATACTCTTTTGATCATCTCTTGGCTGAAAAGAAAAGCTAGATGAAATTTGAATAAAAAATGAGTCTTCACAAACCTTATCATTTCCTTTTTCATCACCATCTTGGTCAAATATAGGAGAATCAAGATAAGATCCTGATGACAGAGATGAATATTCTTGAATAACAGGATCAATAATAACATCATGAAACAGATTTGGAAAATCCCCACCTCATTGCTCATCATAATTTGAAATAGAATATTCATAAGGAGAAAGAATATATTTCTGGTTTTCAAACTGAAGATTAGGCAGTCCCTGCAAATTTTGTTCCGCATGGATATTGCAATTTTCCCTGGTCTGCAAATCTGGAAGATGTGGGCTTCTCTCAACATCTATTGTTGCTCTAATACTTTCACCTGTTGAACTTTCAATCTGTTCATCATATTTCAATTTTTTAAAGGAGGCAATATGATCTTGATAAGAATCTAAGGTAGTCGATGTATAACTGTTTGAAGCATCTATACTATGGCCATCATCCTGTAGATCATCAATATCCTCTTCCTTGAAAACAGTATCTAAAAATGTTACATTCTCATCTTCAACAAATTCTGAATCTTCAACTTCTTTATGACATGTTTTGAACTCTTGACTGTACTCATCATCATGGTTCTTTAAATCAGAAATTGTATGATAAACATCGGCCTGCTCACAACAATATTTTAAAAAGAGTTCAGCTGGGTATAGATACTTACAATGCTTCCGAAAGCATGCGTGGAATTCTTTTAGTGAAGAGATGTTAGCAGCGGGAAGAGAAAAATACCAATCTCATGCATCTTTTTCAAGTGAATACATGAACATTTTCATGAGCAAATCTTCATGCTGGATATTTAACTGGACCATGCATTGATGAAATTTGATGAGGTGATCTGATGGATTATCCTCTTTGTTTTCTCTAAACCGTGGAAGAAAATCTCCCCAAACATCCATAGTAGGTACTGGATTTGGAAAATATGGAATATCAGAAAAATTTAACGGTGCAAACCTTCGAGCCACAATAGCTTCCATGGACATTGGCCTCTGCATCTTGTAATAGTGGAGTTTCCAATCAATTCGTCAAAAAAGATTTAGTTTCTTCTTCTCAGAAAGAGAAAGGGGTGACAGTAGTTCAAATTAATAGGGATGCATAAAGCTAGGGATAACTGAAACCTTCTAATTCTTCCAGCAGCCTCTGTGTCAAATCTTGGTGAATATAGCCTTCAAAAGATGCTGGTTTAAATCCACCTCTTAAACCAGGAAAAATGATAAGTATCCCAGGGAAGATATGCTTCAGATTCATCCCTGGCAATGGCGCCAAAGATGTTTGTGTCAGAAATTGTTACTAAGGCTAGGGTAACAAGCCAACACAATCTCAAGAGAAAAAACTCAATTCAAACTAGGGTTTAGGGTTTTGTTTATGTGTTTTTGGTTGTAAGCTTCAAGATCATGCAGGGAATACATTCAGAGTAAAAGCAACAACTAAATCATAGACATAAACTAATAAAGATGCCCAACATATCACAAAAATCCAACAAAGAGACTATGATGTGGTTCATACATTAAAAGATAAGCATTACCAGAAAAACACATTAACTAGCAATGAATTTACCATTTAAGAAGCAAAAAATGCTCAATAAAAAATCCAACATAGACAAAATGTGGGGGAAAGAGTCATATATCACATTATTTCATCAGTAAATGCATATGAGAGTTACAGTACCTATCTCTGAACAAGTCTGATAGTACAAGCAGCTAGCAGACCTCCTGATGCTCCCAAAATCCAGAACCTTTTTTCAGTCCCTCTATCCCTCTTTTATAATTAAAAAGAAGTGGTTCTATTTCCCCTTCATTAGGTCGAAATTGAAACTACCCAGCAGTTACATTAACTAACTAACTCAACTAATTGACTAAAAATAGCAAATTGGACCCCTCGCAAATATGGCGAATTTCTGGAAAATAGGTGTCAAAGAAGCTTCCATATCTCTCAATTTATGACACTTGTGTAAAAAATGAGAGAGGTTTTTGTATATGGGTCTGTTATGGACCAAAACCTCTCTTTGTTTTTTAAAATTCATCTCCAATTGATCCAAATATTCCCCGCAAAATGAACACTAAAACAGGAAAATATTAAATATTTAAATTTCCTGAAAAATAGGCTGCAAAGATTTAATTGAATCTTGTAAACCTTGACAGCTGTTGCAAAACTGAGTGCGGTTTTTGTAGATGATTATCTTATGAACAAAAACCTCATTTGGTTTTCAAACATTCCTCTCCATTATCTCGTGGTAGGCATTTGAATTCAATCACTCAAAACAGGAAAAATAGAGCAGAATTTTGTTCTACTGCCTCCTTTTTTCATTCACAAGTGCTGAGACTTTGTTTTCTGCATTTGCTAGCTCACTCTGAAGGAACTGCAAGCTTTGACAGTAATTCTGAAGATATACTATAAATAGTAAGGTTTTCCTGATCAATTGTTTCTGTAGGTGTAGCTTCTTCTTTCATAGGCATCATTTCCTTGACTCGCCATTTCCTCTGTCTTTCTCAAGCTTTGCAAACTGCTAGAAGAATCACTTAATGAGCTGAGTGAACCTATTTTAATGTTCCTGCTAATATCCCTTAGTCTCAAGCTATCATTTTCAGCTCCTCTCTTAAAAGGGTGTCTGCTTGCAATATCTATTTTTCCATCCATGTAAATATCATGAAATCTTGGAAATGTATGCCTGTATTACTCCTGTTTATCTTCTTCATTCTCTTCCAGCAAACCACTTGCATAACCACTACCTGCATTTTATTCATGCAAGCAGTCCTTTTGAATACCCCAGCTTTCAGCATTTTCAAATTTTAAAAGGCGGCTACGAGTCTCAGTTCCTGCATCGCTATGAGCATCTTCCATGGCTTGAGAATTGGCACAATCCCATCCTCCAACACTTGCAGCTCTACTTTCAGAAGATCTTTTGTCCAAGAGATTTTCATGCAATGTCAACCCATGCAAACATTTTGAACTGTGTGATTTTTTATGAGAATTAATCCATTGATTTTGGAGGTTTCACCAGTTTGGCAAGAACTGTGCTCTGGAACAACCAATGACTCATAACTGCAAAGCCCCTCTGCATCACAACTCAATTCATCATATTGACAAGGGGGCAGCTCAGCCTTTGGATAAGCTTTCTCCTCAATTAGATTACTGGTCCTGTCATGGTTCCCATGGAAATGCCTTTGAGAGCCTTCATAGCTACACCCTGAACCTACCCCCTCTGATTGTGAGCAAGAGATGTCATCCTTTTCCACATGAATATGATAACATTCTTTGGCCTTCCCTGAGTTACCAATATTTGCACTTTCAGACTTGACATCAAAGGATCTTATGTTTCCATTCCCATAATCAGTTATTTCAGGAAATTCTTCAAGTAAACCTTTTCCTTTCCTCTGTTTCTTCTCCACATTAGCTTCAGCAGATAATTTTTCACCTAAATCAAGGTCTTCAGATATATTATGTATTTTATTTGAATGCAAATTAAATGGATTTACCCCACAATCTAACTCATTCTTTGGGGTAGAACCAGCTTCCTTATTCAATATACCCTCATTTTTATCTGGCTTGGACCGTTCTTTGGTATGTAAAGAAGACATAAAACCATCCTCTAGAGACTCTGACTTGAGAAACTGCATCTGGGCAATCTCGTGGTTTGTTTCAGAAAATTTACCAAAAGCCGGCACTTCACAATTGATACTATTTTCACTGACAGCATATTCTCTCTCACACTTTAACAATGACTGGAAAGCGTAAAACAAGAACACGATGCACATCAGCATCAACAGCTTCACCAGGACCAGGTTGAAGTTCAGATGTGTCCTTCAAAACCTGCCCACAAAATGACACTAGCTTTTGCTCTGCTATTTCTCTGAGCTTCTCCTCTTCTTGTTTGATGTCCTTAGGATTGGATACATTCGCTGCAGATGAATAATCTATGATTGAAATATTATTTTTAAAATCTTCACCATTTGTGTTATGCTGCCCAGTACTCTTTTGTAATACTTCCAAATAAATGCGTGTTCCTTTGATTTCCTGACGTAGAATATTGACAGGCAACCTGTCAGCTGGAATCTGATGCATTCGCATCCTAAGATTTGCAGATGAATTATAAGAAGCCGCAAAGTCCAAAATAGATAGCAATATATCCATTATTACGATCTTGTGAGACGGCTGTAATCTATTCCAATGATTTTGTTTGGATACAGTCAATTGCACCCAGCAATAAAATTTGAGTAATGCATTTCCCTCTTATACATGTCAATAAAGGGCTCTCTTCACTCTCCATAGGCGCTGGCTCTACAATATTAGGTACCTGAGTAGGCGATGTCGAAACTAGAATATCTCCTGCACGCCCTTTTTGCTTAAAAGTAAGATTCTTAAGAAGAAGTGTATCCATCATGTTTCCCATAATTTTGTAAGCTTCACCATTGAGTATATCTATTTTAGTTTCTCTTCATAAGTAGAATCATTATCAGGACAAACTATGGACAAAGAAGATATGCATGCTGCATGTCTATAAAAGGCCCGAGAGACAGCCATGCATCGGACTAGAGATTTACAATCGCAGATAGCACCAAATATCATCTGAATCACATCTTCGGGAAGCTGATCAAACAAATCTGTTGCTGCTAACTGTCAAAATCAACTGCCTTTGGGTTCACGATGACCACAATTCTCTCACAACATAGAAGCACCTGTTTTTATGATAATTCTTTAACCAACATGCAGTAAACACTTCACAATAAATGATTAGTCATTCAACATTTAAGAAAATGCTGAATTTTTGCTTTAAAATCGGAAGAAGTGAATGCCGTGATATTCTTGTAGTGCGCCCTTTGTAATTTTCCGCTCCAGCGCTACAAGAATATTCTTGGTGCTATTTTTTCGCTCCTTTTCAGCTTTTTGATATTTTGTATATGGTTTTAAAAGATGCTAGGTTAAAAATAAAATCTAGTTGATCTCCAAATACACATTAATGAATCAATTTTTGATAATATGACTTTCTTTAACCCCTTTTGAAATGCAAAAGACCAAAAAAAATCAAATAAAACCTATAAAAAGTACGCCCAAAAACTATCAAATCATCAAGGGAACTCCTGAAGGAAATTAAAACTAAAACTTAAAACAAAAGATTAATTTGAAAAATGAAAAACAAACCAAAAATTTAAGAAGTCAAACCAAAATTGGACAGAAAAATTAGTGACTTAACAGAACCCTCTCCAACTAATGAGGTTATTTCCTTTGACTGGATTAATCTAACAGAATATCATCTTCATTCGAGTGTTTCTTTCTAGATATCTGCGCAAGTTACCGCTAAGAGTATACTCTACACTTTTTTTTGACAAAGGGACTTCTATTAGAATTCTATTATCAACTGCCTGGAAATACATAGGTTCTCCTCCACTTGTGCCATCCATCGATCAGATACTGGATTTTAATTGGAGACTTACTGTTCCTTTAGGGATCCTTCCTCATTTCCTTGTCACTCTAGTAGGGAAAAATGTCTGTATCGATGTTATCGTAGTCCAAGTTCCCTTATATTTTAATCTTCTCCTTGGGATGATTACATATACGCCATGAAAGATGTAGTGTCCACACTCTTCAGAGAGATGTATTTTCCCCATGATGGGAATATTGTGACCATTTATCTGATTTCCTTTCTTAAACCTTACCACCGTATGACTCCTCATCATCAGACTTCCCTAAATGTCCTACATGTTCTTGTGGTTCCTTCCCCTTCACCTGTCATGTCTCTTACCTTTGAACATCGTGACAAAGTTCAGTCGTTTCAAAACAATAGTTTCTTTTCCTCATGAGGAATATTTGGGGGCATGCCTCTAGTTAGGAGGAAACCTGCCAACCTCTAGAAATCATGTTGGCTTAGAACTGCTTGTGATCATAGTTCCCATTCTATGTCAAGTTCGTTAAAAAATGAAATAGATGTTGATGAGCATAGTTCCTACTCTGTGTCAAGATCATTAAAAAATGAAATCGAATGTCTACAAGAATAGTTATTCTCTATTTCAAGCTTGTGTAGAAATGAAACAAGTCACCAGGAGCATAGTTATTTTATGTTTCAAGTTTTTGTAAAACTGGAACATGTCACCTTGATCAAAGTTCTTATTTCGTGTCAAGCTCGTTCAAAAATGAAACATATTCTTCCATTGTGTTAAGGCTCAAATTTTGAACGCTCTTTTCATCTACTTGTAAAGAAGACAAAAGGAAGTTTGGGGGCATGTAGCCTACCGCTCTATATTAGAATTAAGCTACTTGACAATTATACTTGAGGACAAGTACCAACCACTGGATATCATGTCGGGAAATCACCCATCAATGGGAGTCATTTTGAGCATACTTTATTTTATTTTCATGCTCATTAATCCATGAAATGACCTTTTGAGCATAATTCTTATTTTGTTTCAAGATCGTTAAAAAATGGAGCAGATACCCTGAGCATTCTTTCAACTGATCTTCAAGCTCGTTAAAAACAGTAAGATGGTGTTGAGATTAATTTTCTTTTTTTGTGCTCTTGTTAAAACATGAAAACTAGTTTTAACTTACTTTATTGATTTTTGGGGATATGGATGAAAACATGAAAAAGGTTTTGAGTTCCTTTTATACCTTCGACATGCTCTTTAAAAACTCAGTAAAGAGGTATCCAATGTAATTTTACTATTTTTCATACTCGTTAAAATTTGATTATGAAAAAAGAACCCTAATAGAGTCATCTTTAAGCTCTTTTCAGACTCCTAAAATGTGAAAATATCATTGAGTGAACTTGTCTTCTTCATGCTCGTAAAAGGACCTAAAGAGTCATATTCATGGTGATAGTTTACCCCCTTTTCAAACTAGGGGGACCTACTTACGAAAAAATTATACTACAACCAATCATGATTAGAAGAGTTATTTTGGGAACTAGTTTATACTTTTTCATGCCTTGGGGACTAAATTTATGAAAAAATCCACCATTGAGTCTTCTTAGTAATTTTAGTCTCTCTTAACATGAAACTCCAAATGAGTTTACTTTCATTCGACTCATAAAATCAAATGATGAAGGATCCTTAACTTGGAATGTACCCCTCCTTTCTCAGGTTGATAAAACATATGACAATGGACTGATCGCTTTATGAGCTATATAATGAGTGTTTTTTACCCTCTTTGAACTCATAAAAAAAAAAAGAGGTGCTCATCCTTCATGATGGGAAATGATGGGAAGAGTTGGTGTTTCATTGTATTTAGGGTAGTACATAGTCACTCTTGAACATGGTACTCATTTGCATATGCATTAAATACTTGGGTAATCCATTTGTCTTCAAGTCATGTTGATTCCTTGAGTCTTATTACTCATTTGGGTTGTCCAAGAAATCTCTCACCATGAGTTGCATTAAAGCATTGGTATCATTCTAGTCAAATTTGGTACTGCCAATTCATTCGATGCCCATGTTCAAGAAAAATTCGATCTTCATTGTCTGTAGTCAGTATACCTTGTATCTTATTGTCCATTTCTGAGTCAGTCTCATATATCACATTGTTGTCTCGTTTACTATAAAACATCTATGATCATGTTTTATGTTGATGATTGGAGATTCATCATGGCTCTCCTTCGACGAGTCTATTCCTGTTGACTTGAACAACTCATCTAGGGGCTAGAATTAGAAACCAAGACAAGTACCTTGGTACTTCATTCCTTAATGGTAGGTTACCTTCCTTTCAACATGATTTTACATCAGCATCTCTTGATTGAAATATTCTACGAGGTGTTCGACTCCAAGTACTTTATTAACACTTGGAAAAATGTACTGAGATACCTTGGGAATCATTGACATCAATGGTGATTTCCCTCATGCTTATTAAAAGTTTTTTTTAATGAATTCTAATCAAGTGGTTTCTACCATGTTCGATGTTAAGACATTGTAATCGCATTGTTAGATTCATATCATTGTGGGTTCAGATTGAAGATCGTGGGTTTATGGACTCCTTTCCCATGTTGTGATGGAGTTTGTTTGAGTCATATTACACAGATCCACCTTGTATTGTTCGTGGATGTGTTATCATCTAATCATCGATCTACATTTTTGTCTAGTAGCCATGATTGTGTTCATTTGATCTCTGCTACCATGGATCTGCATTGTATTCGTCAGTAGCCATGATATGGGTCACCTAATATTTGAGTCAGTTGTACTACATCATCTTCCAACCAACATCCTTGCCTTATATTTTTTCACTTTGCAAAGCATTCACCTATAACATTCCTCTAACTGCATGCTTTGGGGGGCATTCTGTTAAACTGAAGCCTTGTCATAATGACCCATGTGTCAACCTTGTGCATAATCCCTAAAGTTTCCCTAGCTAAAGTTGATTTATCATGAGGTTGTTCCTTGTGCATAATCTTCATTATTTTTAAAACGTCCCCCAAAATATCTTGTTGTGGAATGAGATAAAATGGGGTAAAAATAACATTTTCCATGTTTCTTTTTGTTTGTTAAAGCTTTACACCATCCAAGTAATGTGCTTTCTAATTAGGAGTCTTCAAAAAATACACTTAGTAACTTTTCCATTCAACAAACCTTTATAATGCATTAACATCACCATGAACAAATTAAACATGCACAACATAAAAGTACAAAGGACGAGACAACCAGAGACAACCATATTCACATGGTTCACCTCGTCCACGAGGCTACGTCCACCAATTTGTTTTATTTTATTGCTTATGGGAGAGTAATTAAAATTTCATGGTACACCCACATCCATCGCTGGTTTACCTTGCCAAAAGTCTCCTCAGAGAGACGTTTGCAACTCGAAATTGCCTTCTTTATTATAGCTCATAATGATCCTTCACAGTTCCTTGGACATATGATGAACTTTGGATTTCAATCAACATTTCCTTAACTAAATTTGGCATTAATCATCACACCCTTTTAAGGTATGCTCTGTTGAAGTAAAAGATTAACATCTTAAAAGTAAATAGCATATTCAAAAATAACACCGTAAACTTAAGATGGCCAAATCAGATGGTATAGCAATGCTATTGCAATGTCTGCCATTCCATTATCTACATTTATAACCTTAGTCTAAATACTGAATCGTACAAGAGATAACAATTTGTGGTCAATTGTGTGTGCAACCATTGCGGAAATTATACCAAACATACAACAATCTCCAACCATAACAAAATCAAAACATTTTCCTTGTTAGCATTCAAGCAGAAGTCAACTTTATATGCTGGTAAATTACCAGATCTGTATCATATTGAAATCGAACAGATTCGAAATACCTCAAATCGTGAGCATCAAATAGCGGAGAAATTAATAAGCATATTATTCAAACTATCAGTAAATTAGTATCACAAACAACATTTAAACTATGAACCTCCAGTCATTCATCAATAGCATTCAAACTCAGATCCATTTTTCCAGAGATCTTTAAAGAAAAACATTCAAAAATATCATTCAAAGTCAGATCGATTTTCCTTCTCTGAAATCGTGGCTTAGTCAGAGGGTTAAAATCAATCTTTAAACAAAAATAAACCCCGATAGCCTCCCTCTCTGCAATCATGGTTTAGACAGAGTTTTAATGAAATCAAACTTCCAATAAGCCGAATCATAAAGATGATTGTGTATAGATCTTATAGGGAAGAGCAATCAAACTCAGATCAAATTACCTCTCTAAAAATCATGGCTTAGACAGAGGGTTTTAATAAAACCAATCTTAAAATTAACAATAAACCTCAATCGCCTTCCTCTCTGTGATCGTGGATTAGGCAGGGGTTTAAATAAATCAAACTTCAAACAAACAATAAACCTCGATCGCCTTCCTCTATGTGATCGTGGCTTAGACAAGAAACAACACACACAGTATAAATTATTGCCATCGCTGCATCCACCAGATCGTGGACATAAAGAATAACAACATACAGATTTTTTTAACATAGTATACATTCATGCCATCGCTGCATCCATCGGACCTGAAATCGTGGGCATAGGGATAAAGCCACACACATAGTTTTAACACAAATAAAAAACCAGGCAATCGTTGCATCAGCCAAATCTGATATCGTGGCATAGGGATAAAGCCACACACAGCATTTTAACACAAATAAAAACTAGGCAATCATTGCATCAGCCAAATCTGAGATCGTGACATAGGGATAAAGCCACACACAGTGTTTTAACACAAATAAAAACCAGGCAACCATTGCATCAGCCGAATCTGAGATCGTGGCATAGGGATAAAGCTACACACAGCATTTTAACACAAATAAAAACCAGGAAAACGTTGCATCAGCCAAATATGAGATCATGGCATAGGGATAAAGCCACACACATTGTTTTAACACAAATAAAAACCAGGCAATCGTCGCATCAACCGAATCTGAGATCGTGGCATAGGGATAAAGCCACACATAGCATTTTAACACAAATAAAAAATAGGCAATCGTTGCATCAGCCAAATCTGAGATCGTGGCATAGGGATAAATCCACACGCAGGGTTTTAACACAAATAAAGACCAGGCAATCGATATCCCTTCTACGATCCAAGATTATAAAAGAATAAAAATCAATTCCCCAGGTCTAAAAATCAGGCACCAAATAGAGATTATAAAAAATAAAAATCAATACTCCATAATCGTTTTCACATATGGCATTTCATATAAAACACATCTCATACTCAGTGCAAGCAGCAATGCCATTTGCAGTGGATTTCTCTTCAATTTTATGGAGCAGAAATCCAAAAACTAGAATGCCTTCCTCCGTCGGCATCTTGCCCCCCTTTACATAGGAGAAAACGGAAGGACAAGTGGCAGGATTTTTCTATCAAGGTCCATTCAAAACGTAGCCAACCTTCCCTTTTTAATTTTGTTTCCTCTGCTGGAATAAAATGCATGCCTACCTTCCTGCCAGAATAAAATGCATGCCTACCTTCCTGCCGTAAAACCAGCAATTTCGCTAAAAGTCTATAGCGCCCACTCAAATTAATGAGATAACAAAAATTAACATATTTTGACATCCTTATTAAAAGATAACGACCTCCAAATTATCATTAAATCTTTTTCAACCACTTAGCCTATTGTTTTCCTCAATTATTTATTCATTTTATGATCCGAGTCATTGTCAAAACATGTAATTTAATCAAGCACTAGTCTGATTCTCCAGATATGTGATCCATCTCGATTAGTTAAGTCATGTGTTTCATATTTGCATTTACCATAGGTTTATTTCCCATTGTATTTTTAATATTTGATTTAAGTAGATAAGTAATGTGTTTCTTTTAAATTATCATTACATTATCCTTAAATCTTTTTCAAACAACGACTTGAATTCTTCACTACCATTTGTAATTATCTCTCGATATAATTATATATCTTGGTAGTTCTATGTGCAAACACATTTAAATTTGGTTGAATATAACCTTATGTATAATTACTAAAACCATTTCCTTATCATAGGATAAATAGATCATGATACAATGATTATAAATACATACATATATATATATGCATCTTTGCATGCTTCAAATGGTAATTTCTTGTTAGAATTTGTGCATGTATTCTTGTATCTAAGGTGTACTTTGTGGTTATACTTATAAAAGCAAGTTACCTCCCTAA
This sequence comes from Pseudotsuga menziesii, assembly GCA_001517045.1. NCBI lineage: Eukaryota > Viridiplantae > Streptophyta > Pinopsida > Pinales > Pinaceae > Pseudotsuga > Pseudotsuga menziesii. Next base: position 146,779 of record LPNX010703213.1, on the reverse strand, counting down.
GCATAAATTACTTTCTTAGATATTCATGTGGGCGACATGACCATAATACAGATCCTTCAAGAGGAAGCTTAAGTTTCTTAGTATAAGTTACAGGGAGGACTCCTTTGCTCTCTATGCCTCAATTTGGTTTTAGTTATGAATTTTCCATAATGACTCAAAGTAAGAACACCTAAGCACTTAGTTCTTAAGGAAATCGGTATTATTCCTTCAATTCCCAATTCTTCATTCATCGTTTATTATTAAGTTTTGCATTTACGGATGGGGGTTGTGGGGGATCTTACAATTTTTTTCTTGTCTGTGGATAATTATTGTATGTTATTAATTAGGGATTTTATACTTTTAATAGATTCCTAAAGGGATCATACATATTTATATTATATAGATGTATATTATTAACATTTCTAGGTTTTAGGGGTTTGTCTCCGAGATCTAAGATTAAGATCCTCTACCTAGTTAGGGTTATGGAGAGATTTCTCCCTAGACTAGTAATAGTCAATGATATTTATTCAAGTTTAGTATTATGTGTATTTCTATTAGAAATTGAATGCCATCCAAAATATAAAAGTTGAAATAAAATCTATTACTTAATAAAAATAAATATATTTTATATACATATAAATCCTAAGTTTAAATATCAATAATAAAGATATTGAAAGTTAGAAATATAAAATAAAATATACAGTCTACAAAGATTGTAATCATTCTTGAACAAATAATATACTCAAGATAATTTATATCAACTAAACAAAGTTTGTATAAATACATCCATTAGAAAACAACGTCAAATTACTTATCAGTCCATTTTACTTATCGACTGATTTGGGATTTCACATGTTCCACCCAATCGTAGACCTTGAACCGTTCCTAGCTCATCTCAACATGTCACCCAGAGCTGAACCGAGAATTCAATAAATACTAGAAGGTTTAGGGAAAATTTGCTAATGTTGTTTACTAGCCACTTGAATAGTCACAATTTCTATTCAACAACCCTTTCTAGAGTCTTAAAATAGCTTATTCCCTTCCCAATCTTCCTTGCACACAGCAAAATCTAACTTTTGTAATTTCAGCTCTCAATATACCTACGGTTAAACCCTCAAGTGGATTAGGGATCATTTCCATTGCAACATCCCCTTTCTACTATTTATAAGTGTTTTTGAGAAAAAGGGATTATACCATTTAGGTTTAATCACTCTGTTTAGTATCTAGTCAAAATAAGTGTTTTGTATTTACTTTTATTTAGCTATTTGATTTTAAACTCTCACAGTTTAATTATAGAAAATAAAAATCTCCTAATTGATTAAATAATAATAACATTAATTCCTATCATCTAGTTTATTTTAGTTAACAAGTACTCAACCATTTTGATCTCTTTGTATTCTCTATCCTTCTTTTAGTGATATCCCCACTCGGTCTTTAAAAATCATAAAAGGATATAAATATCTTAAAATTTAATAATAGTAAATATGTTTCTAGCTCAACATTAGTAATTCACGAAGACTCTAAGTTCTCTAGAGCTTCACTTGCTCAACACATAAATCAACAATAGTTCTAGTTCTCTAAAGATCCAAGCTCAACACCACTTCAAATAATAGTCTTTGGTGATCCATAGTTTGTTACTCAACACCATTGATTGTTTCTAAAATAATCTATGTTTTCCGTATCTTCATAGTTCGACACTTACTAAATAATTAAATGAAAAAATAAAATAAAATAATAAAAACAAATAATCTTTATTTTTGGGATATTACATCCCTCCCCACTTAGAACAAAACAGTCTTGGTGTTAGAATTTTCAAATCAAACTCTAAATAAATGCAGGGTAATTAGATTTCAATGTAGTTTCATTCTTCCATGTGTCCTCTTTAGGCTTGTAATGATTCAATTGTACTTTCAGTTGGAGAGTGGTTCACTTCTCCAGTTGTACTTCTCTCTTTTCCAATATATGAAGGGGTACGGACACAAATTCTCCATCGGGTTCTACCTTTAACAAGTACCAATCAATGACATGTTTAGTATTGTAAACACATTTCTTGAGTAATGATGCATGAAAAAAATTATGAACCCTCACATGAGAAGGTAGTTCTAGTTCATAGGATACTAGGCCCTTCTTGTTCAATATTTTAAAAGGCCCAAAAAATTTGCGAGCTAGCTTCCCGCATCTTCCTAAGATTAAGAAAGTTCTTTTTTATTTTACTTTTAAGTAGACATGGTCTCCAATATGATACTATATATATTTTATGTTCATGTAGGCATAAATGTTTTTCCTATCATGTACTTCCTTTATATTCTAGTATACGTTTGTAACTAATTGTTCCAAATCTTTTAGTAAGTCTGTACCTAACATGATACTATCCATTGGGCTGTCCCAAGTAACCATCTTTTTACACTTTTAGCAATAGAGAACCTCAAAGGGGATCATCTTGGCCGACGTTTCATAACAATTGTTGTATGCAAATTCTGTAAGGTGTAACCAATCTTCCCACTTCTTCGGATTGTTCATTACATACATTCTGAGCATATCTTCAAGTATCTTATTTAATATTTCTGTGCGTCTGTAGTCTATGGATGATAAGCAATACTGAAATTTAATTGCATCTTTAATATTGAAAACAATTACTTCCAAAATTTAACTATAAATTTTGCATCTCTATGAGAGATGATGGTCTTAAGTATATGATGAAGTCGAAAATTTTCTTTTAGAAAAATATCTATAATATGAACAACTTTATAAGCTAACTTTACTAGAATAAAATGTGCATCATTAGATAATTTATCTACCACCACCATGATAGAGTTATTATTTTTCTTACTTTTAGGAAAACCTGTGATAATGTCCATGCTAATTATTTCCCATTTCCATTCTTGAATGGGTAATTGGTGAATAAAAACAACTGGTTGATGATGTTCATATTTAACTAGCTAACATTATTGTAGTTTGCAATAAATAATGCTATATCAGATTTCAATTTTGGCCAGAAAAAATCTTTTTTCGGTGCTAATATAATTTTCTAATATCCTAGATGTCTGGAATATGGATCCTTATGGAATTCGGTCAATGTTACAAACCCGGTATTTCATATTTATAGAACATACAACCTTTTTTTTGGACCATAAAAACCATGTTTTGTCGATTTTGTATTCTTTTTGCTACTGAAACAACTTATTTCCTTGCATTTTTGGACTGATTTTTGTGTAAAATTGATCATTTTTAATTGGTGTCCTATTTCTATCATTTAAATCAGATGTTGTTTGAATTTCTGTTACCTCATTAAGCATATGAACTTTGTAAATTAAGTCATCTACAATTTTATTTTCTTTTCCTTTGATGTGTTGAAGCTCCAAATTGTATTCACTAAGGAAATCCATCCCTCTGGCTCATCTAGAATTTAAATATGGAAGATTGAAAAAATAATTAAGACTCATATTATCTGTTTTAAGATGAAATTTATTCCCTATGAGGTAATTCTTGTGAGATTTTCAACGCATCGATAATGGAAGCCATTTCAAGGCCATGGGTTGGGTATTTTTCTCCCATTTCTTTAGGTTTCGAGACTCATAATAGATTACATAGTTATCTGGCATAAGGAATCCCCCGAGAACCTCCTTTCTTACATCCGTACAAATTTGAAATCCCCGTCGATATCAACAATTTTAAGTATTGGTGCAGTAGTTAATCATTGTTTTAATTTTTGGAAACTTTCTTCACATTTTACAGTCCATAAGAATTTTGATTATTTCTTTTACAAGGCTATCATAGGGTAGGAAATTCAAGAGATTTTTTCAGTAAATTTCCTATCGTATCCTGAAAATACTATGAATTATCTGATATTTGAGGCACATGTAGGTGTAGGTAACTCTTCGATGGATTTGATCTTTTTAGATCTAGGACGATACCTTCTTCTGAAATGACATGGACTAGATATTGAATTTGATGTTTATAAAAATCACACTTACTAAACTTGTCATATAGGTGATTCTCTTGTAGCATTTAACTAGCTAACAACTGGTTGATGATGTTCATATTTAACTAGCTAACATTATTGCAGTTTGCAATAAATAATGCTATATCATATTTCAATTTTGGCCAAAAAAATGTTTTTTCAGTGCTAATATAATTTTCTAATATCCTAGATGTCTGGAATATGGATCCTTATGGAATTCGGTCAATGTTACAAACCTGGTATTTCATATTTATAGAACATACAATCTTTTTTTGGACCATAAAAACCATGTTTTGTCGATTTTGTATTCATTTTGCTACTGAAACAACTTATTTCCTTGCATTTTTGGACTGATTTTTGTGTAAAATTGATCATTTTTAATTGGTTTCCGAATTCTATCATTTAAATCAGATGTTGTTTGAATTTCTGTTACCTCATTAAGCATATGAACTTTGTAAATTAAGTCATATACAATTTTCTTTTCTTTTCCTTTGATGTGTTGAAGCTCCAAATTGTATTCAATAAGGAAAGTCATCCCTAAGGCTCATCTAGAATTTAAATCTGGAAGATCGAACAAATAATTAAGACTCATATTATCTGTTTTAAGATGAAATTTATTCCCAGTTAGGTAATTCTTGTGAAATTTTCAACGCATTGATAATGGAAGCCATTTCAAGGCCATGGGTTGGGTATTTTTCTCACATTTCTTTAGTTTTTGAGACTCATAATAGATTACGTAGTTATTTGGCATAAGGACTCCCCCGAGACCCTCCTTTCTTACATCCGTACAAAAATCGAAATCCCCTTCGATATCAACAATTTTAAGTATTGGTGCAGTAGTTAATCATTGTTTTAATTTTTGGAAACTTTCTTCACATTTTACAATCCATAAGAATTTTGATTATTTCTTTTGCAAGGCTATCATAGGGTAGGAAATTCAAGAGATTTTTTCAGTAAATTTTCTATCATATCCTGAAAATACTATGAATTATCTGATATTTGAGGCAGATGTAGGTGTAGGTAACTCTTCGATGGATTTGATATTTTTAGTTCTAGGATGATACCTTCTTCTAAAATGACATGGACTAGATAATGAATTTGATGTTTATAAAAATCACACTTACTAAACTTGTCATATAGGTGATTCTCTTGTAGCATTTTCAATACAATCTTGAGATGTTCTTCATGATCCCGCTCACTTCTAGAAGATATCAGTATGTCATATATAAATAATATCTTAAATTTGTCCAAGTACTTACTTAAGATATTGTTAATCATGCACATAAAATATGTGAGTGCATTAGTTATCCAAAATGGCATTACCACAATTTCATAGTGACTGTAACGGGTCCTAAAGGAAACGTTTCTTATATTAGGGTTTTTTCTTGGATCCTTACTTGATGGTGTCTCGACCTTAATTCAATATTAGAGAATATTTTTTCTTCTCTAACTTGATCAAGCATATCATTTATGTTGGGATGTTGGTACCTATTCTTTATAGTTAGCCTATTTAATTGTTGGTTCTCAATGCACATGCGCATCATAATGCCTTTATTTTTCACAAAAAGGATCGGTGCTCCCCATGGAGACAAACTTGGCCTAATGTCCCCATTTACAATCAATTCATATAGTTGTAATTTTAGTTCTACTAACTCACGTGTATTCATTCTATACAATGCCTTTGAGACTAGTATTGCTCTTGGTACCATCTCTATAGAAAAATATTCAATTTTCTATCTAGTTTCCTCTAAATTTTGAATATTAACTGCATATAAGTTGGAGCCCTTTATTCTGTCATTTTTGGCTTCTAGTGTTAATATTTGTATGACATAAATTTTCTTTGCATATATTCCTTTCACTATTCTTTGCTTTCCTTTCTTCTAAGTACAAGTGAGGGTTTTACCAAAATAGTTTAGGATTGCGTGGTGTTGTTCCAATTAGTCCATTCCTATTAGTATGTCATAGGGTACTAAAGGTAGGATACTCAAATATATCTCTATTATAAATCTGTTCATTTCATGTTTACATCATTTAGCTAGTTCAGAAATCTTTATTTTTGTACCGGTAGCTAGTTGTACCATACAAGTTTTATTGTGTTTTACCTTGTTTAATTTTAAAAATTAAACAATTTTGGGAGATACAAAACTATGGAAAGATGATGCATCTATTAAAATGAATATAGGATCAGTTTATATATTACCATCTATTTTGACCATGGTGGATTTATGGGAAACCTTTCTTCCCTCCAGTGTTGCACAAATTCGGGGTGTCCTTGCAATGTCTTCCATTGTTGCTTCTTCTCGTAAGTTGTTTATCATTTTTTTATTTTTATATAAGAAGTCCTTTTATTGATGGGGGGGCTTGTCATACCTAACATTTCACTTGCAGCAAGGTTATTTTAGATCCCTCATGTATTGTTAGTTTGTTGACACTTTGAGCTGACATACTTGATTGGGTCCGATATTTGCCAAAATTTTGATAAGTCTAAAATTGGTTGTTCTTCCGATATAGGGGTAGTTTAAACCCTTTAATTATGATATTAATGGAATATTTAATCTTTAACTTATTCTCTTTTAGGTTTGGTCCTGTGTTGATTGTGCTCATAACAGATCCTTTCTTTGTGAAAGGATGCCTCCAACGCATTGGTGGAATCAAATTCAATTCTATCTTTAAAATAAGTAGGAAGGAGTTCTAGGAATTGTTGTATTTTTACTTTCTCATCTTTGATATAAGGCACATAGTGCATCATTTATAGGATTTGTTTGCTTAATATATCCATGGTTATGGATCCTATCTTTAACTCATGAAACTCTTTGATTTTTGTATCAAAGAATAGCTGAAACATATATTTTTCCCGGAATAGCTTCTTAAAGGTTTTCCATTTGAGGTCCTTATCTTTCAGTTTCTTGGTGTTTTTTAAATATTTCCCCTACCTAGGACCCTTTCCATTCACATTGTATATGGCTAGTCAATCCTTCATGCTACTAGAGTAGTCATGTACATTGAAATATTTTATTATGCCTAAGAGGTACTCTTCATCTTTTTCTTTTGCATTTAGGTCTCCTTCAAATGTTGGAGCGTTGATTTTATGGAACTCTCCTTGCAGAATATTAATATTTTATGTTTATTTTTGCATGGGGATGATGAATATATTTATGAATAAATTCTTCCATAGCGATCTTTGGTACTTTCAAAGGATTAATTTGAATGTTCTTGAAAAAATATTTTCTTTTAAGGTTCTATAATGATAGATCTCTTTCTATGACATCATTTATTCATACGTTCACTTTCTAAGTATATTTTCAGATGCATATTTCTTATATTTGCAAGTGTTTGTATCATTTCTTTGTTTACTTCATGTTGTTCCTGTCTTTCTTTATTGTTTTCATCCTTAAAGCAATGAAAATTGGCTTGTAGACTTTGTACCATTTTCAGTGGTTTAGAGGCAATAGAAACCCTAAGGTTGACATTCAGTTTAATCACAAATTCCTCTTCTCTAGGTGGTGAATTCAGGATACCATGCTCACTATCATCATTTTTAGTATCCATGTTGGTTTAAAAATAAAAAGGTGCAACAAATAAAATTTATTAGCTTTATTAATTTTCAGGGCTTTAGTGATGAGCTTGTAGGTCACTTAGTTTTTGAACTTAGCTCTAATACCACTTGTAATTTCCCTAAAAATAAACCCTAATTTTTTTATGAGGGTCTTTGGGTAAATATATAACATATGAAAATTTCTCTCTCACTTGGTTTTAGCCTTTTACTTAGTAAACTAATTTCAACATTGCGTTAAATGTGATGATTTTCTTATTTATATTGTTTGTCTGCTAATTATTCTTCTTCCATTGTTATGGGAAATGTTGTCATTGCTTTTTTTATGACTCTTATTATTTTTCTATCATGAACTATATGGACTTGGTTTATTTTCTACGAATTTATAAGCTAATGTATTTGTTCATGATTTATAAGGTTTATGTGGATTATTCACTTATTTTGGGAGAGGCCCTTCTCATTTGTATGGTTATTGTTGGAATATATTATATTCCTTGGAAGACAATAATGTCTTTGTATTATGTCAAAAGTTGTCTACAATCTTATGTAAAAGAGTAATACATTTAACTCATAGTTATATTGTGGTGTATTTACTTGTGTAGAGTATTTGTTCATGGTATTGTATTAAGAGATGTTATTTTGTAGAATTATATTATCCCACATGTAATATGTGAGAGTAATTCCTCCTCATCTCTTAGTATATAATAGGGTCAAGTGAGTCTCTACATATTATGTATTCTTGATGTAGTAGTGGTATTATTGTGACACTGTTGTACATCATCTATACTCTTTAGGGTATTTGTGCTTTGCTCTCTTGTAAGATTGGAGAAGACAATTTGGAGATAATAGAAGACTACCTTCCCATTGATGTAACCCATTAGCGTGAACCACGTATATCGGTGTTATTTTGTATTTTTGTTTTCATGTTATAATCTTTTATGGTATGTTCTTGGTTGCTTAAATAGGTTAACTAGTTTAGCTTGACTCTACTATTATAACATGGTATCAAAGTCGGTTGCTCTGATCTAGTACCTTCTGTAGCTTTCAATCAATAACGATTATCGTTTGGGAATTGTCATTTTGTTGTAGATTTGCTTTCTAACTGGTAACCATTAGGCTTCTCTTCAGATCTTGGCATATTTCTGCATTTATTTTTACCCTAACCCTAACTTGTTGTGTAATATTTTTGCAGAATTGTTTCAAGGGTTTCTTGATGGTTTTTCTGTAGATCTACATGATTTCGGGGCTCTCCTCAAGGAGATATTTCTTCCGATTATAAAAATGACACTTATAAAAAAGGGTCATAACTTGGTCATTTTTATTGTATTTCTTACAATAACCTATTTTTGGAATTAAAAATGCCATTATGGATCCACCCATCGAACCAGAACATAAAACTGGGTATTTATGGGCTTCCTTTTGGTAATAAAAATGGTTGTTATACAAAAGATCTGTAGCTTAGTATTTTTTTTATCAGTTTTTTTATTATAACCTATTTTCAGAATTGGAACAACCATTCCGGATCCACCAACATGACCATAACAGAAAACTAGCATTTCTAGGCTTCGTTTCGGTAATAAAAATGATAGTTATAAAAAAAAGGTCGCAACTTGGTCATTTCTATGTGGATTTCTTAATATAACTGTGTTTTTGAATTGGAATAGCCATTCTGGATCCACCTACGTGACTAGAACAAAATACCAGGATTTTCTTGGCACGTTTTTTCAAAGGGTTGTAACTAAAAGTTTCTCTTTCCTTTACTGTTTTTCTAACTGTGTTTTTTGCAGATTCAAATCAGTACGGTAAAGTATTTAAATTTTATGTTATTCATATTTTTCATTTAGGTTTTTCTTCTAATCATGTTTATTAAGATATTATTTCTTGTTCTTCCTATATAGTTGTCTCACATTTCTATATGGAAATATTGACATCTTTTAAGGACATGGATCTCTAGTATTTTGTCATGATGATAGCTATAAACCATCCAATGCTTAATATTTTTTAAATATACTTAATAATTAATTTTTTTGTTTCTTTGTTTTGTTTATAAAAACATTTTTATAAGAACAATGTCATATGTGTTATCTTGTGATCATTATTTACTTTATTTATATGTTATTGCTGACCTTTGTGTAAAAGTAGTTTCATTCTTTTATAAGTAATATCTTTATGATCATTATATGCTCTTGCTAATTAAATTCTTAAGTAAAATCATTTTTTTAATCTATGTGATATCATATGTTTTGGCTTGTCATCAGTTATTTAATTGGAATATAGTTCATTTTTCATGTATTGCGGAGATTGTATCTAGTTTATGTGTTATTTTCCTCTAACGTTCCAATATGGAAGCATTAGCATTTCCAAGGCATTTTGTCTCTTGCATATTTACATAGTGTTAACAATAAATGAACCCATGATTAAGACCATTAGTTACTTGTCATTTTATAATTTTTTATAAGTGATATCATGCGTTGATCATAGTTTTCTAGATATGTTGATCAGATTAAACATTTTGATTTATTTATATCTCATGTCATATTTATTTTGATCATCTTTTACTCAATATTTATATGGCGTTGAGCAATCTTTAAATCTGAACTATTTATCATGAGCACCTTGTTCTTGTTGCAATGATATCTCTATGCTTATGATTGCAGAGGTTATCTTCTTCCTACTTCTCTCTAACGTTCCTATATAGAAGCATTGACATCTTCAGGGCATTCATCTCTTGCATATTAACCTCATACTAATAACAAATGCACCTATCCTTCAGATTAGTTGCTTGATGACTAAATTTTCATATATTTAAGTGAAATCTTTGGATCACTATTTATATGTTGTGGTCGACACTTAATTTGTAAAAGTAACTTCATTTTCCTTAATGATCAAGTTAATCTTTTATTTGATCATATTATGTTGCTATTCCTTTGTATGATGTTTTCTAACCTTTGGTATATAAGCATTTTCATTTCTGTATGAGCAATTTTGTTTTATTATCTTTATATGCTTTAATATTGAAAGTTCTTATGCAGACAAGTTCTCTGTTTAGGATTTCAACTTATTCCAGAAGTAATGAAGCACCATATTCTACTATTAAAGTCATTATGTTCATCTATATGATATCATTTTCGATGTATATACCATTGGGGTGATGTTTCTTCGATGGTTGAGGTCTTTTACAGATATTTATATTGCACCTTGATTGGAAGAATGTCTGCTATCCACATGTGTATTGGCCATCTGGGTTTTTCTGTACATTTTTGTGGTATTCTTAGCCCACATGTTCTATTGTATTGGTTGTCAGAAGGTATTTGTACACTAGTGTGGATGTTATATCAGAGTTCTTCAGCTATCATGTATGGTTGTGATGATTCGTATGGTGATCTGTGCATCTTGCGATTGGATTACGTCACATGTTCTCAACATTTTACTGTTGGGTCTTTCATTCCACAACCTAGGTCATGTGCACTTTCATAATTCAGTGAGAAGTGGTTGTTCATCGTCAAATTCCATCAGCCAAAGTGTTCTTCTTTTTTGGTTCTTCTGGAAGTTGTCATCAAGGGGGAGCAGTAATGACTCCCTCCTTTTTTAGTGTTAGTGTGTGCCCTTCTCCCCACCATTATTAAGGGGGAGTGCTGGAATATATTATATTCCTTGGAAGGTAATAATTTCTTTGTATTATGTTGGAATTTGTCTACAATCTTATGTAAAAGAGTAATACATTTAACCCATAGTTACATGGTGGTGTATTTACTTGTGTAGAGTATTTTTCCATGGTATTGTATTAAGATTTTTTATTTCAGAGAATTATATTATCCCACATGCAATATGTGAGAGTAATGCCTCCTCATCTCTTAGTATATAATAGGGTCAAGTGAGTCTCTACATATCATGTAGTCTTGATGTAGTAGTGGTACTATTGTGACACTATTGTACATCATCTATACTCTTTGGGGTGTTTGTGCTTTGCTCTCTTGTAATATTGGAGAAAACATTCTGGAGATAATACAAGACTACCTTCCCATGGATGTAACCCATTAGGGTGAACCACGTATATCGATGTTCTCTTGTCTTTTTCTTTTCCTGTTCTTATCTTTTATGATATGTTGTTGGTTGCTTAAATAGGTTAACTAGTTTGGATTGACTCTACTATTCTAACATTTATTGGACCATAGAAGGCCTGATCTTTACTTATCATATTGGCTAATATAACTCATTCTTATATCTATTTAGGTTCAATTATTTTTTGATTCAGATGGGGTTTGGATTTCTTGTTAAGCCCTAGTAGCTCAAGTGGAACATTTATGTTAATGTCAAATTATTAAAACTACAACTAAATTTGGTATCCCATATGATGATTATAAAACATATGTTTTACTGTTTTGGATAATCTTTCGCAAAATATCTCTAAACTATGGTTGTAGGTTCATTTTAATGGTCCATTCCAATGTATCATTCTCTATCCTTCCATCTTTGTTAATATTATTTAGCTATGCATTCCCTATGGTTTAAGTGGTTATAAAATAGAGTCTTTTATACCTTTATGCCAATACCAAATGGTTTATGTAAAATCATAATCCATACTTGTAAAATAGTGTTTGTTGGGGTGTTTATTATGCACATGTGAAAAGGAAGGATCTACATGGTTACTAGTGTTCAATGTTGATAGTTCAATTAAAGTGACGCACTTGGGCTTAGGTAACTTTCCAAAATGCACTACTCTTCTTTTCCATTTTGTCTTTGCATGAAGGGAAGAGATATGTCGAGGGGGTTTTCTTAGTTCTAATCTAGCTCATGCTTGTGAGTCCAAATGGTTCTATAAGGTTGAGTGAGAGCTTATGTTACTTTGTCGGCATGGTCCTAAAAGTGCTTAAGCTGATGGAGCCATTTTTCCTAAGTTTCATTGTTTAGTCAAGAAAGAACTACTCAAGTATTTCCTCTTTGTACTGTCCTTTAGTCTTGGTTAGAGTCTTAATATTTGATGTAAACTCTTAGTGAATTCCATCGCATTTTTATTGTAGGTAGAATGACTAAATTGGTGAGGGTTAAGGATTTTTTCACTCAGCATGGATTCTCAGTAAGCTCTAGGCTTCCTTTGTTAAACTTACATTCATGGGAGGGGTGTGTTGAAAGATACGTTTATTATTAGTGTTCCTCTATTCGATGATAGAAATGACCATTATGGGTTGTGATGCTGATTGGAGTGAAAGGGTTATTGTAGGTGTTGCCTCCTTTCACACACTTGGGTCACGTGACAGAGATATTCAAGCCACTTGGTGTGTCCTTGCGGGCAAGTCTTGAGTCAAGGCTGTCACCTTGTTCTTGACTCCTCCGTTTAGGCTCAACTCCTAATGAATCCAAGGGGGGTAGACCCTATTAAGTTGCTAAGGATAATTACTTAGTGTTGTGATGTTTAAACTGACTGAGTTACTTAGGAGTTTGGAATTTAATTATAGATAATCAAATATGGCAAGATACAAAAGATGAACACATGAAAGCACAATGCTGAGACACGATATATATATAAAACAAGAAAATAACCAGTGCCTTAGAATGGAGTCAAAAATAGAAACAATGTACTTGCATGTGCTTGGAGTGAGTGTTTTGCGATTGCCTCTTGGTATGTTTTAAGTTAAATTTGAAGTGTGAGTTGATTAAAATTAAGCTAAAGGGGGACTCCAGATATACCCGAGAGTACTTGGAGTATGTCCAAAACTAAACCTTCACGGCTACCCACAAGGAATATGTGGGCTGAAATGGAGTCTCTAGGGCTATTGTTCGTAACGCACCCGTTAGGGTGTGAAAAATAGCGACATCTCGAGGTCACTTTCCAGAAGTTCCCACTTCCTTTGGGTATTTTACCACCGTAAAGGTTTGATCTAGGTGTTGGATTTTCACCTAATGTTTTGTCAGTTGGGGAGAGTGAGTCCTAATTATACTAGTCACCCAAGTGATTTTGATATAGATTTACTGACCGGATGAACCGCAGCCATGTGCACAGCATACACACTAGAGTCTTGCCAATTTTAGTAAGTTTTAAACTGGGTGTTGTTGTTTAAAAGAAAACCGTCCAGGAACCTCTTTCTATCCAAGTGGATCTCAATCCAGGAATCGAGGAGGGGTTAATTTTATAATTGCTGATAAATGAATGATGAAAAATAAAATAGATCCATAATTCTAGTTTTCTAATTAGTCCTACCATGAATCTCTTTCCCCTTTCGGGTCAATCGCGAAATCGTGGGGTAAGTATTATGATTACTTTGAAAAAAAATAGTGGAATATGAAATTAATAATAAAATCAAGTATACTACCCTGTAAATTAGATCACTGCTAGTTTAAAAAATAAATGAGAATAAAGCGACGAAAAGGACACCGACGCAAATCCCCCCAGGGGGGATGGGGAATGGGCTCGAAAGATCCTATTCCAAAAATAATTTTATTTATTATTGGTTACAATATCAGCAACTGAAATATCACAAAATTGTTGGTCCTTATACAGGCTGAAACCAAGATCTTACAACTTTGCAAAAATTTTAAGATTTTAGTGAAAAGGGAGACCCCTAGGGGGATTTGAACGCTCCTGAGGCCACTTTGGACAGAAGCTTCCTTTCTTTTCTTTAAGACCTGATAAAATACAGAAAGCATGTTAGAATAAAATACACCCAAAATCACTTTAAGAGTACCTTTGGATCAGCCTACCTTATCTCAAAAAAATGAAGTTAAAACTATCTAAACAGGTGAAAAAGGAACCAAGGAAAGCAATTTTTCCTTGGGATTTTGGATTTCTGTTTGTGTAGACAATGAAATATGCACTGATATTGCAGAATATTAAATTTTATAAGAGTGAAAGGAAATCTAATGCATGTGATCTACAAGTTTTCTTTAAATTTTCATGCAACAAGACGATTTCCCTAAAGCTAGATCTAGAATGCTTATGAAACTTTTTTAAGTGCAATATATAGACTATAGGATTTGATAATATAGATATATGTTGGAATTACTTTTAATATGATATATCTAAGCCAAATCAAAGCTACGAACAGAGTAACCGGGTAAAAATGTTGATTTTTTTTTATAGAAATGAGAAGAAGATGAGAGAAAGTCGGATCGTTGCTTGAATGGAGCAAGCTGAAAGGAGGCCCTCTTGTGGAGTTCTGAGGGATAGAGTCTTGAGATTATTGGATAGGAATGGCTTCAATCTATATCCACACCTTCATCCAATCGGGAACCTGCAACTAAATAACACAAGCCTGCACACACCTCATGAGATTTGGATTTAGACGTAGAAAGCAACAAAAATGAAAGATTATGCCAAAATAACCTTATTTAAGAATATAAATAAAAATTTTGAGCATACATCATATGGATAAACAATATCAAGCAATCTAGCTTTCCTATTTTATACCCTTACTAGATTCAGCCGAATCCTTGAAGCCAGAACACAGAAGTAGCACAGAATTTGGCAAGAAATTGCAGCTACGACATTAGCAGCATAACATTGAGAATCCACACATACACATGCACTACACAGTATAGCCTCCAAAGCTTCTTTATTCACAAATGATGATCAAATACATAGTTACAATGGCAATCCCTTCAGTCTAGCTCTAACTAGCTTGGAAGAGGGAGCCTCAAGCAGTATATATACAAATTACAGGCCATCCAGCCCACGGGAGGCACAATTCCTCATGGAATCAAGTGAAATCAACTGATGTATAGTTCATCAATGCAGAACTAGAGCTGAACTGAGCCTACTTGTAACTTGGGGGCTTGATTGAGCTGACACATCAACCCATACACTGACACCTCAGGCCATAGAGCATCCAGGAGAGTCCACACGTGTGGAGGAGAGAGAGCGGGTGCAATTCCCCATGAAGATAGTTGTATATCAACTCTGGATCTAATTTGATCCCCTCCTTCAGTCAAGGATTTGTCAGATCCAGTCAATGTGCTTCAGATCTAACTGATTTCAATCAAATTGGCTGATAATCCACTGATTTATGATTTTGGATTTGCTCCATTATTCATCAATTTATTAGTTAAAATAATCAATAATTGATTTTTGGGGATTTCTGACCTGAGTGATGGAAGATCACTCAAAACTTAGGAAATAGTGGGTCCATGGGTTTACAAGGTGCTCTCAGCTTGAAAATGAGCACCTACATGACTGAAACAGATTATTTGGCCCACTTTTATTACAAAATCAATTTTTCCAATTAAACTATTAAAAATAGCCTAAGTTTTGGAAAATTAAATTTTAATAAAAAACACTGAAAAAACTAAAAAATTGGAAAACTAAAAAACACCTAGGGGGACTTAGACATGTTCATATGACTTGAAAATGATGTCTAGCATGTTTATACATTGACATATAGACTCCAATAACCTCAATAGGCCTAAATGCCAAGCCAACCACCCCAACTTTGGAGGTATGGAGTGAAAAAATCAGAAATTATCAGTCGTTTGTTCAACAACCAATAATAACCAAGGGAAAAAACACCCTGGGCTGATCGGATTGACAAATAAAGTCTAAGAGACCAAGTATTTTACAAAGACTATCATGCTAGGACATTTATTACAATTCCCCCATGGGGTATGAACATTTGATATGATATAACAAGCACTTCCCGGAAGTACTTTCAAAGGTCTTTTAAATTCAGAAGAAGTTAACCCTGTCTGGTTCACCAGGCTCACTTGATAAAAAACCACTAAGTACAACTTAGGTTGTAACATTCTAGCTCCATCTAGGAAACATTCTCTGATTGGTAATTCTTTTCAAAGGAGAGGATGTGAGAACTCTGGAATCTCTAGTTCCTGTAAGGCAATTAGAGTTTGTCAGTAACATGTATATATAAGAAAAAATTAGCTATAAAAGCAAACTAATGTACATAATTAATATATAATGTGCAAAAAGGAATATTTTACAAAAAATAATATATACAAAGAAAAATTTTCAGCATGGTACAAAATAACTATAATACAACAATATGATATATGCAATTTAGAAATACATGCAGGGCAAGGTTTAGAAATTGGCCTTGAAACCACCAATGCCAATAAAGGCATCAAACTATCTCGGTGAAAAACAACTTGAGGAGGAAACCATTCACTGGCAAGCTCAATCTTTCTCCTTCCAAGTCATTTAGATAGAAGGAGTTTGTTCCTGCTATTTCATCGATGATGTACGGTCCTAACCACAAGCTGTCGAGCTTCCCATGTTTCCCAGGTTTTTCCTGTCGTTTGTCCCAACGTAGAACCGTGTCACCTACTTGGAAGGAACCTGGCCGGGTATACTTATCAAAGGCTCTCTTGACCTTGTCAGAATTTTCGATGCTATGGTCAAGAGAGTTTCTTCTACTCTCATCTAGCTCTATCAACTAGTTTATTCTATTCTGGATGGCCTCTTGATCTGAGATGAATGTCTGGAGGAGCTGATAAACTGGAAGATTTAGATGGACTGGTAAGGTGACATCAAGGCCAGAGAATAGTTTGAAATGGCTCCTCCCAGTTGAAATTTTCTTAGTGATTCTTTCATCCCATAATGTTAATTTGATTTTGCTATCCCAAGCCTTCTTATTGTCGCCCACAAATTTTTTGATTATGGTCATTAAGTTCTTGTTACTTGATTCTGCTAGACCATTTCCTTGGGGGTAGTAATTGGAAGAGTGAGATAGGATAATTCCATACTTGAAAAAGAAATATGACATCTCGAAAGAAACAAAGCATTGTGCATTATCTATGATTATTCTAGCTCGCACATCGAATCTTGTGATTATCTTATCTTCTAAGAAATCTATGACTATAGCATCGGTTGCCTTTTTGGTGGGTATCGCCTCTACCCACTTGGTAAAATAATCTGTGGCAGTAAGAATCCAAGAGTAACCATTGCTCAAGTTATCCTTGAACTTACTGATGAATTCAAGCCCCCATTGCTGAAAAGGGGCTTGGACTACTATTGGATTTAGAGGCAAGGCTTTCATTTGTTGCTTTTCAGTGAATAACTGACACTGGGGGCAAAATCTGACAGCCTTGTGCACATCTGAAAATAGGTTTTGCAGATAGTAGCCTACTCTAAGGATTTTGTGGGCGGTTGTTTTTGCTGCAAAATGTCCACCACAAAATCTAGAATGGAACTCAACCATGAGTTTTTTGGACTCGGGTGCATCGACACATCTAAGTATCAAACCATCTGGGTTTCTCCAACTCAAACCATCTTTGGTCAAACAATACTTAGTTTCCTTTAACCTTAATGCCGTTTTTTTATGGCCAAGTAAGTGATTGGGGCATGTAAGGTTGTAGAGGAAAAATATGATGTCGATGTACCAGGGGTGTTGCTCTAATATCTGAAACTCGTCTGATACACTTTGCTATGAATTGCTACTCTGGAAGATTATTCCTAAAGCCTTTTCAGTTCATTGGGTCAACATCATTGCAAGACCCTGTCCCTTAATTAACTTAGTAGGTTTTATCTCCAAATCATATTCTTGAATTTTTGAAACCCACTTACCCCTGACTCCTAGACAGTCTTGCTGAGACATGATATCTTTGACAGCTGCATGGGGTAGATATCCAATGATTTTGGAGTAACCTATATAAGTTATGAAATGTTTAAGGGACTTCACAAGAGCATAGGCTTGTTCCTCCATTATGGTATATTTCAATTCTGAATTTTGTAAGGCTCTACTCATAAAGGCTATGGGTTGCTCTTGTCCCTCCTTATTCTTTTGAAGTAAAACATCGGCAATGGTGTCTTCTAAGACAAAGGGGAATATCTGGAATTATTTGGAATAATCTGGACTAGTCAAGACCAGGGACATGGATATGGCATTTTTGATGGACTTGAATGCAACTTTCCCTTCATCTGTCCACTCAAACTTAGCATCTTTCTTTAATATCTTTTGTAGAGGTTTCATTAATTCTGCTAAGTTTGGGATGAATCTTATTATGAAATTGATTTGACCATTAAAGGACTGGAGAGCTTTTATATTCTGAGGCAAGGGGACTTTATTAATATCTTCAACTCTCTCAGGATCAACCTTGACACCATCTTTAGAAATGATGTGCCCCAACAACTTGCCTTCATCAACTCCAAAGATTGACTTGGAGGGATTCAAGGAAATACCATATTTTCGACATCTTGTAAAAACCTGCCTAATATGACTTATGTGGTCAGATCGTTATTTTGAAAAAACAGTTAAGTCATCCTAATATATTTCGATTATTTTTCTTATTTTTCCTATAAGTTCTTTGAAGGAAAAATCCATGGCTCTTTGGAAGGTGGCACCTGCATTCAATAAGCCAAAAGTCATTCTTAGAAATTTATAGGTACCCCAAAGTGTGGTGAATGTAGTCTTGTGTTGATCTTCTTTATTTACCAACACCTGGTTGTAACTGGAGAAACCATCCAACATAGACATCATTCCTGATCCTGTTACTCTTTAAAGCAATGTTTCCATGTCGGGTAATGGGTAATTATCCTTGAGGCATGATGTATTCAAATTTCTGAAATCTATACATATTCTAATTGACCCATTCTTTTTTTTTACAACAACTAAGTTGGAGCACCAAGATGAATGCCTTGTAGGTGCTATAATCCCCGCCGCTAACATCTTTTGAAGTTCCTTCTGCACAATGGGGTCCAACTTAGGATTTATTCGCCTAAGTTTTTGTCTGAAAGGTTTGACCTCGTTACCTTCTTCTATGAGGGGTATAGTGTGTCAAAACACATCCTCCCTATAAGCTTTAAGCTCATCATAACTAAAGGCCAACACATCTCTATATTCTTTTGTTAGGTTGATCAAATTGTTCCTTTCCTTTTCCGAAGTACCCTTTCCAATTTTTATTAACTTGGGATCTTTGTCAGTTCCTATGTTTATTTCCATATAATTCCCAATTTTTTATTTCTTCTTTTTGTTTTTTATGATGATCTTGTCGATCGAAAAGATTATTGAAGGCAGTAAGTCTACTCGGGATGTGATTCCTTTCATTATCCTCGCACTCCTGATACTCTTTACCTTCCTGCTGATAACTGATCTTGCAACCTTTGAACTCTTGTATATTGTGGATGAATCTCAAGAGTTGCTCATCATCTTTGAACACCTACCAGTGGTCTATATTTTCCGGAATTGAAGGTCTGAAATTGATTTCCATCTTTCCATTCCCATTAATCATTTCATCCGATGGATGGAGGGTGGATGCTGCTACTGCCAATCTATCTGCTAACCCATTCATTTCCCTATGGACCTTTTGAATGTTGAGTGCATCAAACCATTCCATAGTGTCCCATGTGGAATTTCTGTACTTTCTTAGTCTTTCATTTTTGCATTTATACTGATTCTTAATCTAGAGGACCACTAGATCTGAATCATCCTTTATGTTCAACATCTTTATCCCCATATATTTAGCCAGCTTCTAACCCTAGGATCAATGCCTCATACTCAGCTACATTGTTTGATGTTTCAAACTCCAAGTTGAAGGCAAAATTCTAGATTTAATCTGAAGGGGAGATGATCATGATGCCCTCACCCTTTCCGATTTTGGAATAAGCCCTACCAAATTACATTTGCCAAACTTCATCGATCTTTTCATTTTTAATTTTTTCCTTAATAGGGGCCATGAAATTTGACAAAATAGCATAGTTTCCAAAATTATCAGTCGAATGAAAAAATTCATTTCCGGGCTTCTTAGGGTTTTCTACATGTTGTTTCCTCATCTTTTCTCTGTGGAGAATCACCCTAGTGTTCTCTGATGCAGGTATAGTAGCATATGTCCAATCCATTTGAATGTTCCCACCAAGAGTTGGGGCCCATTTTCTGGATAGCAACATAACCCAATTATCTGGAACATCTATCACCACCACATACATCGACATGTCGATATCATGGTACTTAGTTAACTTGACCTATAAATTTAGGATTATCCCTACAACTTCAACTTCTCTTGCATCCATGGTACAAACATTGTGGTAGGGTCAGGTGACCCTTAGATTTAGCTGCTCCATTACTTTTCTTGTCATGAAATTTGATGAAGCACTTGAATCTAACATACAGTTATGAAGGAGAAGTTTATCAACTAAGAGGGAGACATAAAAAGGTGGGTGGTCTTCTCTCCTCGGATCAACACTATTGAGGACTATGCGCATATATATAGGTTCAATAAGTTCAGCTTCAAATATAACATTGTTATCAGGAAGAGGATCCTCTTCAATAATATGATGAGCTTCACTTTGACTATCCTCTAAGGATTTCAACAAATTTTCCTTTTGACTAGGAATTTTGAGGACATCAGTTGCATAAACATGAATTTTAGCACTACTTCTCCATTCTCCCATATCAATATTTGACTCACGGACAACAGGAGGATCTGAGAGGGGATGAGTGGTTACCTTTTGCTTGTACTTTTTAGGAGATGATTGCTTTTCTCTTCTTTGATATACAACTCCTTTGAAATTGGCCTCCTTCATTTCCTTAATTGCTTTCGAAGGAGGCATTACACCATAAAAATTAGGCAGGAGAGCCCTCTCAAAACCGTAATCTTTGGCATGCTGCCAATGCTGGTTTGATAGAGGATAGGTTTGGCCTACCATGTACACATGATCAGACTCACCTGATGTTGTTTCCTGATTACTAACCTCCTCCATCCCATGTTCTATAACTTGGTTTGCTATGTACCAAGTGCTTTCTGGGTGGAATTGCTCACAAGGTCTACACCATAGAATTACTTCATCTACCAGGTTAGTTGAGTCTAACTAGTTTGGAATCGTAGGCTCTTGCTGAGGAAACTTATTTTGATGCACTTGATTCTGTTTTGGCTGAAAATTCCTAGGTCCATTATTTCTCTCCAGTGTGATTATTCTGTTCTGAATATTATTCAATTGCACAGATTAGTTTGTCATGAATTGGTTCTCACTAGTCATCACTTTTTCAAACAGGCTAGCTGCCTTTTCTTATAATTCAATGGCCTTTCCCTTCTCTTTGTTGTACGAAGTGTTTCCCCTAGTGTAACTTGGAATGTTGGATTTGCCCGAAGATTGCATATTTTTTTCTATTTTCTCGCCAGATCTTGAGCAGTTTTTAGATCGACCGGATCTTTGTCCCTTAATTGGTACCTCAAATCACCAGTGAAAGATTCGATGTAATATATGAGAATGGAGGCTTCCCTTGGCTTGATTTCTCTAGGGAGGTCCAAAACCACACGCCTAAACTTAGTATTAAATTCATCAATGGTTTCATTTTCCATCTTCTTTATATTATGAAGGGCAGCAAGCAAATGTCTTGGTTATTTCTTTTCCCCCGATTTCTTATTAAAACCTTCCAGGAATTCATTAAGGGTTTTATATGAATCATCACCAAGGTCTTCATACCATTCTACAACATCATCCTTTAAGGATAAAGCAAAGAGATTCATTTTGACATCTTCATGGTCACAGGAAGCACTATTGCAGTAACTGACCAGTTGCTTTTCAAACTTTCAGAGGTGAGTCTTGGAAGTGGTGGCATTATTTCCCTTGAATATGGGGAGATTCTTGATAGCATCATTTGGAATGTCATGAGGAGCACCTACTATCTGAGAAAAGTCAAGGGGTTTGTAAAATTTCGTCATTTCTTGAGATTGGAAGGTATGAATCTCTACAAATATGTGATGGATATCTGAGAGGGATTGGTCTCCTAAATCTTCAAGGTTTCTACCGGAAGTCTGCCTATTCAATCTTTCCCTAATAAACCTTTCAGGATCAGGGAGAGGATGGAATTATTGTCAGTGGTTTCTTCGGGTAGAAATTCCTGAAGGGATGTTAGATAGTGGAGTCACCAGATGGATCAAGTTTTAATTTTTATGTTTTTTAAAGACTAGAACAATCAAAAGTTTTTATCTTTTTAGTTGTTTGGAAAAAATTTAAGCTAAGTCATACTCGGGAATGGAAATATTTATCCCCGGCAACGGCGCCAAAAGGTGTTGCCGCATTTCACACACCTGGGTCATGTGGTAGAAATCTTCAAGCCACTCGGTGTGTCCTTGGGGGCATCTCTCGAGTCAAGGCTGTCACCTTGTTCTTGACTCCTCCGTTTAGGCTCAACTCCTAATGAAGCCAAGAGGGGTAGACCTTATTAAGTTGCTAAGGATAATTACTTAGTGTTGTGATGTTTAAACTGACTGAGTTACTTAGGAGTTTGGAATTTAATTATAGATAATCAAATATGGCAAGATACAAAAGATGAACACATGAAAGCACAATGATGAGACACAATATATATATAAAAAAAGAAAATAACCAGTGCCTTAGAATGGAGTAAAACATAGAAACAATGTACTTGCATGTGCTTGGAGTGAGTGTTTTGTGATTGCCTCTTGGTATGTTTTAAGTTAAATTTGAAGTGTGAGTTGATTAAAATTAGGCTAAAGGGGGACTCAAGATATACCTGAGAGTACTTGGAGTATGTCCAAAACTAAACCTTCATGGCTACCCCCAAGGAATATGTGGGCTGAAATGGATTCTTTGGGGCTATTGTTCGTAACGTACTCGTTAGGGTGTGACAGAGATCGGAGCCTCGAGGTCACTTTTTAGAAGTTCCCGCTTCCTTTGGGTATTTTACCACCATAAAGGTTTGATCTAGGTGTTGGATTTTCACCTGATGGTTTGTCAGTTGGGGAGAGTGAGTCCTAATTATACTAGTCACCCAAGTGATTTTGATACAGCTTGACTGATTGGAAAAACCACATCCAAGTGCAGAGCATACACACTGGAGTCTTGTCAATTTTAGTAAGTTTTAAACTGGGTGTTCTTGTTTAACAGAAAACCCTCCGGGAACCTCTTTCGATCCAAGTGGATCTCAATCGGGGAATCGAGGAGGGGTTAATTTTATAATTGCTGATAAATAAATGATGAAAAATGAAATAGATCCACAATTCTAGTTTTCTAATTATTCCTACCATGAATCTCTTTCCCCTTTTGGGTCAATCGGGAAATCGTGGGGTAAGTATTATGATTACTTTAAAAACAAAAAAAGTGGAATATGAAATTAATAATAAAATCAAGTATACTACCCTGCAAATTAGATAAATTCTAGTTTAAAAAATAAATGAGAAGAAAGTGACGAAAAGGACACTGACGCAAATCCCCCCAGGAGGGATGGGGAATGGGCTCGAAAGAGCCTATTCCAAAAATAATTTTATTTATTATTGGTTACAATATCAGAGAACTGAAATATCAGAAAATTCTTGGTCCTTATACAAGCTGAAACCAAGATCTTACAACTTTGCAAAAATTTTAAGATTTTAGTGAAAAGGGAGACCCCTGGGGGGATTTGAACGCTCCTGAGGCCACTTCAGACAGCATATTCCTTTATTTTCTGTCAGAAATTCTAAAAGAAAGCGAGCATATTAGAATAACATACGACCAAAACCACTTTAAGAGTACCTTTGGATCAGCCTACCTTATCTAAAAAAAATGAAGTTAAAACTAGCTAAACAGGGAACCAAGGAAAGCAATCTTTCCTTAGGATATTGGATTGATGTTTGTGCAACCAATAAAATATGCACTGATACTGCAGAATATTAAATTTTATAACAGCAAAAGGAAATCTAATGCATGCGATCTACAAGTTTTCTTTAAATTTTCATGCAAAAAGGCGATTTCCCTAAAGCTAGATCTAGAATGCTTGTGAAACTTTTTTAAGTGAAAGATCTAGACTATAGGATTTGATAAGATAGATGTATGTTGGAATTACTTTTAATATGATATATCTAAGCCAAATCAAAGCCACGAACAGATAACCGGGTAAAAAGGTTGATTTTTTTTTATTGAAATGAGGAGAAGAGGAGAGAAGGTCGGATCGTTGCATGAATGGAGCAAGCTGAAAGGAGGCCCTCTGGTGGAGTGCCGAGGGATAGAGTATTGAGCTTATTGGATAGGAATGGCGTCAATCTATATCCACACCTTCATCCAATCAGGAACCTACAACTAAATAACACGAGCCTGCACACACCTCGTGAGATCTCGATATAGATGTATAAAGCAACAAAAATGAAAGATTATGCAAAAATAACCTTATTTAAGCATATAAATGAAATTTTTGAGCATACATCATATGGATAAAAAAGATCAAGCAATCTAGGTTTCCTAGTTTATACCCTTACTAGATTCAGCCGAATCCTTGAAGGCAAAACACAGAAGCAGCATAGAATTTGGCAAGAAATTGCAGCTACCACATCAGTAGCATAAAACTTAGAATCCACACATACACATGCACTACACAGTATAGCCTCCAAAGCCTCTTTATTCAGAAATGATGATCAAATATAGAGTTACAATGGCAATCCCTTCAGTCCAGCTCTAACTAGCTTGGAAGAGGGAGCCTCAAGCAGGATATATACAAATTACAGGCCATCCATCCCAGGGGGGGTGCAATTCCTCAAGGAATCAAGTGAAATCAACTGATGGAGAGTTCATCAATGTAGAAATGAAGCTGGACTGAGCCTACTTGTCAACCAGGGGCTTGATTGAGTTGACACATCAAGCCATACACTAACACCTTGGTCCACAGAGCATCGAGGAGAGTCCACACGTGTGGAGGAGAGAGAGAGGGCACAATTCCCCATGAAGACAGCAGTAGATCAACTCTAAATCTGATTTGATCCCCTCTTTCAGTCAAGGATTTGTCAGATCCAGTCAATTTGCTTCAGATCTTACTGATTTCAATCAAATTGGCTGAGAATCCACTGATTTATGATTTTGGATTTGCTCCATTATTCATCAATTTATTAATTAAAATAGATAATAATTGATTTTTGGGGCTTTCTGACCCGAGTGATAGAATATCACTCAGAACTTAGGAAATAGTGGGTCCATGGGTTTACAAGGTACTCTTAGCTTGAAAATGAGCACCTACATGACTGAAACCGATTATTTGGCCCACTTTTACTACAAAATCAATTTTTCCAATTAAACTATTAAAAAATAGCCAATGTTTTGGAAAAATTAAATTTTAATAAAAAACACTGAAAAAACTAAAAATTTGAAAAACTAAAAAACACTTAGGGGGACTTAGACATGTTCATAGACTCAAAAATGATGTCTAGCATGTTTATACATTGACATATAGACTCTAATAACCTCAATAGGCCTAAATGCCAAGCCGACCACCCCAACTTTGAAGGTATGGAGTGAAAAACTCAGAAATTATCAATCGTTTGTTCAACAACCAATAATAACCAAGGGAAAAAACACCCTGGATTGATCGGATTGACAAATAAAGTCTAAGAGACCGAGTCTCTTATAGACACTATCATGCTAGAACATTTATTACAATTCCACCATGGGGTATGAACATTTGATATGATACAACAAACACTTCCGAGAAGTACTTCCAAAGGTCTTTTGAATTCCGAACAAGTTAACCCTGTTCGGTTCACCAGTATCACTTGATAAAAAACCACTAAGTACAACTTAGGTGGTAACAGTAGGCACGCTTTGTTATTAGTCTAAACCCTGAGACAAGGTAAATGGTTTTATGGGGATGTGGTTGATATTGGGAGACATTTTATGGGTAATGTATGTGTTTAATGTATATATAAATCCTAACTTATTTATTATGAAAGTTGTGGCCTTTGGTCATAAATCATGGATGGGAAAAACACTCTATCTAAACCTTCAATGCTTTAAATTTATTGAAGATAAGATATAGATTTAATTTGTTACTATGAATCTATTTACTTGAAGGTATTGAACTCCTCTGTAATAAATGGTTGATAGCAGTCTAAGTTATGCATTGGGTTTCAAATTAATTTATCCCCAATTTATATATATATAATCTTTTAAACAACTTTTCCCTATCTATGTTTATTCGCTTAAGTATGTTCTATGTATTTTGAATCAATCAATGTCTTTGTTCTATTAGAATTAGTTACTGTAAGTGTTTATGTGACTCAATTCTACGTCCATTTTTTCTTTTGTTTGATTTTTAGCTTATAGGATTTGAGCACTAGTCAATGTTGATAGTGTAAACCTAACTGAGTTGTGGAGCTTGACTCTTCCCTTATGTGGCTGGTAGAGTTGATGGGATTCGATCCCCAAGTTCAAGTGTGTTATATGGAAACAACAATTGTGTTTCTATAATGCTTTTTCTTCCTTTCAGGATTCGATCCTAGGACCAATCTTTGTCAATGTTAAAAAAGTAAATGTGACTCGTTGTAATCTGTTTGAATAAAAAATTTTAATTGGTTGAATGACTAATCCAAGGCTACACAATGGTAATACGGTTGTGAGGCTTGCATAGATTTCCCTATCATTTGAAGAATTTGTGTAGTTCCTTTGTTTGGAAATTATCCATATCTAAGAGCTTCTTAAACCCTATGTTGTAGAAATCGTGAATGATTTGACTTAGTGTGATGATTGTAAAATCTATAGCTTTGGTTTTGATTTAGATTTTAAAATATTTGTTATTCCATCACTATATCAATTGGTATTAATTTTATAAAATATTAGAGCAACATGTTATTTTTAATGTTTGTCCATGGTTGTGAAATCTCGATTTATTCTATGTTTCCTAATTGGTTGTATTTTATACAGCATGTATATTCTAATAGAATTTGATTCTCCATTAGGAAATTGTTGTTGATTTAAATTTAATATATAATATTGTTTTTAATATATTTTATACATATGGGTAGTTGAATGAATTTCTATAGTTATTTGTTTTGTTTTGTTATGGAAGGTTTGGTTATTTATGTTATTATTGTTATACCCAATATCGTTATGGATGTATAAATTTGTGAGTTACATGAATCTTAATTATTTTTGTGTAGTTTGAGGCTAATTATTACCAGCTATTAATTTACGGATTTTATGCTTTCAATACTTATCCCTAAAGGGGTCATACACATTTATATTATCTAGATGTTTATTGTTAATATTTCTATGTTTTACGGGTTTGGCCCCAATATCTAAGATTAGGATCCTCTACCTAGTTAGGGTTATGGAGAGCTTTCTCTCTAGACTAGTAATAGTCTAGGATATTTATTCATATTTAACATTTTGTGTATTTCTATCAAAATTTGAATGCCATCCTAAATATAAAAACTGAAATAAAATGTACTCTTGAATAAAAAGATCTATAGTTTATATAGTTACAAAGCCTATGTTTAAACCCGAATAGTAAATATCTTAAAAAGTAGAGACATAAAATAAAACACATAGTCTGCAAAGATTGTAATCATTCTTCAACATATAAAATAATCAAGATAATTTATACCAACTGAACCAAGTTGGTATAAATCCATTCATTACAAAACAATGCAGAATTACTTATAAACCCTTTTTCAATTTCGACTTATCTCGTAACTTCCACGTTCCACCCAACCACATATCTATAACTATTCCTGGTTTGTTTTAAAAGGTCACTCTTGATGTAAACCAATCATGATAGAGACACTAGAAGTTTTAGGAAAATTTTTCTATCAGTATTAACGAACCACTAGAGTAGTGAGAAGTTCTGTTTACCAATATTTTGTTGAGCCGTAAAATAACATCTTCCCCTTCCCAATAATCCTTGGACACACAAAAATCACTCTTTGGTAATCCAATAGCTCAATATACCTATGGTTGAACCCTTTAGTGAACTAGGGTTCATTTCCCTTAAAACATACTCTCTCTGTTATTTATAAGTGTTATTGGGAAGAAGGGATTCTAACATTTAGGTTTAATCACATTGTTCATTCTCTCCTCAAAATAACTATTTTGTATTTATCTTTATTTAATTATTTGATTTTAAACTCTCATATTTTAATTATAGATAATAAAACTCCCCTAATTGATTAAATAATAATAATATTAATTCCTATAATCTAGTTAATTTTAGTTATCAGCTACTCAACCATTTTGATTTCTACACATGCTCGATCCCTCTTTTAATAGGATCCTTAGAAATCATAAATGGAGATAAATATCATGAATTTTAATAATAGTAAATCTATTTCTAATTCTCTAAATATCCCAAATCAACACCATTTATTCACAAGGAATCTAAGTGTTCCAAATCTCTTTTGCTCAACACTTTGCTCAGTAGTAGTTCTGGTGCTCTAAAGCTCTAAGCTCAACACCACTTCAAATAATAGCCTTTGGCTCTCTAGATTTTGTAACTCAACACCATTGAATTTTTCTAAATAATCTAACAATTCTATAGCTTCATACCTTGACACTTATTAAATAATTACATCAAAAAATTAAAGAAAATAGTCTTTATTTTTGGGATATTACACAGTGAGTTCATTGGCATTGCCAACACAATCTCCATGATCTCTAGATTATTCGTTGAACAAGCTTGTTTATATATTTTCATGTTATGATCGTTTCTAATATTTAGAGACCAAATGTTCAACTAAAATATATAATTCATGACAAATAGGTTTCTTTGTGGAGTGGGTATCAACTGAAAAAACACACTGATTTCTATCATTTTGCAATCAGTTGCAAATGTTGGTCACTAATTCCTGTGCACACTACAATATACAGAATTGTGAGTCGCAACCTTTATAGGAAGGAATTGGTCGAGATGCATGCTCATAAAAACCTATTCCTTTGGATCATTATGAGATTTTAGCACCAATCAATTTATTTTTTCTTTCTTCTTGGGGTATGTACATACCCACTGCATGGTCATCCATTTGAAATCAAAGTAGGATTTTATGGTTTGTAGGGGAATCAAGCATCTTCACTATGAATCTTTCAGGACTTCATCGTTTTCCATGTTTCCTCCACAACATGAGGTACAAATTGGCAAGTCGTGTTTCATATTGGTGGACACTCAAATCCACATTATCTTGTTTCACACATTTTTTGTGGGTGGTATGGTCAATGCGTTGGGAATTTTCGAGATGAGAGAAAGATTTTTTTGTATTCACCATAGTTTGTATTATGGAGTTTTATTGGTGAGTGTTTTTTTTGTGGCTGATAACATTGAAGTTTGTTGGTTTGAGACTTTTTGTCATAGTTATTTTTCCATTTTATTGCAGTTTAGAGGTTATTTTCCAAAGTTTCTGCCATGTCTATTTATAAAAGTATCAAATTTCCATTTAGTTTTATGCATTGTGATGAGATATCCACTCCCTTTCAAAAGAGTGTTTTCACACCAAATTAATTTTCTTATAATCTTAATTAAATATTAGTTAATTCCTCACTTGTAAATGAGTATCTAATACGACCTTGTTTGTTGGAACACATATAGAGGATTATTGACCATGATGGATTTTTATGGTACCTCTCGTTTTGTACCTTCCAGTAATGGATTTGGGCCACTTTGTAGATAGTATTAGGAGGGTAATGAGGCCTTTGTCTCCTTATACTTCCTTGTTTTTCATTGTCTTGGAGCTTGGCACTTTGGAGTGTTTGTTGGTTAGTTTATTTTGCATCTGTGTCACTTTTAAATCATACTCAATACTTTTCTCGTCAGTTATGACATGCATTGTCAATATCTTTTCCACTTAGTTCAATACTATGGGTGGCTGGTATGCAATGTTTCCTCAGGTGATATTTTATTCACTATGATGGATCAATATCAAACATATTAGGCTTGATCCTTCTACATAGCACTAGTTCCTATTTTGACTCGGTGGTTTTAGCAGCTGAGGACCCATGTATTCTGTTGAGATAGATTAGTGTCCATAACGACACTGAGCATATGATGTTTTGTCGGTTTTCAGAACTCAATTCTTTAGAATCAATTTATTTTGACAAATGTTCATTCAAGTCTTGTTTCCTCGATAGTTTGGAACAAGCATTTATTTCCTCAAGAGTTCAAAATTTGCTACTTGAATTTATGCGTGTATCTTTGATGGCGTTGACAATGTAGAGATTCCAGGACCTCTTATATTTTTTCCATTCTTCCTGTTTGTTGGCATTTAGTGTCCATGAGCCGCATTTCTTGTTTGATGGTTTATGGTGACCACTTATGTTCGAAGCTTGAATCAGTATTGGAAGATTAAGTAGTTTCCATTGATTTCTGGGAATATCCTATAGATTTCATGGCAGGCAGGCCAAAATCTCTTTCCTTTTAGCATTCGTGTGTTGATCGTTAGCGTTTTTCCATTCTATGCCTCTACAATGTATCCATTTATTCAAAGAGTAACCATGTTCATTGGGGTTATTTGGATTAATATACGTACATATTTTTGGTGTGTCTCCTGCTCTTTCGATTCACAACATCATTGTGAAATCTTCATAAATTTAAGCTCCATTTCCTTATTTGGCATGTGTTTTTTTCTCTCTTTTAGGGAGGTGTTTTACCCATGATGTTTTTTGCTTTTATCTATTTATGAGAGTTTGTACATGGGTATCTTATCGGGCCTTGTTTTCAAGACCCGTCTTCGTTTTCTTTTGTTTCCTCCATACATTTAGCTTATGGGGGTTGTTGGTGTTGGAATTTTCTAAGATAGTTAGTGTTAGAGATCCAATGTGTGAATTATAAGATTGTGTAGGAGTCTCTATCTGCGCAATTGTTATGATACGACATTGGGAATTTTTCACTTGTCTAAATATCTTTCATTCTTTGTAAAACAATCAAGCCATTTAAATCTTCAATATCTCCATTTTTGTGTGATATCATATGTGAAGTTGTCCGAAAACATAATGTATTGAAGTATCTTGATCTTAGATCCAATATTGAATCATTTCTGGAGTTTCTAAAAAATCAAGGTATTGAGAGGTGCATAGGGAATCAGACCTATCAAAATCTGTAGGAAATGGAAATTCTGGAAGAGAGGATCTAGAGAACCTATTTCAACTTCAAGCCCAACCTGACATGCAAATAGAACTTCTTGAAGAGACGAATCCATAGAACCTATTTCGAATCCAAACTTGGCCTATCATTTGCATGACCATATCCTGTAGATGTAAACCATTCTAATTAAATACAAACCTACATAAAGTATATCCATAGACAAATCACCATGATTCATCCTCCAAAAGACACTTTACCTGCATATTTCAAACCGCTTTGTTGTTCTTGTGGGATATATGTCCTTGAAAAATCATGCATAGAATGATGGTGTACTGTAATGTCATAAAATTTAAGATGAAATATCAATACTAGAAGACTTGCGATATAGCCTCCACATTTCTCCATACGAATTAAAAATACCATCCCCTAGCTGGTCATATTGTATCTAATGAGTTTTGGCATTGTGATAGTATCAATGCGATCACATATTAAAGGAGACATTTGAATGCAAGTTAAATCTTAGTTAATAATTAGAGGTAACTCGGATGAGTTCCCACTTATCATGAAATTAGTGGAGCTGTTGAAAAATGAAAGGGTGTCATTTTATTAATCCCCCAAAGAAATCCAACATTAACTATAGGGACTTGGATTCTCCATGGTTCTTAAAAGGTGTAACTTTCATGTTATTTATTAATTATTTTAATTACATTGATAGGTATTTTTATTTGCTATTTTTGGGTGGATAAAAACTTATGCATTTTCTAGATTGCATGAGTATCAGACAAGTGTACTATCAAGATTGATTCTATGGGAGGTGTTCCAAATTAAAATTAAGCAATTATATATATATATATATATAGTAGTTAATTCATGAATAATTGTTAGTTGATGCATAGATAAATCTGAACTAATGTGTAGATAACTGACAATTTGTGACAGATAAGTCATTTAATTAGAAAAAGGTGAGAACAAGTGATCGATAACTTATTGACTTATCAATGTTCAGCAACCACAAATTACGTGGCTATGCTAGAATATTAGAATTTGGGGTGGGAAAACATCTATATTTTTCTAGATTGCACTAGGACGACACAAGTATACTATCCACGTTTATTTTAGGAAAGTCATCCCAAATTCGAAATAAACAATTATAAAAGAAAAAATATCAAAAAATAACCAGTAGCTCATCTATGGATAACTCTTTGTTAATGGATGGTTAAGGGGATTCTTGGTAGACAACCTGTTTAACTAGAAATATGTGAGTGATACCATGTAGTTGAGTCATAGAAAACAGGGGATTGCAACTACACATTGAGAACAAGCAACTTATAACTTCTTACATATTTGAGACATTTAACTTGAGGCTTTTCAATGTTCACCGACCACAAGAGAACTGGTTGTGCTATTTAAATTAATAAATTTCAATCTCTTTCTAATAAACACAATCAAATTATCTAAGAAATATTCAATTTTCATCAAAATATTAAACTGACAATACATTTCCTACTACATTTTTGTAACTAAAAGCATGTACTTCCTACTAAATGTATTGAAATAGAAACTCATATTTACATAAAAATTTATTAGAATGCGATCATTATGTAATGCAGCCACTACTATGTGTCATTTCGAGTGGCCAATGTCGTTAACCCTGATCCCAACGAAAAACAATATTGAGTGAGTGCAAGCTAATGATGTCCTCTTTCTCCATGTTAAATGCAACAACTAAAAATAAACATCATTCAACTTGCAGGGGTATTTTGAAATACCTACATAGTGAATATTGCTTTAGATAAAAATATGAAATATTGGGAATTGAATAAACTTTCCAAATATATAAATTTTATTTATAGAAAATGTTCACAACTAATTCAAATTTTTTTTTAACATTGTCATTTTAATTTTTCAGCAAATGATAAGGTATATCTTCATTTTAGTGCATCCTTTAAATGCCTAAACAATGGAGTCGATATACTAAAATTGGCAAATATGTAGATAACTAATAGTAGTAGTGTTACACTATTTTTCCAAAATAATATTAGTACTTAAAATTATTTTTTTAAATTGTGTAATTGAGTAGACCTTGAAATTAGTAGGCCAAGTGTTCGTGTAACTTTTCATGGTCTTTAATATAATGAAATTTAATTTAATTTTTTATAGTATATAGACATCTAGTAATGAGACATATTATTTTATAAAATGGTTGAGAAAACAAAACGCTATAGAATAAACATGATTAATTTTGTAAAAATCCAAATACATCTAAAATATCCCAACCTTCGTGCACTCACCCTATTCTCCCACAAGAACATCCTTTCTATGCATCCAAAAAAATTCAGATTTGCCTTGAACAGAAAGATGCACTCAAATAGAAATAAAAAATATTATTGTTATTATAGTATACAAGCAGCCACTATCATGTAATGCCGACAACCTTAACCTTAAGGAAGTAAATAACGACGCGAGCAACAACAATGCCATCTAGAAGCATTACGATTTTTCCATATATGAAATACAAATAGTTGGTAGCACTGAATTTTATCCTTTTTACGCTAATATTTCCTTCATATTCTTGTCCTTCGAAGATGATGTATGTATATTTTTTTTTGGATAGAAAGAGAATATAAAGTACGTCTATGAGTATGGTAGAGATAAGAGAAGTCATTCAAAAGTCTTGGAATATATTAAACCCACTCAATACTTCGGATAAAATAATTAATCATTATTTGATTAATTATCTACCAATATCTTAATTAGCTCGCATCCACTTGCACCTTAAAGTCAACACATGTCATCTATACCCCATGAATGCTTTATTTCTTATTCTTGGTTGATCTTGACCAATTTAGTGACTCCCAGAACTAGTAACTGTGCTTTCCTACGATGTCTACCTTATTCTTCTTTTATCCATCTTTTTTGTGGATAAGGTAAAGATAGTTAACTAGGAAACTAGTTTCTTTTGTAGCCAACCCATCCTCAATGACTTTCTCTCCATATTCCAAGATTAACGTGTTTTTGCATCACTCTTGACTCATGCTTTTTCTAATTTGTGAGGTCCTTGAATGATTTGGGAAGTGCTCTAGCCACGTATGGGGGTTTATCATATTTCGTAACTTTGTCTCAAATCTCCTTTATAAGCATGTATTATTGTTCTAATAATATCAATTATCATTTATTGATCATTCATTAATGTGTGTTTATTAATTCTTCTTCTTCTCTCCTTATGCTAATTCTTTGCAATTCCCAGCCAGGCTAAATGTGTCCTTAGATTTTTAGCTTGTTTACCGAATTCATGTTGTCATCAAGACTTTAGAATTGTAACAAATAGATGAAAATTTTGATTCACTCATCACGCTCATGTTGGAGTCAAGTGCATGAAGTCTGAAAGTGTTAGTTTTTATAGTTTTTTTTAGTTTTTTTGAAAAAAAGAATAATTAAATTCTATCGAAACGGAGCATGAATAATAAAACCTTAGATATTAAGCCACATAATAATAAAAAAAATAAAAAACCGAGAGAAGGTACACACGATCTGGTCTGCACCTTCTAAGTAATCTAAGGTTGGGGTTTTCATAACAGTTCCAAAGGCACGACAGTATTGTTAATAACGATTGAGATGAGTAAATTCACAATCGAGGGAGAGAGAAACACTCACAAAATCTATACCTAAACAGTAATACTTCATTCTCGTAAATGGGAAGGGAATACGTATAACTAAACATATACCTAAATGGGGTTTTCAACGGCAGAAGTATATGGCATTATACTTCATTCTCGTAAATGGGAAAGGAATACTTATACCTAAACATTTCGTTAAAGAAGCCTATTCTCCTGACAAACCCTATTCTCCCACAAGAATATGGTATATTTTCCTGACAAACCCTATTCTCCCACAAACCCTATTCTCCGACAAGAACATCCTTTCTATGCATTCACGAAAATTCAGAATTGTCTTGAAGAGAACGGTGCACAAATAATATTGTTATTACAGAGTGGAAGCAGCCACTATCATGTAATGCCGACAACCTTAACCTTAAGGCAGTAAATCACGACGCCAACAACAGCAATGCCATCTCGAAGCATTACGATTTTTCCATATATATGAATTACAGATAGCCGGTAGCAGCGAATTTTATCCTTTATACACTAATATTTCGCCGGTAGCATCGAATTTTATCCTTTGTACGCTGATATTTCCTTCGCATTATTGTCCTTCGAAGATGACGTATGTATATTCTTGATAGAAAGAGAATATAAAGTATGTCTGTTAGTTATAGAAATAGCGCATTGTAGAGATAAGAGAAGCCTTTCAAAAGGTGAAAATTTGGATTGACTGATCACCCTCATGTTGATGGACTCAAGTGCATGAAGCCCGAAACTATTGGTTTGTATAGTTTTTTTTAAAGTTCTTTTGAGAAAAAAGAATAATTAATTTGCAACTAAATGGAGCATTGGAGTAGAATATTGTTTATACTTTTTCAAGATTGCATAAGAATAAGATAAGTATATATCCTATATATATATGAATGGACAAGTGATAGCCATGTATATAACTAATAGTTGATAAATATATAAAAGAAAGAATGCGAGCGATGACATGTAGCTAGGCATGAGTAACTTAGAGTTGATCATGTTTAACTAGAAGAATGTGAGAAATATTATTGCTCACATTCTTCTAGTTAAACATGATCAACTCTAAGTTACTCATGCGTAGCTACATGTTATGGCTCACATTTTTCCTTTTATCCATTTATCAACTGATAGCGATGCAAATAACTACTGGTTGATAAATGGATAAAAGGAAGAATGCGAGTGATAACATGTAGTTAGGCATGATGAACTTAGAGTTGATCATGTTTAACTAGAAGAATGTGAGAAATAATATATATATATATATATATATATATAGATAGATAGATAGATAGATAGATAGATAGATAGATAGATAGAGGTGATGAATGGATAACAAGTACTTCATGAAAAATAGCTAGAAGAAGGTTGGTGATTGCATGTAGCTAGTCATAGATAACTCCTAGCTGAAATCTGTGTAACTAGAAAATGTGAGAGATTACAACTACATATGGAGAAAAACCAATAGATATTAATTAGGTGTTTTATTGTATTTAAATAATTTCTAGGATGCTTGGAGACTGAGATGGAAATCGAGGAGGCTGTGAATAATACAAAGAATAAAATTAACAGAAGAATGGGCAAATCTGAAATCATGCAAATTTATTGCTTCTTCTTGTTTCATGCTTGTAGTGTAAATATAATAAAAAATAATTTTTACTAGCTAAAATGTATATGATCAATTAAAATTATTTTATGCACAAAATATTTTGAATTCTAAATTATTTCACTAATGAATATTCCAAAATGCCTTATATTAAATTAGTATCTCTCAACGAGTTGATCCCTAATGACATGATCCAACCACAATCTAAGTAGTTGTATGCTTAATATGTTTATATATTAATATGTAGTTGTAGTTGTAATATGTTTATATTAATATGTAAAATTTATATGTGTATAATTCTATCAAAATTAATGAAAACATATTTTATTTAGATTGTAAATTTTTGTAAATAATTGTATATATTTAAAGAAAAAAATGCATGAGGATATTTATAATGGTATTTACATCTTCATCTTCAAAGAAATCGAAAGTGGGGATGGTATGTAGAAAATTATTTACACGCTTTTTTAAAAAACTAAAACAATATAAAATATTTTTAATCAACAAAATGTACTTGATAACATGTGGAAATGTACTTCTTTCCATAGTTTACAAAACATAAACAAAAAACTATCATCCTAGCTCTAAAACACATTTGTGCACCTAAGTTTTCAAAGAGCAAAGTAATTTATTTAACCTCGATTTAAACCCAAGCTTAAATGAGGAAGAAAAAATTCAATTTGAGGCTTAAAGAATTAGTTTGTTATGCATATGAAAACAAGTGAAGCATTCACAAATGTATCCACCTTACAACCTTATGTGGAGAAATACCCTCATTTGAGATCCATTAGCTCTAAAACACATCTCTACACCTAAGTTTTCAAAGAACATAGAAATTTATTTAATCTAGTTTTAAAACCAAGCTTAAATGAGCAAGAAAAATTCAATTTGAGGATTAAAGAATTAGTTTGTTATGCATATACAAACAAGTGAAGCATTCAAAAATGTTGTGGAGAAATACTCTCATTTGAGATCCATTATCTGGGGATAGGGTTTAGAGATAAGAATGTGGTATTAAATACCCTGGAAAACCTTCTAGATTAACATATTCCACCACCTTAAGAAAATCATCTCCAACAACATCAAATAATTCTATAAATGACCGAGTTCTCCATTCATCAACATGACCTAGCATCTTATCTAGCTATAATGTGTCAATCATAACCTAACATTTTTCCATTGAAGTAGATTGAAAGAGATCCTGATTCTTGACCTCCTCGACTAAACCTTCAATGTGAGCTATCATACTCATCATTCCCCCCAAATTATCTCTACAAGGCTCATTATAAAGAATAAGTATCCCCTCTAAAGAGCCTTTTTGGTCATTTTAGTATTCATTCATTTCTCATGAGTCTTAAAATACTCATTTAGTCCCTAAGTCCCTTTATTTTTTCTCATGGAAATGCTGAAGGTGTCGAAAGCCATCAATTATATCTAAAACGTCCTAATTCCAACCATATCTCATTATGAGGTCAATATTTACAAGTCCCAAAAGACTAATCTCAATACAGGCATTATGTTGTTATCCCTAATTTCTATAAAGCATAAAGCATGTGGTTTCAGAGAGATAGATGATTTGTCATAACGAGGTTTTGTACATGGAACCTTCGGGTCTCTACATCTTGACCATGGTAAGGAAAGAAAATAAATGGCACAAATTCATGTATACATATTTAAAGGATTTGATCCATGAATATGGCCTCAAAGCACCACATAAACCCTTGAAAGTTCATCTTTCATATTTTAGTGGGATGTGGATACTTATAGGATATCTTTCATTCCAAATAAGGACCATCGGTATATAACCATGGAAAATCAAGTTAGGAAAATATAATTGAACTAAATGAATATTTGAGGCCTCATCGAAAAAAAGAAGTATTGACCAAATT
The DNA here is from genome assembly GCA_001517045.1 of Pseudotsuga menziesii. NCBI lineage: Eukaryota > Viridiplantae > Streptophyta > Pinopsida > Pinales > Pinaceae > Pseudotsuga > Pseudotsuga menziesii. The sequence goes on along the minus strand of LPNX010703213.1, from coordinate 108,454 downwards.
AAACATGCCTTTTATAGTGAAACTTTTCCAACCAAGTTGGATATATACACCATTATGATAATTTTTCACAAGGGATGGGTCTCAAGGATAAATCCATGGTAACATGGGAACCATTTTGTATGACAAGAATATTTTATCACATGATAACATTAAGTGGCTAAATTTAATATCATTTAAGATTGTGTCATGAAAAGGTTAATGATAATTGCTTGAACATAATTCGTTAAGGCGAAGTGAAGACTAATAGCCTTGGGGAGTCCAAGGGAGATGAAAACCAAACATCACCTTATTAATGTATTTATATATACATTCTTAATTAGAATTAAATGATATTTCATGCCTAATTAACTATGTATGTAATTTTTTTTTATTCATTGTTTATCTTCATAGATGGGCATCCCAACTATGGTGTCAAAGCCTAATGAGGTTCTTCCATAAATATTGCATAGTATTCCTTCTCAAACCATTTTTACTTTCTTTGCATTGCTCAATCTACTTTTTTAGTGTTCCATATTCTCTACTAGAATTGTAGACCTGCATTATGTCCCCGGTTATACTCTACCAGTGTGTTTTCCAGTGGTATATTCCTCTACTTCTCAGTCTTCTACTAACGTTTCCCCAACATATCCCCTCTCCACACTGTTGACCATCCTTCCAAATTTACAAGCTCTCATCCTCATTTCCTCACCATATCTCACCATATTGTCTTTCTCAATGCGTAGGCTCTCTCCTCATGTGATTCCCTCTACATTCCCTCCTCGGTCCTCGGTAATTTGTGAAGCATTGTAATTCATAGGCATTTTTTTTCTGTGATTTGTTTGTAGAGATATACCAGGAGGTCCTCACAGCGTTTGGGACGAACAGATGATTAGAGGTATAATCGTGTTATTCCATTCCCTCATTGTAAGTCTCCTCATAATAACACCCATAACCTTTATTTCCATCAATACATGAAACTGAACAAATGGGTTGTTTGTGAATCTTGAAGAACAAATTGGTTCATATGTACTTTCTCATGCATGAAGAGTTATAATGGGGGTCGAGCAATACCATGGTTTATGTGATGTCCCTTGAAACCCTATGTGTGATAGTGTAGTATTTATCACATGAATTCAACAAAGAAGAAATCAAAAGAGAATCGCAACCAAGATTGTTCATTAATAACTCCACACTTAAGAATACACTTGTGAAGGATTTGTGTATTATAATTTATAAATGGTTGGGATATAATGGTGCATTTGGGTCATTCTCTCCATTTAATCGTATATTATTATCTTTGTAGGTGCTCATAACATTATGTAATAGTATGATTTGTGCCAGCTGGAGGCTATACTATGCCCTCTCATAAAAAAAGTACGCTAGCTCAAAGGCCTCAAACTCAAACTCCATTGCAGAGCTCATTTTTCAGCATATGACATGAGAGGAGGACAACTCTATTTGTAGAGGGAGATGAGGTCGTTGGATGCAGGGTTCCGACTGATGGGTTTTGAAACTGAATTGATGGAAATTTTAATGGTAGTGATGGTGAGCTATAAGGATAAGAACAATTCAAGGTAACAAGGGATATTTACACACTCACCTATTAGTCTACACATAATTGAGAATATCATGTGAGGTTGTATGCTTTCATTCTTTCTTTAATTTACTCCAATATTGTATCTAGAAACATTTCCAAGGTAGAGAAATCACATCTACAAAATTGAATTTAATATTTTCAAAGAGCCCACAACATTTAAATATAGAAGCCTATTTTTACATACATAAACCATTATTTTTTAATATAAATTGACTTTTAGATTATGCAAATTGCATATAGTTTTACTTGCAATATTTCTTGTTTTCTATAAGTGCCAAAACAAAATCAAGTGGAACTATAATTGGGTTCATTTTCAGCTGTAGCTCACACCTTTTCACATTTTGATTCAGGTACTTCAATTATTGAGTCCTATTTTTAAAAGGGTGGATTTTGAATTATCCCTTCTTATTTTAGTGAGTCTTCAGTCATAGTTTATTAATGGCTTGAATCAATTGTTTAGCAGAGTTACCGAACAATATTTCTCTCTTCTATCAAAAAGACTCTAATGGTCAAGAAGAGAACTCTCACTCATATTTGAAATTATGTATAAGATTAACATGACACAATTGAGTTTCTACAACTTTATTCATAGCTCTAACAAGAAGAAATTCATTATAAACTTGTACCTATTTAGAACAATGTTCTTTGTGCTTCCTTTAAGCAATATGGAACATAATGATGCAACTTCAAAAGCATAGAATCAAATCAGCGGCTCCACTTTAGAAACAAAATAAAAAGAATATTTTGTTTTCCATACACATTTTCATCTTATTCCTTCATATCCCATCATAAGAAATTGGAAATAAATTGTACACAACAAGCACATAAATGTTCTTAGATGCGACAAGAAAGTGGCATGTTACGTTCCTTATTACTCCAAGACATTACACTTTTAATGTGTTGTGTTATTCATCTACTCTAGTTTAGAGTTAGAAATACCACCATTGTTACTATATTGGCCAGATGGAATATTAGTGCTTTGATATCCATCCTTGTCTACATTGCAGGAGCATAATTATTATTCATCAATATATTGGACATCAAATAAAAGCAACATTGAAGATTAACAATGGTTGGATTGATTCTTGGTGATGGTAAAAAACAACTACGAAGATATATCATTCATATCACATACTCCAGCATCCAATTTCGACACAACTTGTAGAAAAATAATTACATGCTCCTCATCTTTTACCTTGCACAAGGAATATCATGAACTCATAGTAAAAGTTCAAGTTTTGAATCCCTATCTATTTGAAAATAGGAAGTCACAACCTTCTTCACTTCTATAAAAAGTAATCCTAGGCCATAGACATATTCAAATGTCCTATTTAGAGATGTAGCCTCAACATAGAAATACACCCATGCTCTAGAGAATTCATTAGATTGTGGTATTTTGTTTCTAGTCTTGGAAGTCATAACCACTATGATATTTTGTACTGCACCCCATCATTGAGTTTATTATTCATTGGATTAAGGTTGAGAATTTGAGTTTGAGACTAAGTATAAAATGCATCTAACTCATGATATGGATTAATCTTATTATGCTAAACAACCTTGAATGAGTCCTCATACTAGAACATTAAACCTTTGTAAGGGTTCCTTGTAGGCCTTCAAGTGGGATATAATTGTCCTAGGTAGGTTTATGCTCTAGAAATAGATCTACACCATAATACAAGGTTAAGGGGTAGATAGGATATTTAGTCAATTATTAAACCTTTTCAACCTTAACTTCCATGAAAAAACCATAGAAACAACAATGTAACCCCTCGATAAAAGTCTTTACACTATCAAAACAATATGGATGGGATAATAAAAGGATGAGGAATATTTAGAATGAGAAGAGAAGAAGGAAAACATGTTCATGGACAAGATCAAGAAAATACATCTAAACATATAGGAGCATCTTGAGATAAGCCAATAATAGTACGAGGACAAACATGGCGAGTAGTGAGACGACCACAAGCTCCATGTTATATATAAGGTATGGATTAGCATACATAAGAAATGATTGTAAGGCCTAGAAAAGAAGATAAAGCCTCTTAGATAAGGACCATTCGATATTTTTTAACAACTAAATGATAATTCATTTAGATATGGGCTTCCTTTATATATGCATATGTGTTCGATGATGAACTTAGAGTACCTGATGTGTAGTGCTCAACCTCCTGGGCTGAGCACTGAGTGATATAAATAATATCTCTCCTTCTGAAAATAAAATATAAAGAATGACATTTTGTTTATATGAGTCTCCTGGTTTTGCTGTAAGTTTGTTACCTCGAAGTCTATTTTTTTTCTATTTTCCTTCTGAGTTGAGACTAATTAGTAGTAAAACAAAATGCAATATTTTCACATAGAAGTTTATGAGTATTTATCACTTTTACTATTAATTATTTACAGCATAAATAGATTGATTCGTATTCCAACAATACAGAAAAATACATGGAACTTTATGCAAGGTGAAGATAGTTCCTTGCTCCTTGCTTTTGTAGCCTTTCCTCTCATTGGTTCAAGCCTCGATACCCAACCGGATTATCCACCCTACCGACCAGCGTTAATCCTGCTAGCCCTAGGAAATCGACGGGTTTCCTAGCCCCTGAGCCCACGTGCTGATAAAGCCGATAGCAACTTCCTTGTTTCTCGACTATAATTTGTTTTTTTGGCTCTTGAGTTAGTCCCCTCCTCAAGGTTTCTCCCCTCCTATTTTACATCACCCTCTTTCTCTTTCTCTTCTAAAATTTCCCCCCAAAATACTCTCTAAAAAATCCCCCTCCAGAACCTTACAATCTCCCTCCTTATACCTCCTTCCCCTTTTTTCTTCCACCCCCTTCCCTTCTTCCACCCCCTCCTTCACATTAAAATACTAAGTATTACTTATTCTATTCTTGGGTAGTACAACTAGTTCAAATTATTTAAGAAATTAGGTGTATGTTAATAAATTTTCTTGAATTGTCCAATTCCTCACCCTTCACGAGGCGGTGGGAATTTATTGAATGCTTATCCCACTGAGCTGAATATGTTAAATTTAAAACATTTAACCGATTGAAAAATGACAACAATATTATTTGTTTAATTATTATGTTTAGTGGTAAAATAATGGTAATAAGAGTGTTGCCAATTATTATTTGTTATTGATAACATAATAATAATTACTACTAATAATAAAATAATAATAATAAAATAATAATAACAGTAATAATAATAATTTATATTATTAATCAATAAATAATTAATTTTAGCATTATTATTAATTGATTCAAATAATAACATTGACATGTATCTGTTTATTTTTAAGTACCCTCACACTAATCTATTACCTTGTTTCTTAATAAATAAGGTACATTTATAGGTTTAAATAAATCACGATTACTAGTTAACCCATCTAACTATCCCAAGTTAATGTTTTTCAATTAATATTTCATCATGACATTACTTCTCTTAATTATTTTATACAATTAACAAATTGTTTTGTTGGCTCATTCATACACATTCCGTAACAACTTAAACATCCATTATCTGAATTGATCAATACAAAAATATTTGGTTTCTTATTACAACTTATATGATTATTTGACATATTACGTAGTTTTATATTCATACTAGAGTGCATGTGTGAGGTTTGCATGCATGGCCAGTACATGCATAGACTTCACATGTACTATAACCAACCAACCCTTTTTCAATAGCATTTATAGATTCAATACCAACCAACCCTTTTTTCCCTTTGTGAGAGTCTTTTTATAGTGATTCAGATCCCCAAGATTAATCTCAAAACAGGGCGAGAAGCTAGTTACAATTAACGATCAAAATTCCAACTAGAATGTGGCATCTCTTCCATGATTTACATATCTCAAAGAAAAAATTATGGAGAAAATACGCATGTTTTGTTCGAATGGAAGCATGACGTTTCTGGCTCTAAGCTCGTTGGCTTAGAAAAAAATATCTCAGGATGCCTTCAGGTGGCTCATTACTGACTGGGATAGAACCAATTTCCTCTCTGGTGAATCTATAATGTGTCTTTCTTCTTTTCATTTGTGTCTAGTTTGTGCTGAAAGGCACCATCAAAGGAACCTTTCTGCATGGGACTAAGGATGGAAAGAAATTTTTTGTTCCTTTTGTGCTCATCCTTCCTTACATCTTCCACCTCTCCTGGTAATACTGTTATATGAGTGGATTTGAAGAAGGGACACATTTCTCCTGGTAGTAACAAGCCCTTGGAGTGGATTGTAATTCTTGTACTCTATACCTCCCGTAAGGAGGGTCCTCCTATAGGAAATACGTTGGGGTGCATCTTCGACCTCCACACCACCTCAAAAAAAGTTGGCAAGTGGAACTCACAAAGATGGTGATGAAGCCTTTGGAGCACCCCTCTTTTGGTCTGAGCATTCGCTCAGACAAACCACCCTTAGAAATGGTCACCACATATGGATATTACATGGACCGTAATTAAGTCTGGGTGTTTAGGAGGGACGTTCGTTGGACAGAAAATTCAAGGAAGTGTCTTTACATAGGTACAAACTTCTATTATGATAGTAATTCCCTTACCAGCCTCAAGAGGTCCATCTAATATGATGAACATCCCTATAGTGACCTCGTTCACACTGGAAGGATCCTATAATACAATGAAAGTCTCTTCCCTGATGGTTGATGCATCCTTGGTGAAGAAAAAGGAGGAGCATGAGAATGCAAAGATATGCTCACCAACCAACAACACACCTTGAAATACAATATTTTCAAACAATACAACCATCACGTATATCCTCTAGAACTCTCAAAACTTTCAGTAGAATGACACTCTAGGTTTCTCTTCCATACTCATTTAATATCTGTTTTTTGGTGGCTCTGAAGTGTGGCGTTTATATAGAGTTGGAGAATTGGACATGACAATGACTCATTAGCATCCTTGCACACTTTTTTGTTGATTATCATGATGACAGCATGAGTGGGAACGTGAGCCTAGGATCTCTCCTTCCCATTGGAGATCTAGTCACGCCGTCTTCTCTGTTGTATACGGAAAAGACCTCTGGCGTTATCCCACATTGTCGACCATCTAGCTGAAGGTCCATGGATTTGACATTCCTTACCCTTTCTCTCTTGTTGAAGATGATATTGGAACAATTCCCTTTCGTTGCATCTTCTCACTTTGTGTAGTAGCTCTACCTTCCCTATGCAATTTCGACCTTTCGGGGTATGGTTCAGATTTCAACATGCTTGATGCAGTGACCTTTGGGTTTATGAGGGTTGTCTATGTTGTTGATCCACCTCCTCCATTGCACGCATGCTCTGATGGCATTGGGGCATTTTATTTTCCATCATTTCAGCCCTTCGTACATCCATCTCGATATTTGGTAGTGACAATGTCTTTTCGGAGTAAGCAGACCATACGTAGAGCCATACATTTCACTTATGAATTTTCCTATTTGTGATGTTTGATGAATACCACCACTTTGGACATTTATATCTGAAACCTCCTTCGATATCGACCACACACGTATACTGAAATATCCGAATCCCTATGATGATTTGTCCTATGCATGTCTCATCAACGGAGAGAATGTACACCATGGATATTTCTTTTCTAAGATCTACACTGTCAAATGTTGCTACTATTTAACCTGTTTCGTAGATCAGGAGACCAAAACTCCATGAGAATTTCAATTTGGCAAAATTGATCTCATCTGTAGATCTACCTTCCGTCAATTGTGACCGTTGAAACATGTGGTTTCTTTAACGCCATTTCAGGAGGATGCAAAGGCACTTTTGATTTATCTTGTGGTATTCATGGAAACCGCTTTCGACCATTGATTTGGCTCATCCTTTGATATTAATCACAAAAATGCTGCCCCTCTCACACAATTTATTGGCCACCTTATGACTGGAATATTCACACGTTTTGTGGGATGTGGTTAATTTATCTTACCTTTCTGCCATCTTCCACTGAATGAAAAATAGTGATAACATGCTCAACACATAATCTCATTACCCATGTTCTCTGGGGATTATTCCCAACACATCATAGAAATCACCTATGAAATGAGTCTGCTGCACAATACACCACAAAATAACCGTCTCAGTATATTAGGGCTTGTGCCTAATCACATAATAATAAATCTAGTACATCGCGGCCTATGCCCAGTCCAATAACAATACTCCTTGTCTATCAGGGATATTCCCCACATATATGGTCATATAAAAATACAGTAAAACATGTGCATTGGGTCTTATGCCCATTATATCTATATAACCATCATAATTCATGTGCAGTGGAGGATGCGCCTAATATATATACATAAAAATAGCATCAAAGTAAATCATGTGTAGTGGGGCTCATGCCCAATATAGTCAAGGTCAAAATTCAAGATATTACATATAAGGGACGCATGAGTCTTATTTTGGTCCAGGTGTTCCATGTACCCTTCATGGTGATCACTATATGTTAATTTGAGGTTCTATTTTAGGTAAAAATGGATTCTACATTCTATTTTTTTGTTGTAACATTGACAATTTGAGCTACATTACCTTCATACAGCTTATTTTAATATTGATGTTTTGATATTTATCTCTTACACTGTCTCTTTCTTGTATCTGACATGAAATTATGCTAGAATTTGAGAAAGATAGGACTAGGAGCTATCTCTTCACATAGACAATGTCCTAACATTAAAGGGTAAATAACTAATTTGAAAACACTTTTGCTAAGCATGAGTGGGCTCATTCAAGTACATGAAACCATGTTGATTTTTACCACGAATATCTTGACAAATTTTTATCGTTTGTTTATTGCTTTTGTTTGAATATTTTTATAGATTTTTGAAGTTTGTGTGTATTTTTGTACTTAAATGCAGTGTTATTCCCTGCAATTCTTATAGTTCTCATTTGATGCTTTATTTAATCCTTTGTTGTAGCTTGAATCAATATTGGTTTTAGTCGATTTCAATTGATTCAAGGTTTTAGAAAATATGTTTTTATTACCTTTTAGTTGCATGAATGAATTGTCTTTGCTTTTTTTATTCTTTTATGTTGATTGTATATTTTCTTTGTAAATACTTATCGTTATTCAAAAAAATAAATGAGCTCTACATCGGTAAGTGAAGAGAAAAATGGTCTATGAACTAGGTTCCTATGCATTGATTATAGGATTCCTATTGGCACGATATCAACATTCATCTAATGCAATAGTCAAGTGGCATAATTTCAATTCATAATTGTATTATCCTCCACAACCACAGTTGGCTAGTGGAGGCCAAGATTGAGCATAATGTCAGATTCTATCTATTTATCAGTTTGTCAAGATTCAGGTCCCCACATGTTTGTTGGACCATTAAGGGATGAGATAACAAGTGGAGTCCCCACTTGCCCTGAATCTAGTCATTATAGTTGTGTTTCATAGACACATTTCAGTTATGACTTGTGAGTCTATGGGTTTTGTTGTTGATGATGTGATTCATGTTATTTAACTAATGTTTTTGTTCCTCTATTTTTGAAGTAGGTTGAAAAGTATTTATGGTATAAATATCTCTATATTCTAATTTTAGGATGCATTTAAGGTAAAAATAGATTCTATATATTGTGTTTTTTGTTGTAACTTTGATGATTGGGACTGCATTTCCTTAATGTTAGTTATTTAAGATTGATGTTTTAATATTTAACTATTACATTGTCTTTCTTATTTGTGACATAAAATAAAGTTGGAATTGGATGAATCTTGGGCCTATCTTTTCACAGAGATAGTGTCCTAGTATTAAATTATAAATAAATAACTTAACAAGAATTCGCTAAGCAAGAATGTGCTTGTTCTAGTACATGAAACAATGTCAATGTCTAGATTTGTACCTTGGAAAATTTCTATGGTTTTCTTACTATTTATGTATGTAGTATTTTGTTGATTTGAATGTTTGGGTTTATTTTATTTAAATATTGTGTTAGTCCCTTGAATTCATTATGATTCTAGTTCTTATTTGATGCTTTACTGAAACCTTTGTAGTAGCTTCATTGGTTTCATTTGATTTCATTTGATTCAAATGTTTGAGGAAAGACATTTTTATTTCTTACCCAACTAATGCATTTCTTCATTTTGTTCTCTTACAGATTTTGTTGGACTTCTTATTAGCCATATATGGGACAATTCCTTTAACTGAGGTATTTATTGACTTTTTTTAGTCTTGAGCTTTGTGACCAATTAGATCATAGCTGTAGCATTTTACATTGTAACAAAATCTTGCAATATGTCCAACATGATTGCATCTCCAACATCTTAACAAGTTTTTGGACTTTCCAAGATGTAATATTGCATAGAATTTGCAGTCCAAATATTTATGTTAGTCCTATAAATGCTTCTAGTCCTCATTTGATGCTTGATTTAACCCTTTGTTGTAGCTTGAATGAAGATTTGTTTTAGTCGATTTCCATTGAAACGACGTTTGAGAAAATATGTCTTTATTAACTTTTAGTTGCATGAACTAATTGTATTCACTTTTCCAATTTTTTAATGCTAACTGTATATGTTATTTGTAAATACTTATCATTATTAAAAGAAAGGCTCTACATAGCTAAGAAAAGAAAAAAATGGTCTATGCACTAGGTTCCTATGAATTAATCGTAGGATACCTATTGACATGAGAACAACATTCATAAAATGCAATAATGAATTGACATAATTAAAATGCATAATTGTAATAGCCTCCATGACCTCAATTGGCTAGTGGAGGCAAAGATCGAGCATTATGTTTGATTATATTATTTTACCAGTTTGTCAAGATTCACATCCCCACATGTCTGTTGGACCATTAAGGGATGAGATAACAAGTGGAGTCCCCACTTTCCATGAATTGAGCCATTGCAGTTGTGTTTCATTGACACCTTCCAACCGTGACTTGTGAGTCTACATGTCATGTTGTTGATGATGTGATTCATGTTATTTGACTAATGTTGTTCCTCTATTTTTACAATACTTTATAAATCAGTCAAATATTTGCCAAGATTTTTGAATATATTATAACTTAGTGAAATATTCCGTAGGATNTATTCATCCATTTTTTATACATATAAATCTAGGGGTGTTCTTAAAATCATCCCTTCTAGTGAAACAACATGTTTCATTCTTCAATTAAATGGTACACTTTTCATGTTTCACCTCTCTACACAATGTATCCACAAGACTGACTATCATCAAATTTTATTATTTGTTTCCAAAGGAATCCTCGTTCATGAACAAAAATGTGATATTGTAGGTGAAATATTCATATAAAGACATGAATTCCTATTTTTTGTTTCTCAAATACTGATAATTTCATAAATAATAAAAATAATTTCTTTCTATAGGTTTTCTCTCAAGGTATAATCTTCCATAAACGAGTCTATATACTGTTGAATTTTGCATTCTATCATTCCTGTATATGATGTCACATAAGAAATCATGCTCCTCATTTGAAACATGCAATCCTCCATTTATATAATGAATTTCTCAGGGAATGATTTTTCCCTTTCATTCAGTTTGCAAGCATCATCATCAAAGAAAGACATGTCTCCAACTATTTTTCAAATAAAGGTTTACAATTCATAGATGTGGAGTACCATGCTCTGATACAACTGTAATATCTCCAATATGATATTAAATATTTTAGCTCTGATTTATCCATAGACGCAACAAAATTTTCAACCAAGGATATATTGACTTCCAAAATTTCTTCAGAAAGTGGTTTATAAATCAAATAGAATAGATTAAGTCATGGTGCAACCCAAAAGGAATGAATTCAAATATTTTTATGAGACTAATCATATATTTTATGAATATTTAATGTATGGTTATGAAAATCTGGTTCAAACCTTTTAACCAATATTTTGCAAGCAACCTCTTAATCAACGTAGTTTGACAAGCTCGAATTTGGTAAACTTGACTAGATCTTTCCCAACATTTTCCAAACACTAGTGGAGCCCTTCGAATTTTTCCAATTATACATGCAAGGTATTAACACACTGTAAGAAATATAAAAATACTTAGTGACATAAACCAAAGGATTTATATGGAAGTTTAAGAGACATAAATGTTTGTGAGTGAAATTGCAAAAAAAATGTCTTAATCCCAAAAATGTTGGTGAACTAGTTTAAATAGAAAACACTACCAAACCTCCCCAAAGTACCAGGAATGAATTATTTTTAATTAAACACACTGATAAAAATCTATAAAAACTATTGCATATACTAAACAAAATTCACTTAGGGATTTGTTTCGAAAGTTTTCGCATTTCGAAGTAATAAAACCTGGGATTTCCCAAATGACCAGATCCAATGTCCCCAGAAATTGTGGAATATTATCTGCATCTAGTGCAATACTGGAAACAAATAACAAAAATAAGGGCATATAATTTATATTTAGACTCTCACACTACAAAGGAAAACCCTTTCCATGGAGGTCATATAGGAGGATTTTACTATTACAAGATTGGAAAAAGACAAAAAAAAAACTCTGCTACAACGTTTGCCAATGGTAGAAGATATTTTAAAGTAGGTTGTAATGGATAAAAATTATAACAGAAAAAACTCAGTGGATGGATGTTTTAGAGGATGTTTTTTTATCAGTGCATCGGTGCATTTTCTAACAAAATGCACTGATGTTGTACATTGAATGGAATCAGCATTAAAAAATAAAGAGAACCATAATTTTCACAATTTTAATGATGCATTGATGCTCTTGTATTGATTATACGCGTTGATTCTTTTAAACATAATAAATGCACCGATGTGATTAATCATACTGTGTGCATCGTAAAAAAAGTTGTGGATTTTACAACGTGGTCATTTGATATGAGAGTATGGGTGCATATTGACCAATCATCCAGATCAATGTGTATTAACCATACATATGCACTGATGCGTATTAAACAATTATATGCACATGTGTGCATAAAATAATTATACGAAACCGTTACTTAAAACAAAAAAATACATCAGTGGCACTGTCTCGCAAGTGAAAATATTTATTTTAAAATTCAATTGTGTGTTTACTTAACATAACTGCATTGGTGCTCCTGATTATGGTAGGCTCCCTTGTGCTCCTAAATATAGTATTCACACCGGTGCTCCTAATTATGAGAGATTCATAGATGCATTCTATGTTACCAATTTCACCCAATATATATCGTTGAACACTGGTTCCTAACATCGGAGACAAATATATCAATTTTAGTTATTCTATTTGTGAGTTTTATTAGTGTTCGGGTACATGAACCATAGCAATATTAGTTATCAAAAGCACCAGATATGATTATTTGAACAACGACTACTGAAATTTTAGTGATACACACACACACACACATTACATTATTTATTTGAAATCATAGATGAAACAATCAATTCTAATATTTAATCATCCATACATTTAATAACAATTTTCCATTTAAGCCAATGTCAATCAATTCACTGAATGGTTCTTCTCTATATGATAATACATATTTGAATACATATAAGAGTTGGTAGTGAAAACAAAAAAATCAAATATACAAATGATCACAACCACTACTAAATATTAATTTTTGTAAGGAAATCACAAATACTCATCAATTTGCTATCAACCCCTTTCTTCTCTGCCAACTTGTCTTGTGTGTTGGTTGGGTTCCATTTTATTTTATTTTCTGCATTAACAAACCAATTGAAAATGAATATTTAAGGATTAATTAATTATTTAGATTTACAAAATCCTAAAAAACAGTGATTTCATACATTTAAAGCACATTGCTATTGATATGGATCCTCTCGCGAAGCAATTATGTATATTTATTTGACCATCTCCCTATACACGTTTTTGGACACTCCTACTACAACATTTTTCATATCATCTCGTTCATCATTTTGGATTTTCATAACCTTCCTAAAATGTAAAATGACTAGATTAATCAATTTCTATGTTGATATGAAAAAAAACAATGTAGAATAACTAAAATTATTGAAGGAATGATGCTTTGTAGTAGGAATACAAACAAATAATTTCTACATAAACATGTATAGGAATATTACCTTTTCAATAATTCTTTTTTGTTGGTGTATGTTTTTTCTATTTCAAGTATGACAGGTCTCATTGGCCATTGCTCCGGAAAAGCCTCTAGTAGTATACATATGATCTTAGTTTTGGAATAATTTGATAGGTTTTTGTTTTGTAATTGAAAAGTATGTATGGATGTTCTTTCCACTATATCCCTCATTGTATTAAAAATTTATTTTCCCCTTCTATAATTAACTTCCAGCACCACTCCATATTACCTAAGGAAAATTTGATAATCATTTGCATCTTCCACGATTTTCTTTTTCTTATGATGACAATGAATCGTGTTTCTATCAGTCCATGCATAACATTTAACATATGTATATTAGATTATTTGAAAATTTAATAATAATAACTACATTAATAGTCAAATTTAATGAAATAATTCATGTTTACTTCAGTTTAGTTCACTTGATTCATCCCTCTACAACCTTTCCATCATATTTTATGCTCTTCTCGACTTAGATTGGTAATAATAATACCAGGTTTCCCCATTTTTTGCTCTACATTTCACACATTAACAAATACATATTAGTGAAATTTACAAATAATTCAAATAAATTAATTTCAATAGAAAAATTAATTATAATCACTTTCCTTCTTCATAATCCTGGATGTTCTTCCACCACGGTGACTGAAGTTTCTATTCATTGAAATCATACCATGCATTTTTATCAATAAACATCCTGAACCATTAAATACATAAGCTATCAAAATATTATCCAAACAAATTACAAACCTTGAAAAAAACAACTCTAGAAACTGTCTATTTTATAAATTTAGGCACATCGGTGCATACACACAGAGAGAGAGAGATATATATATATATATACACACATGCATGCATAAATATAATATATGTATGTATATATGTGTGTATGCATGTATATATGGATATATGCACCGATGTGCCTAATATATATATATATATATATATATATATATATATACAGACTGATGCATTTTGTCACATAAACGCATCAATGTGTTTAAACAACATAGAAACACCAGTTGCATACTTTGTCCTTGAATAAAACTTTCATCCATACACTAGTGTGACATACCAACAAAAATGCATCGTGTACACTATTTCACCATTATTGGTGCCATTTTGTATAAACACGTCGATTATAGACAACAGTAAATGAAAAAATCAGAAAATATGTTTGTGTGTCGTATATCAACATCGGTGCACCTAAACTACATGCACAATGGTGCATTTAGGAAAAAAAAACACATTGAATTTGATGCATTCGCTTGTTTCAAAGAACAGAAACAAAAACAAAAAAAATTGGGCACACTTGTTATAGTTTTGATCCAAATAATGAACCCATATTTCCCTAATATTTCTATATATATTCATAAATTCAAAAAATCTAAACTCCCTAAAAGGTGAAATCTTACTTTTACAAAATAGTAGATGGATTTAAACCCTAATATAAAGTTTTTCAACCACAACATGTAACGTTCCCGACCCTCAAACCGGCCAAAGAGGACGCTACCATACATCAGATCATCCGGGCATCTATCCCCACGAACATGAACATAAGTATATGTAATGCTAAATCATGATACTTATAACATAAAACATATTACGAAGCATAATCATTCATATACACAATGGAAGAAAAACATATCAATCAACACTCATGCATATACAGATCAGCATTTAACATGTGTCTTATCATTCGTCAATGGTAAATATAATTGATGACACAAGTTAGGAAAGAATACTTATCTTATAGAGAACTTGTTCCACAAACAGCTACATCGCTGCAATGCTCCACCCAACCATAGGCTACGTGCTCTTTAATCTCTTAGCAACACTACCATCCCCGAGCCGAGCATGATTCCATAAGGAATAAGGAACTATAAGGATCACACATAGCCAAGGATAACAACACCACAAAGGTACATAGTTCATCCAAGCCAACACAGTTGGGTTTATCAGGCGAACAATAGATCAACCAAGCCAACAAAGTTGGGTTTATCAGGCCACCCAAGAGTTGGGAAAGGCTAAATGCTAAGCTGGTGAGCTCATTGAAGAGCTACAGACACCAACACCAGAGCTAACCTGGCTTCTAGAACACCCACACACACCCAACACAAGGAAATCAATCCCTTCTCTGCAACCCAATCCCTCAAACCCTGATCTCCCTTTCAGTGCTATTCAGGGGTTGTGGAGAAGAAATCTAGCTCAGTAGCTTTGTCTATCTAGTTTTGAACCCACCAAGTTTATCAAGCACCTCGGGCCCTCATTCACCACTCCAATGCAGTCCGAGGACAAAACCACTGGATGTAAGTAGCCAAATAGCTATTCAAGCTTTTACAGGGGAAAAATAGAGTCAACCAGACTGTAGGAACTCACAACAATCTTCAACTGATACCACCATAAAAAGGGAAAACATAGCCAATCAATCGTGGGAAAACAACATCCCACAAAAAACTATGAACCCACAGCACCCGATCCTCAATGCGAAACCTAGAGAATTTTGAACAGACAGAAGAATGGGGAAGGGATAGACTCCCACTCTATACATGAGGGAAAAGATGTGGCCAACAATCACAGTTCAGCAATGAACACCCAAGACATTACCCTGTCCGATCAGGAGCGCAAAACAGGAAAAATGGATCAATAATGAAAACACAACCACGATCTCGAGAGGAAGGGCGGGATAATACATAGTCCATTCATGCCAAGGAAAAATCGGTTCTCTCTTTGAATGGAAGGGACGCAACCATAGGCCAGCAATCCCCTGAGAGAGGAAATACGAACCCCTAAATAATGGAATGTGGAACCTTTTAACTTTTCCCAGCATGAGGGAAAACGGACGAACTCTCCATCCCCCATAGTGGACAGACCATCCTCTACCAAAAGGCACATTGTGGAGAGTGAGAGCAGACATGGGCGCAGTAGTGGTTTTCCTACCAGCCAACAGCTGCCCCAACTAGCAATAGAAATAACTAAGGTGGTGGTTTGATGAGACAAGGGAAGGTGAACGGAGAGAGTGGTGACACATGGATTTTCCCCCATGGATCAATGTTTAGCATTCCCCCTCCATATCCTTTGGAATCATGCCCTTTTCAATTTGGTTGTAGTGAACATAGCTGGTTGGGTCATTTAATTAAAAATGCACATTTACATGATGCCACAATTTAATATATGTCGTATGTCCTGATATACCATCGGTGGCCATTCCAATCTGGATTATAACATAACTAAATCGATGGTGTGGCCTTTTCCCTTAGCTCTTGACCATGATTATTTACTACATATTTATCACGTATATTTAATGCAAAGGGGGTCAAAACGGGGGTGTTATATTCCCCTTCCCCTTCAATAGCACTGTCCTAAGTGCTTTACAAAATTTGAACAAAATTCTACACTAGTACTGCCTCAATGTTCTGCAGGATTGAACAAAAATGGATGTGCCAATCGCATGTCATCCTACAGCTCCCACATAGCCTCTTCAGTTCTGTACTACTGCCATTGCACCTTTACCTGCCCTATGGCTCGGTTCTGGAGCATTGTGACCTTCCTGTCGAGGATGTGCATTGGCTAGATTTGGAACTCTCCCTCGGGCTCCACCTAAATCACATCCCAATTTATCACATGGTTAGGATCATGTACATATTTCTTAAGTAAAGGAACATGAAAAACATTATGAGCTCTAGTACTAGCAGGCAATGCAAGTCTATATGCAACAGGCTCTATTCTTCCAAGCACTTCAAACGGCCCACAGTATCTAGGTGACTTCTTGGCACAACTTCCAAGCTTCAAGAAACTTTTATTTTCTTTCACTCTAAGGTAAACATGATCCCCAACACTGAACTATCTGTTCATCCTATGCTTATTTGCATAGCTTTTCTGTCTGTCCTGTGCTGCTTTCAGATTCTGCCTAATCTTTACAACCTCTTGCTCCATTTTCTTGAGCAATTCTAGTCCAACCACAACCCTATTCACTGGGTTATCCCAATTCACTGATGTCCTACACCTTCTTCCATACAAATTTTTGTACAGGCTCCTTCCCAAGGATTCCTGCTGTCCATTATTGTAAGCAAACTCTACCAAGTGCAAGTAATCTTCCCGCTTGGTTGGTTTGTCCATCACATACATGCGAAGCATATCTTCAAGCACCTGATTAACTTTTTCTATCTGCCCATCTGTCTGAGGATGGTGGACAGTGTTGGAGTTTATCTTTGTACCCAAATATGCAAACAATCCCTTCCAAAAATTGGAAGTGAACTTGGCATCTCTGTCAGAGACTATAGCCTTCGGTAATCCATGCAATTTGAAAATATCCTTCATGAAGATCTTTGCAATGTCATCATTCTTATGCGTAGACTTAACCCATATAAAATGTGCTTCCTTTGTCAACTTGTCTACCACAACCATGATGGAATCATGTTGTCTCCAAGTCATCGGCAAACATGTAACAAAATCCATGGAAATAACTTCCCATTTCCATTCCAGAACTATCAAAGGATGCAACAAGCCTGTTCGATGTTTATGCTCAAATTTTACCTGTTGACATTTCATGCACCTTGAAATGTCTTCATCCATGTCCTTTTTCATTCCTGGCCAAAAGTACTACTTTCTAGCTGTAGCAATTGTCTTCTGATATCCTGGGTGACCAGAATACAGAGCTTGATGGATTTCATCCATAACAACTCTCCTCAAATCTGCTACATTTGGAATATAAATTCTGCCTTTATAAGTAAGAATTCCCTCTTCTTCCAATTTATATCCCTCATACTTCTTCTCAAGACCTTGCTGTTGCAACTTTCCTTTTACCTACTCGTACAATTCATCTCCGGCAACATGATTAACAATCTGCTGCCTCAAATCTAATTGGCAAATATTAAGAGATGCCACATGCATTTCCTGTACCTTCCTGATGAGCACATCAGCTACCTTGTTCTCTTTCCCTTTTATGTGCTTGATTTCAAAATCAAACTCACATAAAAATCCAGCCATCTTGCTTGCCTAGCATTCAAAGTAGGCTTATCAAATAGATACTTCAGACCACAATGATATGTCCTGAGCTCAAATATTCTACCCATCAAGTAATGTCTCCACATCTTGAGAGCATGTAATATGGCTGCGAGCTCTAGATCATGAGAGGTATAATTCTTCTCATGGTCCTTCAAATTCCTTGATTCATAAGATATCACATGGTTGTCCTGCATAAGGACTCCTCCAAGCCCTTGTCCACATGCATCGGTACATACCAAAAAAACTTTCTCTGGATCTGCAACCTTCAATACTGGTGCACTGGTGAGAAGATTCTTCAACCGCTAGAATCTTTCTTCACATTTCGAAGTCCATTCAAACTTTACTCCCTTATTTTGCAAAGAAGTGGTGGCATGTGCAACCTTGTAAAATCCCTCAATGAATCTCCTGTACTATCCTACAAGTCCCATAAAAGATCTTACATCTGTCACACTTCTTGGAGTAGGCTAATTCGTAATGGATTCAATCTTCTCAGGGTCCATGGATATACCCTCTTCTGAGATAATGTGACCCAAATACTGTATTCTATCTCTATAGAAGTCACACTTGCTCAATTTTGCATACAGCTGATGTTCCCGAAGAAATTACAATGTCAATCTCAAATGCTCTTCGTTTTCTTCCTCATTCTTAGAATAAACAAGAATGTCATCAAGGAAAACAAGAACAAACTTGTCCAAATACTTGCTGAAGACACTATTCATAAGGCACATAAATGTAGCTGGTGCATTTGTGAGACCAAGTGGTACCACTACAAACTCATAATGTCCATACCTTGTCCTAAAGGCTGTCTTATGAATTTCTTTGTCCTTGATTCTCACTTGATGGTAACCAGACCTCAAGTCAATCTTGGAAAATACCTTTGCTCCTCTCATTTGATCAAAGAGGTCATCAATCCTAGGCAAAGGATATTTATTCTTCATAGTAACCTTGTTCAACTATCTGTAATCAATACATAACCTAAGTGTACCATCTTTCTTCTTCACAAACAGAACGTATGCTCCCCAAGGAGACACACTCGATTTGATATACTTGTTTTCCAACAACTCTTGTAGTTGCATCTTCAACTCTAGCATCTCCGATGTACTCATCGTGTAGGGTGTCTTGGACACTGGTGCTGCTCCTGGCACAAGTTCAATGGTGAAATCAATGTCCCTCTTTGGAGGAAGTCCTCGAATCTCATCAAGGAATACATCCTTGAATTCTTATAACACCTGATAGTCCTCCAACCTAGGAGTTTCATCGCCTGTTGGTTCCAAAATATGAGCTGCATACAACTGGCAACATTTCCTATAGAACTTCTTCAACTACATTGTTGAAACCTGTCTTAATGAAATTACCTTTGGAATACCCTTCACAACTGCTGGGTTTCCTTCTTCATCCGTACATTCAAAAGTCTTTTTATAGAAGTCAAGCTTCACTTTGTGAGCTTCCAACCAATTCATTCCAATGAGAATATCATAGAAACCAAGCGGTAGAACATTCAAATCTACACAAGTGAACAATGCATTCATAACCAATGGAAACTTCTCTACCAATTCACTGACCCTTCTCTTAGTCCCAGTGGCCAGCTGAACTAACCAAGGTTTCCTATGCTTTTCCTTCTTAAAAGCACAAATCTCCACTACTCTAGGAGTAATGTAACTGTGACTAGAACTAGTGTCAATCAAAATAGAAACAGATTGTTCAACAATCTTACCTGCAACTTCAACCACATTTGATTGGTGATTTTCCTGGCGGTCCTTCAGTGCTGCATAAATTCTAGGGACTTCTCTTGACACTTGACCCACTGTTTCTTCTGCCTGAATGTTATAAGTTGTCCTTGCACTTTAATTCTCAATTGGACAATATATGCACAAGTGGGGTCCTTCACATTTCCAACATTTGAGTGGACCTTTATTCTGATGTGTCTCTCTAGGATTTCCACCTATCACTCCAACTGGATTACTCGAAGCTTAGGATGGCTGCTTCTACTGATTCTTGAATCTAGAAGGTTTGAAACCTTTCCTTCTCTGGTCAAACTTCTCATTCTTCGTGTCCTTCCATGCCTTATGGTAATCAGGTTTACCCTTGCTTTTCTCATAGCAATACTTAGACTTCCTTATCACTTCTTCAATATTCCTAGGTTCATAAAACTCAATTCTATCTTTGTAGGCTCGAGGAAATCCACTCAGAAACCATTGAACCGTCACTTTTTCATCCCTGATGTACCAGACATACCTCAACAATTCCAAGAATTTGTTTTGCATATTCATCCATGGTCTACTGTCCCAATCTCAGCTCATGGAACTCCTTAATCTTGTCATCACAATACTTGTCAGAGAGGTATTTCTTCCTGAAATACTTCTTGAACTATTTCCACTTTAGTTTTCTTTCACTAATCCTCTTTACTTGCTTGAAGTGTTCCCACCAAATGGATGCTCTTCCATTCAGGTTGAATATGGCAACTCTTTCCTTCATGTTTCCCAAATAATCCTGCACCTGAAAGTACTTCTTTATTCCAAGAAGCCAAGCTTCAGCCTCTTGTCTAGTCTTTATTACACCATCAAATGTAGGAGTTTTAGCTTTCTTAAATTCATCCCAAGAGTGATCCCTATGGTCTCTTCTTATTTTCCTTTTACGAGAAGATGAGCTTGTATCCCCGTTGGATTATTTGAAATCGGATGATCCACTGGAAGTCCTTCTCCTTCTCCTAGTGCTTCTCTTACTACCTTCTGGTCTTGATGTACCTCGTCCAGAATCTATCTTTCTCTGCAAGTCTGTCAAACTCTGCAAAATGGTAGAGTTCAGTTGATGCTTCTCTTTCTGGGCTTTAATCAGGCTTCTCATGGTGGCTGCAACCTCAGACAGTGTTTCTTGTAATATCCTTCCATTAGACTCTATGTCATCATTTCCATTTTGGACATTTTCTCCCATGGCATCTCTTGCATGCTCGTAAGAATCCCCAGCATCATACTCATCATGGGTTCTCATGACTGAACCACCTCTTCTTTTACCACATTGTTCTTTCTAGAGTACTACTCTTGGAAGCTATCTATAATTCTGTAATGTGTTAGTAACACACTGTTATATGCATATCATTAATATAAATCAAAACTACTTACCTTCCTCTTTTGGAAATTCATAAAACACAATCTTGCTTAAAACACAAAATTTTCCTCTCTTTATTTTCAGCCCTATGACCACTGATAATCTACCGAAATATACTGAAATACAGTTGAAAATTGCTTGAAAAATTATTGAAAAGTTCTTTTCAAAAACCCAAATCTCGTTAGGCCCAATCGGACCCCTTTCCAACTACCTTTCTGACAGTTCGGTGGTCAAAACATCTAGCTCGGTGGTCTATTTGGTTATTTCTTCTCAGCATTTTGGTGGCAAACCAAATAACCTTCCGATTTTCATCGGCGATAAAATCGACTGTTCATTGGGTGCATAGTCCCTTGAGCAGCCGTAACGGTGGTAAGTGATCCTCTTATGGATTCCACAGGAATTTTTTGGCTATCGGTCTACTATCGATCGGGTGGATAGTGCTTTGGACTATCGCAACGACGGGTTCACAATCCTTTGATTCCGTTCGATTGACAGTCTGATCGTTAATACTTTTTCGATGACATTATACTCTTCAAAGTTTTCTTCTAATAATGTCCTTAAGCATCTATCGTTTTGAGCACACTAAGATACCTGGACTTAGAGAAGCGGCGAATTGGGATGATTTCCCCAATCCTGCCCCAATGGATACAAGCGCAGAGCAGGACACTGGATCACGGCTACCAGGGGTAGTTTCTCCCCAAAGAGAGTTGGATATAGTAGTTGTGATTACAGGGGGGTTCTCATCAGTGGTCAGCTATTCAGCAAGTTCAATAAAAAGACGGGATCCAATGCCCATGGACACTGAAGAAATGAACACTACCAGCATGCCTAAGAAATAGAAAGTGGAACTGGGACAACAATTGGTGCAGGTCAAAAGGGGATAGGAAAAGAAGAAGAATTTAGTAAAATAACAGCAATAGGAAGAGCCTGAGATAGTTGAATTGCAAATATAAGATTATTTGTTTGACGAATAGGACTCCGAGAAAGCATGTGTCCAAAGAAGAATGGCTGAGGTCTTACTAAGAGAGGGCTGATAAAACCTTTGAGGAGACAGTAGAACTATATAGTGAAGCCTTGCAGTTGTCTCATCCCAATGTGGCACTAAAAGCTGTAAGGGATCATGCCATTGATATCCTTAGCTTGGCCCTGGCAATGGGGAACAAGGTGTCCGAGGTCATTGGGAACCTTTCAAAGGTTTCCACTATTGACATCATACACCTGAACAAAGAGACTAGAGATATACTGAATACCAAACTGCTTAAGGCTACCATATAGATGTCCAAGCTCGAGGAGAGTAAGGCAAAAACTTCAAATTTTTAAGAAAGGAGAGAGTGGAGAATAAAGCAATCAAAGCCCAAATCAACAGCTTACAAAAGGAAGCTATGGAAATAGAAGGATTTGCACAGAAAGGGAGTTTGAATTAGAAATTGCTCGATGACAGAGAGAAGGAGATCCAGACCTTGAAAAATAAGTTGAAAATCCCTGGCACCCAGCTCACTCAAGTAGATTAATTATTTGAGTTCGAAAGGGAAAAATAGGTCCTGAACTCCGAGCTTACTGACTATAAGGATAAGCTACTAAAGCTTGAAGAAAACAGGAGACAGTGGGAGGCAAGTATCCAGCTTTTGAAAGATAGCAAAGCAGAATTGAAAACCAGATTAGCAATGAATGAAAATGATCTCCAAAGTAGAAGTACAGAGAATACGATTCAGTCCACAGGTATGGATGGAGAGATAGATACTATCTCCCTATCCATAGCAATGCCCCAAATAGGCTTAAAGGATACTAAGCTCATTAAACTGAAACAACAGATTGAGGAGCTGGAAAAGGAAAGAGTCAAAGAGGAATGAGGAAGAGAAAAGGAAGAGGAGAAATGCCAATAACTGGATCAGCAAAATGCTGAATTGAGCCAACAGGTGGTTGGAAAACTTGCCTTGAAAGGTGCTAGGCATTTGATCTAGGATCAAATCATCATGGAAGATGACAAGTTTTGGCCCTACCTGGATATTATTGAAGATCATGAAATTGCTATGAAAGAAGCCAAGAAACAATCCTAGATAGTATTGAGAGAAGTGAACAAAAGGCCCTTGGTGATCGTGGAGAATGCCATAGCCTTCCTAACCTCTATGTCAGATGGGTCTGCTAGTAGATATAGAATTCAAAATAGGATCGTTGTTGTCTCTAGAGCCAAAAAGATAGTGGCTAAGCACAAAATGATGGAGATGGTACAGGATAAAATAGAAGTTACTGAGCACAAAGTCCCAGAAGTCGTCAAGTTATTCAGACCACTGGTAAGCAGAGGGATCCCATTTTTCTGGGAGGAAAAAGGTCCTTTAATGTCTCAGAAGGAGTATCAAGAGTGCCTAGTGCACTGCTGATTAGACCGAAATAAATTTGGAGATATGCAACAAGCGTTGTCAGGAAGGTTTTTTTTGACAAATTGGCCAGTGATTTTGAGTTATTGTTTGATTTTAAATCCACATGCTCCAAAGTCCCCAATATTTCATACCCAGAAATGTTGGAGCTTAAAGCACAAGATGATGACATGATGGCTACGACCATGCCTGGTACCAATTTATGGAGAGTCATCCAACAATAAGGGTCACCCAAACTCAAAGCGCACTTGTAGAAGCGGCAATGATGATACATGGGAAATTTTCTTTACGTTGCATGCCCATCCCAACGGTCGCTTCTCACATATTTGTACAGTCATCATCTGCCAGATGGTATTATGGGATACTCTTGTGTATATTTCATCCCATGTTTCACATTTTGTTGTCTGTCCGTTTCATGCAATTCGCAGCCGAAGCGCCACCTAAGAGGATGTTAGAGGATTCCCTTATGATTGTAACAAATTTTGATTCCTGGATGTCGGTCTGGGAATTCCAAATACAATAAGTATACCTCCTGAAGAAGGATAAGGGGTTGAAATGAATGTAATTTTTGTTGTGTATGTTTTTCAAGATAATTTTAATATAATTTCCAAGTCGAGGTCAACGTTTCTTACAGGGATTCATGTGTCATTCATATTTGTAGTATGTAGCTTCCTTTCTTATGTGAATTGTTTTTCCAGTTTATCTCACCCACTTTGTTTTCTTTCATATCTGAAACGTAGTGTATAACAATTTGGAATTCATACTTGCTATGCTTCGGCAGTTGTTTTAGATATCGACCAAAGTTTTCTTCTAAAGTTGATACATAATTCATTTTTCAATGCTCTGTGTTCATGGTCTGTTCATGTTTTTCTCTTTCACCAGATAATTATAAATCAGCTGGGACCGAGTGGCTATCTTGCCCCTGTGTTGGAATTTCTTGCATAATCTTTGTTTATTTATGTTATATATCTTGACTCCATCACCCAATGGTTCGGTGTTTTGTTTCAACCAATATTACAAACAATTTATAGTTTCACTTGTATATGTATCTAGAATTGTTAACATTTGGTGAGAGATCCCTCTCGGAAGAGCATAAGGCCAGTTCTCTCTCTGAAAGTGGTTTTTTTGTTACCTGGGAGCGAGCCTTCCTCAACCTTTGGACTCAGTTCCAATGCTAACACAATCAAAGAAAGTGATGTAGCCTTGGAATCTTACTTGAATTATGGCTTCCTTCTGAGCATGAGCTTGTTCCTTTTCCTACAAAGGTAATAAAAAATGTTAGTAAAAACTCCAAACCCTGGATTTTAAAACTTTCATTCTTCCATAAAATTTCAAATAACCTATTGAACCTTCTCCCTTTTCAGCTCCCGCTCCAACCGTTTTTGTTCCATCTCACTCTTTTGTTCATTTTTGTCTTTCTCCTTAATTGCATCTTTCTCCTCCAACTTAGCTTGCTTGACCATTCTTTTACAAGTAGTACATATCCAAAAGGATAAATCTAATAGCATCCAATTGAATTGACTTGCAAATTGATCCAACTCCTAAATATGTGATTGAGAATCTTACATCTGTGCATTATTTTTCTAAATCAAGTCTGCAACTATAGCACAAATAATCATATCATCATCAACTTTAGCAAGCAATTCCTTAGGTTTGGCTACATCTCTTTTCCCACTTCCTTCTTATTCTAGTGATGACAATGGTGATAGCATTGTTGTTTGTAAATAAGAAAAAAATATATATATATAGTTAGCTTTTCAATAGTGTATATAGGACCTAAATTTTTTTCTTTGAATTCTGCCTTAGAAACAATTTCCCAATTCATTTTCATATGTTTACAGAAAAGTTAGAACTTGATAAAATGCTTGTTTTCACCATCAAGAACCACCGAATTTTACATTTTTTTCCTTTCAAGAAAAGAGAACACTTACTGTTGGGCCCAGAAATGACCCCTTTTTTACCACCTTTACTAACCTATTTTTGGCTCATCCTACTCCATTATGTACACTAAACAAATGTTTTTACTTCACTTGGTCCCTCAATTCATACATGTATGGTTAATCATTGTCTTATTTTATTAATGCTTAGGATTGTTGTAATCAGGGCTCTACATCTTGAATTATGCTAACATATGGTGGTTTTATAAAGATAATTGAAGACGTAAAGGATACAGGTTTAACAAGATGAACATGCCAAGAGAGGAATGAACATTCATTTCTAAGATAATCACCATCCATTCCAACATTTCCCAAAGAATGCAGTGAAAGGATACTATTCCACGCAAGCTGTACAAAGGTAGCTGCAACAGGCTGCAATATATTTGGATGCAACAGTGCACTGCTACTCAAGAATAGCTGCAATCCACGGAGTATCTTCACAATTGCTCATGATCATCATTTCTGGCTCAAGTAACAGCCTTCCTGTATTTTATTCTTCCATCTTGCCACGACTGTAACAACTTATCGTAATTGGGGCAACCTGACAATCAGAGATATTCATGGCTGCCCGATAGTAGTGGTAAGAAGTTATGATTGTAATTGTATAAATACTAGGGACTATTCTGATCCAGGGGTTGTAAATTAATTGAATATATTTTATAAGTTGTGACTTGGGTTGCGTGTTCATCTGCCATTTTAATACAAGGATTTTGATTCTTCAGATCTCGGCGTTCTAACGTGTGCTACTTCCATCATCTCTATGCGAAGGTTGGGATTACATTCCCACATGGATTGCTGAGTTAATTAGGTATTTTATTTATTTTGTTGTGTGGTTTTAATTTTATGATAAGTTCATTTATTTAGAGTAAGTTGTAACAGTCATTGATCTGCCGTGTGTTCATTTGAATGATCAGTAATTACATCCCCTATAAACTATAGTGGTGTGGTGTGACAGTTGACTGTGCAGGTTAACTTTCTCTCTTGTAACTGTGTGATAGCTGTGACAGCCTTGTTCATCCCTAGTTATTTCAATTGTTTTTTTGTTTATATCCTTCCAGTTTATTCCTTTACATTTATAATTGTAGAACTTAATTCCTGCACTTTGAATTCCTAGATTAAGTTGAATTAAGATAGTTGAGTTGGATCTTTAGATGGATTGGTAATTGAGGATTTAACTTTCTGCAAAAGTAATCTAGATGTCTATTTCTTGAATCTTTTAATTCTAGATTAAGGACTATAAGACGGTATTTGTGATTGCATTCTTAAGAAGGTAAGCTAGATTAAGTAGATTATGGGATGAGTTAGGTTCAACATGAAAGTAGGGTCAATCATTTACTCCATCAGCTACTTAGTGTTTAAAGCATATACATTGCGCATTATCCTTGAAATGAGAGACTTCCTTGGGTTGACAATTTATATTGAACACTCTGTATGTTGGATTTGATTAACTTGCATATAGGATGCCCAACATTTTGGCGTCGTTGTCGGGGAGGATAATTATTAGACACCGTAGTAGTTGCATCCAGTAATTATATTTCTTCATTTTCTTCAGTTTTTAATTTTGCATGTTTTGGGTTGCATGAATATGAGAAGGGTACAACATGAAATGCCTATAAATCCCAGAACCCCATAGAACACTAACATCGTAGGCGAAAATTAGCATCAAGAGGGTAACTCCCCACCTAAAGCGACGGTTTCTATACTCTAGTTCCCAATTCAACAGCCATAGGGGATAGCCCCCATGAAAAATATATCTCCATTGGTGTTGCCTCGTTTCTATGGAAAAGCGGTAGAGGATCCGAATGAATTTATTTTTGAATTTGACATCCTCTGTCGTAGCTACGAATACACCACCAATGCACAGAAGCTAAAACTTTTTCTAGCCACTCTGAAGGACAATGCATTACCTTGGTTCATAAATCTGGGTGGGGGAACTGTCACTACTTGGGACCGGATGAAATTGGTGTTTCTAGAGAAATATTAGGAGTATTGCAATGCCAAGTGTTTGTGCCAGAAATTGTTTCCAAGGCCAAAGAAGCAAGCCAACACACACTCAAACAAAACTCAATAAAGTGAAATAGGTTTAGGGTTTCTGATGTATTTTATTGGTTATAAACTTTGGGGAAGGACAGGGAATACACTCATGAGCAAAGTAATAACTGAATCATAAACAAAAGAAGACAAAGATGCATAATATATTCAACAAGATCCCCTAGAACACAGTATTGAAGTTCATTCATAAAAGACAAGCATCACCAGCATATAAACATAAACCAGTAATGAGTATATCAATTAAGCAACTAAACAAGATGAACAATGAAGCCAGCATAGAACTGAACGGTGAAAAGTGTCATATATCTCATAATTTTATCATCAAATACATACAAGAGTTTTGATACTTAACTCATGAAAAAGTCTGAAGAACTCCTGAAGCTATCCCAAGAATACAACCCTCTCAATGACTTTCTAACCTCTATAAATACTATTCTTTACAAAATCAGTTAGGGATCTAACCCTAACTACCTTCCATCAGCTCTATGAGATAAAGTAAAATGTACAATATTAAAAAACATGACATTTTCTAAAAATAGTAAACACTAACTAATATGTTTCTCAAAAAGATAACAAATAACTGATTGAACAACTGACTTATAGATATTTTGTTGCCTCAGCTAGCAGAGCAATGCCATCTAATACTTGAGCTTTCTTCTTAGCTCGCCTTAGCTTCTGTTCCATATCAGTTATCTTCTTGGTGAGCTCCTCATTTCTCTGCTGCAAGTCCTTGACTGTCTTCTCCAACTCTGTACAATGCAAGTCAGTGGTTATTTTTCTCTTTAGAACCTCTTTAGATACTGTTGTCAGCTCCTGACAATGGTCATTGACATCTTGAAGATCTTCTCTAAGCCTTATGTTAGCCATCATCAGCCCCTCATTGATCTCTTGCATATAGTTCATCTGCTGTTTGTACTGCTTAATAATTTTCTGCAAGTTTTCTTTATCTGAATCAACTGACCTTCCTGTCATGATCTCTTGTTCATAACTGGGCATCTCAGGTATGTCAAACCTCTTAAAATTTTCTGCATCCTTATTCAACAGGTCTGTGGAAACAATAGTAATATTAGGGTCTTTCAGAATACCTGCTTGCGTAAGTATAAGTTCATCTTCATCTTCCCATTCTTGATCTTCAACAGGAGGTACTTTAGCTTTTTCTTCCTACTGTTGCTTTAAAAGTTCATTTCTTATTTCAATAAATATGGCAAACAATTCAGACTCGGGCTGACTTAACTCCTTTACTGACTGTGATGATCCTTTTACTTTTGCAGGATGAGAAGAGGAAGCTTTGGCAACTGTTTTTCCCTTGCTTTTAATGTTCATTATGTCAAAATATGGTTCTTCACCTGAGGAAATATCATTCAGGACAATCACTTGCTTGGAATTCAATTTAGGATTGAGCAGCTTCTTCATATTCCATCTTAGCTTATTCATTGGCCTAGTTTTAGGCCTCCAATATGGGGCTATCACTTCAATCCTTTTCTTCTTCTTATTATGTTTGACTGTTTTGATTTCTGAAGTGGAGAATTCTCTACAGGTTTCAACCCTATCTTCAGTTTTAGTAACACGCTGATCTTCTTCTAATAAATATCCTTCATCATCTGACAGAATGGTAATAGGACTCCTCTTCTTGGTCTGCAACTCCTCTCAGGTACATCAACCTCCTCTGGAATAGCAGCTTTAACTTCATTAGAAAATTCTACTGGTGTCAAATACTTCAAAGGCTGCACTTCCTCTTCTGTAAACAATGAATACTTGCCTTTAACACTAGCTGAAGGCATTTTACTTTTAGCCTTCATAGGCTCTAAGTCTTCTTCAGGCTTCACCTCCTTTTTATCTTCAGTTTTCTCCTTCTGACCTAATTTCCTTATTAGTACCTTCCCTTTGTCTGCTTGCCTCTTAGGCTGTTGATCCTCTTGTTTGACCTGAAAGACTGACTAGAAAATAAAAAAGTCCCAAGTTTTGCCTTCCTTTTGCAAAACAGTACTAATGATCAATTTGATTAGACCATGGTGAAAAATAGATTGTGATGTATGGTCTTCATGCCATTTAACCCTACTGGACATTTTCTATAGGCTTTTGTACAGGAAGAAGGGAAGACTCATCTTGGACACCCCCACCATATGCTGTAAAAATCTGAAATGGTACCTGAAAACAAAAGCCTCTGGGCCTCAAAGGTGAAGGGCAGCTTCTTAAACCACTTCTCTCCTTCATTCTTCACTCCTGTAGCCTCCTCAACCAAATCCACTGTCAGTTTAAACTTTAAAGTGTTCAAAACTATCATATCCTGCTTATAGCTTTTAGAAAATTGATGGGAGACTTCAGAATTGTATCCATCGATTCTCTTGAAGAAGTCCAGCCAGCCAGCCTGCTGGAAAAGTTCAACACACCCTGTACGTTTCTCCATCCAACCTATATTAGTAGGTTTAGCTCTATTCACCTTACCACTCTTACTGATTTGTCTTCAATTGCTAGAAACTGTATGACTTATAGGGTTCAATTGATGACCTCACAGATGCTGTTTCTTATTGCCTTCTTCAATCTTCACTAGATGACTCTTTTAGTTTACTAATACAGGCCAAATTTTATCACAGGTATAAATGATCTAAGCCATTCAGAGTACTCCACCCTCTTCACTGCAATTGATTACGAACCCTATTTATCAATCAATTTGTTTGTTCAAGTAGATAACCATCTCCAGCATGCATAATAAACCTGTGTATTAGTACTCATAACCTGCCAGAATCATTTATGAACCATCTCTGCACAAAAAGAGTTTTACATAAAGGATCTCAACTGCCAACGTTTAAGACTAAATGAAGATTTTTTATATGTTGGATGATAAGATATATGAAGCATAAACCATCTTAAACTTTAGTCACTTTCTGCTCTCAGTAATTTTAGTATAAAAGGACAGTAGGTCCTCATCTACTCTCAAGCCTTCAGCTCCTTGCAGCTTCTATTTGCTTCCAAAAAATAGTAGGTTTCAACACCTAACAAAATTAGGTCTCCCTGCAACTTCAGATATTCGGCTCCTTTTTGTATTGCTTGCAAATAGAAAATCAATTTAAGACATTGAAAACACTGTCGAATGTATAGTTCACCACATCACTACACCTTGAGCTTTGACAGGGTCAGGGTCATACTTCATTAAAAATTGCTATTTTTCAACCTTCATTCATCCTAGCATCTCAGAGCGCCTTAGAGATATATTTCTTTGGCCAAAATTTCATTTAAAAACATAATTTAGCATTACCCTTGATCAATTTTGATAGAATAGACTCCAGCAAAAAAGCCCCAAATTATCAGTTATATTGGCCTATCATGGAATACCTTCAAAATGCTCTACTACAACTGCTTCACACCACTTCTCATACTGTTTGAGTACCGACTTGAGGGATACAAGTGTCTTTCCACGTTCAATTTGATTGCAGGTAGTGAAATTAGGAAGCCCTAATTTCATGCGAGACCATAAAAACCTCACCTCTGTTTTCCAATGGCAATGTCCGGTTTTTTAGTAGCTACTGTTGCTCCAATAAGTCTTCTATCATCGAAAATGCATGCAAGTAACAACTCACTTTAGATTAAATCAAATCTACGCTGCTACCTGTCAAGCTGAACTGCATTCGGAGTAATGATGACCACGATTTTCCTCACGACCTGAAACCACATGTTCTCATGACAATTCCTGAGTCCACACGTAGCAAACATCCTCAAATCACGTAATCAGTTACCCCATCTTCGAAATCATGCAAAAATCTGACTAAAAAATCGGAAAAAATGGAGTCGCGATATTCTTGTAGCGCTCCTTCATTAATTTCGGGCTCTTGCACTACAAGAATAACTTTTAACGCGGTTTTGGCGCTATTTTACAACTTTTTGTCATTTTGAATGCTAGTTAAGTGATGAATTATGCTTTGGAATGTATTTGAATGATTATTATACTCATAATATGACTTGTGAGTTCATTACTAAGCATGATGACCACTTTTAAAACCCCTCAATAATGTTAAGGATTCAAAAATAAAGTAAAAATATAAAGGCCAAATTCAAAATTTCACATAACAACCAAAAATTACCTTAAAAGAAGCAAAAAATCAAACTAAATAAAATGGGGAACTCAAAATAAAATGCAAATCAAACAAAAATTGGAGAAACAAACTACTGACTTAACATCTGGCTCCAGCTGCGGGATGAAGTCATCCCTCCGAGGCTTCAAGAACCTGTAGACCAGTGCCTTCTGTCTACAAAAAATCCATTAGGCTATGGATTCTTTATTATGCTTCACTCACACCGGTATGTACAATGAAAAGTGAAAAAATCCCCTTATAGCCTGTAAAAATGCTTGAGGAATCGCCCATTAATAGGACTAGACAACTCCTCACCTTCCAATGTCTGCAGGATAAAAGTATTATTTTCCAAAACTTTTGACACCAAGAAAGGGCCAAACCAAATATTGTCAAATTTACCATGCTTACCCTTTTGCTTCTTTCTTGCATCGCACCTTAAAACCATATCAGCAACTGAGAAAGTATTTTCTTTACTGTTTCTATCAAATCTGCTTTCGATTTTGGATCTGTAGAACTGTGCTTTTTCATCCACCTTTTCCCTATTCTGCTGCAGTTCTATCATTTCAAAAATTCTTCTCTGCATATCATCTGGTTCCTCCTGAGAATTCTAGAGAAACTTCATCACTGGTATCCCTAATTGGATAGGGAAAACTGATTCTGTACCATAAGCTAGCTGAAATGGAGAAGTCCCCATTGCTTGCTTCACTATAATCCTATCTTCCCATAATGCATACTTCAGCATTGAATCCCATGATCTTTTTTTATGCTTGAGCAGCTTCTTGATACTCTGAATGATGTTCTTATTAGAATATTCAGCCAAGCCATTACCCTAGGGGTAATAAGGAGTTGAGTGCTTCAGCATAATACCATTATTCTCACAAAATGATACCATTGCTTTAGACTTGAAGGCCTTAGCATTATCTGTCACTAACTTCTGAGGACAGCCAAACCTGCTCAGGATATTTTCCTCAATGAAATCCATGATTACCTTATATTTAGCATTCCTTGTAGGAATGGCTTCCACCCATTTAGTGAAAAAATCATTTGCTGTCAGAATCCAGTGGTGCTGTCCTGAAGATGTTGGATTAATTTCTCCAATAAAATCCAGACCCCATTGCTGGAAAGGAGTATTTACTGCAATGGGTTTCAAAGGAAAAGACAACCATTTCTGTTTTCCAGTAAACTTCTGATAAGGGACACAGGCCCTTACCTACTGATAAACATCTACAAACAAGGTGGGCCAATAGTATCCAGCTCTAAAAATTTTGTATGCTATTGTCTTCCAGTATTTGTGCCCCCCGCAAGCACCCTCATGAGATTCAGAAATCACTCCTCCTATCTCAGGTTTATCCAGACACCTAAGCAAGATACCCCTAGGGTCCTTCCAAAACAACTGCTCTTCTACTAGACAATACTTGGTAGCTTTAAGCTTTAAAGATATAGTAGCCTTCCTATCAAAATGTTCAGGGCATTGCAATAACAACAGAAAATATACTATATCTGCATACCAGGTAGATGTTGAATAAAAATCCATGATCTTCTCTTTTTTCAGTGCTGCTTGATCTTCTTCTTGATCTACTTCTTCAACAATAATATGCAATCCCAATGCCTGACAGTTTGATTCAGCTAGTAGCTTAGCTAAACCTTGTCCCTTGACAAGATTAGTAGGTCTGATCTCCACATCATACTCCATAATCTTTGCAATCCACCTGCCTCTTTTCCCTTCCCTATCAGGCTGTGTTAAGACATCTTTTACAGCAGAATTTAGAACAAATGAAATAACTTTTGAATGCAGGACATAAATTCTAAAAAAATTTAAAGCCTTTACCAGAGCATAAGCCTATTTTTGCAATATACTGTACTTAAGCTCATAATCTCTGAGAGTTTTATTGAAGAAGACAATAGGATGTTCCAATCCTTCTTTATTCTTCTGAAGTAATACAGTTGCAATTGTGTCTTCCGATGCAAATGAGAAGGTAAGGAATTCTTTGGTAAAATCAGGAATTACCAATACCAGTGCTTCAGTAAGAGCTACTTTAATTTTCTCAAATGTAGCCTTTGCCTCAGAAGTCCACCTAACTTCTTCATCCATCTTGAGCATGGCTATGATCTGTTTAATAGTTTCAGCAAAGTTGGGAATAAACCACCACAGAAAATTGATTTTGCCAATGAATGATTGAACATCGTTTTTACTCCTAGGTAAAATAATCTTCAGTATAGCTTTCACTCTTTCAGGATCTATTATGATGCCATCAGCAGACACCAAGTGGCCAAGTAGTTTACTTTCTTGCACAACAAAATGTGATTTCTTAGGATTTAGAGAAAGACCAAATTTTCTGCATTTCAGGAAGGTCTACCTCAAATGCTTCAAGTGCACATCATCTGACTGCGAGAAAATAGTAATATCATCCAAATAGATAACCACAAACTTATCTTTTTCTCCCACAAAGGCAATGTCCATTGCTCTCTGAAAGGTTTCTCCAACATTCATCAAGCCAAAAGGCGTCTTGTCATAAATGAATGTATCCCAGGGAGTTGTAAAGGCTGTCTTTTCCTTATCATCAGGGTGCATTGCAATCTGATTGTACCCTGAGAAACCATACACCATAGAGATCATTTGTGCTCCAACCACTTGCTGCAATACCTGTTCAATCTTAGGAAGAGGATAGTTGTCTTTTAATGAAGATCTATTCACGTTTCTGAAATCAACACATAATGTGATCTCTCCATTCTTTTTTCTGACAGGGACCAAATTAGCCACCCAGGAAGAATACCTGAGAGGAACTATGATCTTAGCATCCAACAGCTTTTTTATTTATTTTTCAATCACAGGAAACAAAGCTGGGTTAATCCTCCTTAGTTTCTGTCGGAAAGGTTTAACATTTGGTTTTAAAGGAACTTTGTGCTGTATGATTCCTATATCATATGTTCTTAGCTCCTCATAAGACCATGCAAAAACATCTACATTCTCTTTTAACAGCTTGATATACCTGCTTCTTTGTTTAGCTGTAAGTGATTTAGAAATTTTGACCATTCTAGGATGTTCAGCTGAACCCATATTGCAGTCTATCACATTCTCTTCTGAAGATTGAACCATAGGCTTTGAAGGTGTGTCATCCTTTGTGAATATTCTTTCCAGAGGTACCAAACCTTTGGGAATGAAATTGCTCTTTAACTCATTGATTTTATGACCAGAAATCTCATCTTCAACAAACTCATCTACCTGTTCATCCCCTTCATCCTCATCCTGATCAATTAAGGAATTTGAAAACTCATCTGTAAGCTCAATGAACCTTTTAATCTCAGTATCATCTTCAAAAACTTTCTACTGTTTTACGTTATCAGGTACATAAGGTTTGTACCTTATTTTAATTGGATACCTCAGCTGGGTGGTTTTAGGAATTCTGAAGTGTGTGGCAGCTAAAGCCAATGAATCTGCTATCTGATTATAATCCCTTGGAATGTATGTAATATTAAAAGCTACAAAATAATTTTCAAGCATATCCCTACCTCATTCCGATAAAGCTTCAACAAACCCTGCTTCACTTGATAGTTGTCCTTCACCTGCTGAACAACTAGTTCAGAGTCGCCAAATGCAGCAATCTGTTGAATACCCAAATATTTAGCAGCTTTTAATCCCATTAGCAAGGCCTCATATTCAACAGTGTTATTTGTGGTAACAAATTCCAACTTGTACATGAGCTTCACTGTTTCACCTCCAAGGGATTTAAGAAGAGCTCCAGCTCCAGCACCCTCTCTGCATGAGGATCCATCAAACTACAATTTCCACAGTGCATCTTTTTTCTCTCTGCTGTGTTTTGTTGGCTGTTCTTTTTCCACCTATAAGAGACTAGCAGAATTATCCTCTTCACTGAAATGTAGCATGCATGTACCAAGGTATTTGTCAACAGAGTACAATGCGTGATTGGTGGGGTTTTTATCATCTGTCACTATGTAAGCAAACTGCACCTCTCTGTATAGCCTTCTATTTTCTCCACCAAAAATAGGTATGGTGGCATATGACAGGTCCATTTGTAAATTTCCTCCAACCTTCTTCTCCCAGGACCTTGAAAGAAGTAAGCCAAACTTTGGGGTAATGTGAGCTACCACAACATCCATTATCACACTTTTCATGGGCAACTGAGCTAGGCTAACAACCATGTCTTTTATTACTCCTAGACACTTTAGTGTTCGAGAATCAAAGGCATATAGATCATGGTAAGGTTTGGTAATACTCATGCCCACAGCTTCCATGACAGCTTTTGGAATCAAATTGTGGGATGCTCCTGAATCTAATAGACAATTGTGTATCATTTGTTCATGGATTGTCAAAGTGATATAGAATGGAGGTGAGGCTCCTGCTTCATTTTCAGTCTTCTCAGCCAAGGCTGTTCCAATGAAAATCTTAGGACTCTCCTCTTGCAAATTAACTGTGTCTGAAACAAACTGATTACTTGCTGGATTAAGTATTTTAAGGACTGATTGCTTATATGAAGGATTTCTTATCAGTTTAGTTAAAGCTACAGAAATCTTTAACTTCCCTAATTCATTCTCCAAACTAAAATTCTGGACAGATTTATTTACCTCTTCAATTTCTGTTGTTTTCTTTGATTTTTCAGCAGCTTGCTTTTTCTCTGTCACAGGATTAGCTATCTATTTAGCAAGAACAGTTGCAGCAGGAACATTTTCTTTCTTCTTCTGATTTTGGATCACCTGCTTTGGGCCTGATCTGAGATTTATAGTCTTCTTGAGCCCATTATGATGGACAGTAGCAGTTACAGCAGTTTTTTCCAAATCCAAGTCATCTTCAAGTTCAAACATGTCAGCATCATCATATTCTACATTCAAAAATTCTTCCTCAGTAACAAAACCTCCAGAGAACCCTTCTCCAAAATGATTCATATCTTGATCAGTCTCAGTCTCTTCAAAGAGCAGTTGTTCACCAACTTCTTCCTCATCAGCTACATTATTCTGAAGAGGTGGAGGCACTCTTTGGTCCTCATTTTCTCTCCTTTCTCGCTGGATATCATTGTTCCTTTGTTCTCTAGGCATAAAATGGGGAGCAAAATTCCTTCTGAACTGATTCTGATTATTAGGATTTCTTTCAGCCTCTGAAGCAGGCTTGCTGGAATTTTTCTCAAGTTATAATTTATTCAGTTTTGCAGTCAAAATTTTTACCAACTTAGCCATTTCATCAATATTTCACTCAGTAGACTAAGAAGCTGACCCTCTAGGAGCTACTTCCTTCTTTCCTTTTCTTTCATACAGCTGCTGAGCTGTTTTTTTTTTTAGTCTATTTGAAGCCAGTATGTTTGACTCTACCTCTAAAGCTGCATCCTGCATGTTCAGCAAAGAGATAGGCCTCCTCTCTCTCAGTAACAA
Organism: Pseudotsuga menziesii; assembly: GCA_001517045.1. Lineage (NCBI taxonomy): Eukaryota > Viridiplantae > Streptophyta > Pinopsida > Pinales > Pinaceae > Pseudotsuga > Pseudotsuga menziesii. The sequence continues at coordinate 70,924 of LPNX010703213.1, read as the reverse complement.
AGCATTAGAGGAATTTTGGGGTCTAAAATTTGCCTCCTAAGGAAAATAATAAAATAATAGTTAAAATAATAAAATAATATTGATTAATTTTGGAGGAAGAAAGAAAAAAACTACTTTTTGTGTTCGTATTTTCGATATATCTCACTGTTTTTTTACTCAAATTTCGATCGAGAGAGCTCGTTGGATGCGGAATTTGATTCTTCATCCAATGAGTACCCACACTACATACTTTTGACAGACCCCGCTACCCCAAAAATAAGAAATACCTAAAAAACGTGATGATGATGTCATCATCACATTTTTTCAGGTATTTCTTATTTTTTGGGTAGCAAGGTCCATCAAAAGTATGCAGTGTGGGTACTCGTTGGATGTGAAATCAAATTTCGCATCCAAGGAGCTCTCCTGATCGAAATTTGAGTAAAAACACAATGAGATATGTCGAAAATACGAACAAAAAAAGTAGTTTTTTTTAATGACAAATATGTCAATTCAACCATTATGGTTGACTTATTTTATTGAAATTCTATTGGTTCTTGAATTCCAACTCACAAAAACTTATTTTGGCACGTTTTCTTATAAGGCCCATTTTAGACCCCAAATTTCCTCTAATGAAAATTCGTGATCAAAAGCATTTGCATATGTCAGTTTAGCTGATGTTTATATAGGTTTTATCTCAGCAGGGATTCTACTGTACATCTTATTGAACCTCTTTGAAAAATCTACAACTGTTTCATCTTTCTTCCTCCTAAGGGCTCCAAATTCTGTTATGTAATAGGTGTGGTCTTTTGTATCACCCCACTGTCTCATGAAAAGATCACAGAGTTCTTCAATAATAGTAATGGAGTTAGCAGGTAACTCTCTGAACCACTTCCTCACATCTCCATCCAGGCTCTGAACGAACACTCTCATCCAAACATCCTTATGCTCAACGTTTTGATTGTCTGCATAACTGAGGAAAGCCTCCCAATGCTCCTCAGCAGTAGTTTCCCCCTAACCATTGAATATGGGCAAATACTTATGGTAATATCCCCTAGGCAATGTATTCAAAGGCTGAGGTAAGACCAATGGTGCATATCTGGCTCCAACCATCCCGTCCATCATGTCTATGGGAGGATTTTGGGCTGCCATCTTTTGACTGACTGGTTTTGAAGATGAAGAAGTTTGACTAGAAATTGATTGCAAAGAACTTTTACCTAATTTCAGTTGAAAAAAATGTATTTTACGAGGAGAGGCAGCTCTAGCTTTTCTAAAGGATTGAGGATTTGTAAATATTTGAAAAGAGCTATCAAGTATAATAGGATTGATCCAAGGTGAGGTTTTAGCTGAATGTAATGAAGCACCCAACTGGTCAGGGTCACAGAGGGCTGGTAAAGATTGAAACCTTTTGAGTTTTCTTGTTGTTTTTAATATTTGTTCAGGGTCTGTCACACCCAACTACAAGGGTGAAGTAGGTTTATTCCTGGTTCCAATTCCTCTAGTAGCCTCTGTGACAACTTTGGTGAAAAATAGCCTTCAAAAAGTGCTGGTTTAAGTCCACCTCCTAAACCAGAAAATTGATAAGTATCCCAGGGAAAATATGCTTTCAACTTCATCCCCGGCAGCGGCGCCAAAGATATTTGTGCCAGAAATTGTTTCCAAGGCCAAAGAAACAAGCCAACACACACTCAAACAAAACTCAATAAAGTGAAATAGGTTTAGGGTTTCTGATGTATTTTCTTGGTTATAAACTTTGGGGAAGGACAGGGAATACGCTCATGAGAAAAGTAATAACTGAATCATAAACAAAAGAAGACAAAGATGCATAATATATTCAAAAAGATCCAACAGAACATAGTATTGAAGTTCATTCATAAAAGACAAGCATCACCAGCATATAAACATAAACCAGTAATGAGTATATCAATTAAGCAACTAAAAAAGCTGAACAATGAAGCCAACACAGAACTGAAGGGTGAAGAGTGTCATATATCTCATAATTTTATCATCAAATGCATACAAGAGTTTTGATACTTAACTCATGAACAAGTCTGAAGACCTTCTGAAGCTATTCCAAAAATCCAACCCTCTCAATGACTTTCTAACCTCTCTAAATACTATTATTTACAAAATCAGTTAGGGATCTAACCCTAACTACCTTCCATCAGCTCGATGAGATAAAGTAAAATGTACAATATTACAAAACATGACATTTTCTAAAACTAGTAAACACTAACTAATATGTTTCTAAAAAATATAACAAATAACTGATTGAACAACTAACTTATAGATCTTTTGTTGCCTCAGCTAGCAGAGCAATGCCATCTAATGCTTGAGCTTTCTTCTTAGGTCGCCTTTGCTCCTGCTCCATGTCAGTTATCTTCTTGGTGAGCTCCTCATTTCTCTACTGCAAGTCCTTGACTATCTTCTTCAACTCTGTACAGTGCAAGTCAGTGGTTCTTTTTCTCTTTAGAACCTCTTTAGATACTACTGTCAGCTCCTGACTATGGTCATTGACATATTGAAGATCTTCTCTAAGCCTTCTGTTAGCCATCATTAGCCCCTCATTGATCTCTTGCATATAGTTCATCTGCTGTTTGTACTTCTTAATAATTTTCTACAAGTTTTCTTTATCTGAATAAACTGACCTTTTTGTCATGATCTCTTGTTCATAACTGGGCATCTCAGGTATGTCAAACCTCTTAAAAATGTTTGCATCCTTATTCAATAGGTCTATGGAAACAGCAGGAATATTAGGGTATTTCAGAATACTTGCTTGCCTAAGTATAAGTTCATCTTCATCTTCCCATTCTTGATCTTCAACAGGGGGTACTTGAGATCCTTCATGTAAAACTCTTTTTGTGCAGCGATGGTTCATAAAAGAGTACTCATTATTAGTACTCATAACCTCCCAGAATCATTTATGAACCATCGCTGCACAAAAAGAGTTTTACATGAAGGATCTCAACTGCCAACTTTTAAGACCAAATGAAGACTGTTTATATGTTGGATGATAAGATATATGCAGCATAAACCATCTTAAAATTTAGTCACTTTCTACTCTCAGTAATTTTAGTATAAAAGGACAATAGGTCTTCATCTACTCTCAAGCCTTCAGCTCCTTGCAGCTTCTATTTGCTTCCAAAAAACAGTAGGTTTCAACACCTAACATAATTAGGTCTCCCTGCAACTTCAGATATTTGGATCCTTTTTGTATTGCTTGCAAATAGAAAATCAATTTAAGACATTGAAAACACTGTCGAATGTATAGTTCATCACATCACTACACTTTGAGCTTTGATAGGGTCAGGGTCATACTTCATTAAAAATTGCTATTTTTCAACCTTCATTCATCCTGGCATCTCAGAGTGCCTTAGAGAGCTATTTATTTGACCGAGATTTCATTTAAAAACATAATTTAGCATTACCCTTGATCAATTTTGATAGAATAGACTCCAGCTAAAAAGCCCCAAATTATCAGTTATATTGGCCTATCATGGAATACCTTTAAAATGCTCTACTACAACTGCTTCACACCACTTCTCATACTGTTTGAGTACCAACTTGAGGGATAGAGGTGTCTTTCCATGTTCAATTTGATTGCAGGTAGTGAAATTAGGAATCCCTAATTTCATGCGAGACCATAAAAACCTCACCTCTATTTTCCAACGGCAATGTCTGGTTTTTTAGCAGCTATTGTTGCTCCACTAAGTCATCTATCATTGAATATGTATGCAAGTAACAACTCACTTCAGATTAAATCAAATCTATGCTGCTACCTGTCAAGCTGAATTGCATTCAGAGTAATGATGACCACGATTTGCCTCACGACCTGAAACCACCTGTTCTCATGACAATTCCTGAGTCCACACGTAGTAAACATCCTCAAATCACGTAATCAGTTACCCCATCTTCGAAATCATGCAAAAATCTAACTAAAAAATCGGAAAAAATGGAGTCGCAATATTCTTGTAATTTCGGGCTCTTGTGCTACAAGAATAACTTTTAACGCGGTTTTGGCGCTATTTTACAACTTTTTGTCATTTTGAATGCTAGTTAAGTGATGAATTATGCTTTGGCATGTATTTGAATGATGATTATACTCATAATATGACTTGTGAGTCCATTACTAAGCATGATGACTACTTTTAAAACCCCTCAATAATGTAAAGGATTCAAAAATAAAGTAAAAATATAAAGGCCAAATTCAAAATTTCACATAACAACCAAAAATTACCTTAAAAGAAGCAAAAAATCAAACGAAAGCAAATGGGTAACTCAAAATAAAATGCAAATCAAACAAAAATTGGAGAAACAAACTAGTGACTTAACGCCAAGGACAAGAGATAATAACTATTTAAAATGGTACAAAGGGATGATGAAAGTATAGAAGATTTTTTTGAAAGGCTTTTATATAATGTGCAAAGAACTGGACAAACTAATATGGGGTTAGATATGCTCAAAATAATCCTACTTCGTGGGAATAGGGAAGATTTCCTAGATATGTTGAACCTGTTAGGAAAGGGGGATATCTCAAAGGATTCCTTTGAAAATATCATTGAACTATGAAAAGGGTATTCGAGGGGATCTTCCAGGAACAAAAAATGGGACAAATTATAACGTGATGTCTTCGACATAACACAAAATTCATCTAAAGGAGGAGCCACCTGAGCAAAAATAGGCAATCTCCTTGAAAATTTCATGACAGAAATGATGAGCTCCATCTCCTCGGAAATAGATGTCCTGAGGGCAAGGTGGAAACAAGCAGTAGAGGATCTCACACTTGGTATATTCTTCACTAAATGTAGGAAGAACCACACTCTGAAGGAGTGCCTGCTCGACAAGGTAGAAGTGTGTCAGCTGTGCAAAACAAACCATGACAAAAAAGAATTCCCTTTACTACCTCAAGTGAAGGAAGTTCTATAGGAATCAACTCTAGATGTGGAACCGACCTACTTTATTGTACAAAAAAATCCATGGTAGACTCGAAATCAAATTATGGCTCCAGACTTGTTTTCATTTTTGAATAACATGAATAATTGGAATAATATGTAGCACATGAATACACAATTCCATTCATCTTATTCTAACCATCAATGGTATCCCTCTCAACCTACGACGCACAATTTTAACTCCTGGAACCCTTGGACACAGCCACCAAACCAACAAAATTATTGGTCTCCTAGATGGAGTAACTTCCATCCAGGGAACCAATTTCCTCATGACCAAGATCCTCAACAGCTTCCACATCAAACGTTTCATCATCAACCGTACCCTCTTCAACAATACGCTCAGCCTTATCAGTAGTCACAGCTGCAACTCCAGAATAATGATGTCCCCAATATGCTGATATGACCACAGCTACTTGCTCAACCTAACCCCAACCCAAATAATAAAGAAGTCCATCATTTTGAGACTGCCACAATGCCCACTTACTCCATTACTCCAGTACCATACAACGACATCCGCTTACGATCACAGAGGGTAGTGGATCCTTTGGTCATTGAGGATGTTCCATCCTCTATGCATGAAGAAAGGATGAACCAATAGTATTTATCTAATACATCAACCATTATTATTGAAGATGCTGAACATCCTACGAATATGCTAGCCGGAACACAAGAAGACACATTATTGACACAAAGCCTACACAATTGTTTAGGGAACCACCTCAATTTAACCTCTTAGGAGAGTTAAAAGATATCTATGTCAAAATTTCACTCCTTCAGGCCCTTCACGATGTACCTATCCATGCCAAAACCGTTCGGGATCTGTGTACAAGGAAAGTAGAAAGAAAACCCAGGGATCCTCCCACTGTTCATGTCATAGAGAAATTATCTGAATTAATAATGGGGATGTTAACTTTTCATATGCTTAGCTAAGAAATCAGTACTTCATTTCATTTTCATAACAAAAGCATATAAACAGGATCACTGAAATATAGACAAGCACAACAATACAAAAGGAACACAAATATTTATCCTGGAAAAACCCTAAAGGGAAAAACCCAGCAAAAGATTCCTCAATATAGATGCCCCAAAAGGATAAAAGATAAAACTAGGAAGGAGATCAAAGCCTGATCCTCCTCCTTCTCCAGCTACTTCTCTTCTCCACTAATGCACTACACAAGTGAGAATGTGTGTCTCAAATGCAGAGCACCACACCTCTATTTATATTCATCCGTTCACTTGAATTAACTCATCCGACATGTAGGCTCGAGTTAATCATGTAGGCTCGAGTTACACATGTAGGCTCAAGTAACCACACTGGGGTGCTAATCACCCACGTTTACAAATAGAGGGGAAAACCTCATGACTCTTATTATTTCTTCCGATTAGAAGCATCGGGGTAGAATATAATACAAGTGGTTCTCCAGGTAGGACCATCGGGGACCACAAAAGATACATATAGAATATTCTTCAAAGTTACAATATTTCAACACTCCCCCTTAACAAGAAGGGTATTCTACAGCAACATCAACAACAACAATAGTAGGAGACGACATCATCAACATCACCAAGGTAACACATCTATAAATCATTGAAATCTTTTCAACATCATATAGTCTTTGTCTTCAATTTCAACGAAAGCAACTCTTTGATCAGCATCAGCATCTTTTGACCTTTTGATCAGTAACATATTCAATACTTTGACCTTTTGATCAGCAACACCTTCAGCAACATATTCAGCACTTTGACCTTTCGAACAACAACATATTCAGCACTTAGACCTTTCAATCCGCAACAACATCTTCAGCACTTTGACCTTTCGATCAGCAACATCTTCAGCATTTTGACCTTTCGATCAGCAACAATATCTTTAGCATTTTGATCAGCAACATCTTCAGCACTTTGATCTTTCAATCAGCAACAACATCTTAAACATTTCAATCAGCAACATCTTCAGCACTTTGATCTTTTGATCAGCAACAATATCTTCAACATTTCGATCAGCAACATCTTCAGTACTTTGATCTTTCGATCAGCAACAAGTTCTTCAGCATTTTGTTCTTTCGATCAACAACCTGATCGGTAACATCGTGATCAACACCATAATCATACTTCAATTCTTGAACAGGATCATCATCATGATCTAATATTTTTATCAGTACGTCGTTATCATCACATACGGATCATTTGATCAGTCATTATCATCATCGTACTCTGATCTTTCAATCAATACATCATCATCTTCATACTCTGATCAATACATCATCATCATCATACTCTAATCTTTCAATCAGTACATCATCATCATCAAAACATCAACATGATCCTTCCTTTCAAAATTACGGGATTTAGGTCTTTACGGAGTTACCAATGATCCTTCCTTTCGGAATTACAGGATTTAGGTCTTTACGGAGTTACTAACGATCCTTCCTTTCGGATTTATGGGATTTAGGTCTTTACAGAGTTACTAACGATTCTTCCTTTCGGAATTATGGGATCAACACATTTGTGGAACTCAGACAATCCTTCCTATTGGAATTACGGGATCAACATATCTATGGAACTCAGACAATCCTTCCTATTGGAATCACAGGATCAATTCAATGATCCTTCCTTTCGGAATTACAAGATTTAGGTCTTTACGGAGTTACTAATGATCCTTCCTTTCAGAATTATGGGATCAACATAGATGTGGAACTCAGACAATCCTTCCTATTGGAATTATGGGATCAACACATCTGTGGAACTTAGACAATCCTTCCTATTGGAATTACGGGATCAATTCAATGATCCTTCCTTTCAAAATTATGGGATTTAGGTCTTTACGGAGTTACTAACGATCCTTCCTTTCAGAATTATGGGATCAGCATAGATGTGGAACTTAGACAATCCTTCCTCTAGGAATTACAAGATCAACACACGTTCTCAAGTACCGAAGTCAATGGATCCATTCTGAACCGAAGTTTAAGGATGATACAATCCTACCACATTCATGGGGACTGAGATCTATGGATACATTTTGAACCGAGGTTTAGGGATGATGCAATCCGCCACTTTCATGGGGGCCGAGACCTCCGGATACATTTTGAACCGAAGTTCAGGGATGATGCAATCCTACCACATTCACAGGGGCTGAGACCTCTAGATACATTTTGGGCAAGTTCCAAGGGATGATACAATCCCATTGCAACATCACTACTCCCCCTTTTAGGGAAGGTATTTCTGAACCATACCAAGCTTGTCTCGAAAGTGTTCAAACTTTACCTGAGATAGAGGCTTTGTCAGTGCATCACCATCTTCATCTACATCTTCAGTATGTGAATACTGAACTATCACCATCTGTATCTCGAGTATGTGAGTACTGAAAGCATCATCAGGTCACCATCATCTTCATCTTTATCTTGAATGTAGAAATACCGGATTTCTATGTGTTACGATGGAACACGGGCTTCTCTGTTATCACAACTATTGTTATCACATAGAATCAATGTAGTATCCATCTTCAGTTCAAAGTGACCTAATATCAGCTTCCAAATCCATATGGCTTCACAACTTAGCAGAGCAATCTGCTATGTATTCTGCTTCAGCCATGCTACAAGAAACACTGGACTGTTACCTGCTAAGCCATGAACTCATAGCAAACCCAAAACAAAAGCATCTACCTAATGTGATTTTCATGTCTGAGATACTTCCAACCCAATCTGCATCTATGTATCCATACAATCTATGCTCATGGCTACCATCATAATATAAACCAAAGTCTATAGTCCCTTTCAGATATCTCATCACATGTTTTGCAGTTACTAGGTGAACTCATCTTGGTTGAACAAGATATAGACTTAATTTATTCATAGCAAAACAAATGTCTGGTTTGGTATTTGTTAAGTACATCAATGACCCAATGATCTATCTGTAATGAGTCATATGCACTAACTCTGATGAGTCATCAGCTAACAGCTTCAGGTTGGAGTCCATGCATGTGTCCATGACTTTGCATTCCAACATATTGAATCTCTTCAATATCTCTACCACATACTTTCCCTGGTTGAGAAATATTTCTTCTGAACTTTGCCATACTTCCAAACCTAGGAAATAATGCATTAACCCAAGGTCTTTCATCTCAAATTCTTCTGCTAGTTTCTTCTTGCTTTCCATGACATGTTTCTCATTTCCTATCAAGGATAAGTCATCCACATATAATAACAGGATGGCAAGTTCATCTTCTACAACGTTGAGATAAAAGTTAGGATCAGCTTTACTTTTGTTAAAGCTCATGCTCGACAAGAAACCATCTATTCTTTCATACCAAGCTCGAGGAGCTTGTTTAAGACCATATAATGCCTTCTTCAACTTGCATACGTGATTATGTATATCTTCAACTTCAAATCCTTGTGGTTGTTCTATGTATACTTCTTCTTTGATCACACCATTTAGAAAAGTTGTTTTCACATCTATCTGGTGTAAGTCGCACTTCATCATGGATGCAAGTGCCATGGTAGCTCTAATTGAAGTATACCATGCTACTAGGGAAAATGTGTCTTTATAATCAATTCCCTCTTTCTGAGAGAAACCTCTGGCCACAAATCTTGCTTTATACTTCTCAATACTTTAGTCAGCTGCATGCTTTATTTTGCATATCCATTTGGAGGATACTATACTCTTTCCTTCTGGTTTGGGAACTGTATCCCAAACATCAACATCTTCCATGAGTTTGTCTTGTTAGGTAATCAACATATCCTAGTCTTCTTCATTCAACCTTGAAGGTTGGAACCCTCTTTAGTCTTGGTAAACTCTCGATCCAGCAGGAAGCTGTCCATCATGTCGTACCATGTCGAACTTAGATATCTTTTGTAGTCACTCCCCCTGAAGTGGAGTATCATCTTCCCTCTTCATTCTATATAGGTGGCTCTATGCTTGATATATAATTGTCAATAGATTATTTCATCT